>OX632357.1:12090018-12158160 GCA_951751655.1 Ophion costatus | reverse complement strand
CAAACGACGCCGACGGCGAGCACCTGCGCGGTGCTCCACACGCGTCGACGAACGTTCACAACGTTTATTTTGCCAGGAAGGAAGAGCAGTTTCTTTTGTGTAAGCGACCCTCAGCCAGGCGTGGTCCGGGAATTGTATCCGTGGACCGCAATGTGCGTTCGAAATGTCGATGTTCATGTGTCCTGCAGTTCACACGTTGACGCGCAATTAGCTGCGTTCTTCATCGACCGACGATCCAAGTGATCCACTGTTCAGGGTAATCAATAGTATATTGGTTTCATTATGAACTTGTCTTTATCGACACATTTTTGACGACGTGAAAATACAAGCCGGACAGAAGCAGCATCGGCGCGCGCAAACGCGCGACTGGCATCATCTTCACATACCGACAAATGAAATTCGACGCGGATCAAGACTTTCCGAGAGCCCGCTGCGAAGCGCGTGTCACGAGCCGCCAAGTCAGTCGCCACAGCCGTTCGCGCGCGCTTTGGCACCCGAAGCGGCAGTCACGTGACAGCGACAGCAAACCGGACGACAGTCGGACCACAAGTGATCCGAATCGAGAGCTCATTCGCACGATAGGGCGAGAATTTCTTTCCCAAACCTCGGACTCGACGGGTACACCGTGACGCACATCGGCTGCATATTAAACAACACGGAGTCACGGAATCGATATCCTCGTACGATGGTGATAGAACGACGCGAAGACCAATATAACATCGTAAGATGTTTGTTTGCAGCTATCCCCGAAGACTCTCTATGCTGCCGTTCGCACGCAGGTTGCCCACGAACAATGAATCTTTCGTCACGGAATTGCAGGGGACAAGCGCGCGGGCTTCGAGAGAAACATAAGCGACTAATACCATCGCGCATCTACAATCGGAAATTGAGAAATCGGCGCTAAGACGCGTTCATCCGCATTTGTGGCGTGTGTGTCTCTCGTGAGGAGGCAGATACACCCCGGCGGCGTCGGAAGTACATCAACAGATATGGATACATGAATACACGACTGATACGATCGCGATGGTAATATTGCATGTATCCATCCAACGAAGGAGACTCCCTCAAATCCGCTCTCCGTGAGTAGTGTTATCTCGCACACTCTGGCGAGACACGCCGTAATATTACTTGATGTAATATTTTATGCTCGGCCGGCGTTACGAGCGCGATGCGTCAGCACCCCTCGACGTCGTCGGGATTTTTTCTTCGTGCACTTTGTTTCGCTGTGCTTGTGCAAGCGGGGTACGTTGATGACCCTTCCGCAGGTTCACCTACGGAAACCTTGTTACGACTTTTACTTCCTCTAAATGATCAAGGTGGGTCATCATCCCGGCAGCGACGGCAATGCCGTAACATTGCTGCGCACCAGTCCGAAGACCTCACTAACTCGTTCAATCGGTAGTAGCGACGGGCGGTGTGTACAAAGGGCAGGGACGCAATCAACGCGAGCTTATGACTCACGCTTACTGGGAATTCCTCGTTCATCGGGAATAATTGCAAGCCCCAATCCCTAGCACGAAGGAGGTTCAGCGGCTTACCCGGGCCTTTCGGCCAGGGAAGACACGCTGATTCCTTCAGTAAAGCCCGCGTGCGGCCCAGAACATCTAAGGCCATCACAGACCTGTGATTGCTCAATCTCGTGCGGCTAGAAGCCGCCTGTCCCTCTAAGAAGATTTGTTTGTACGTCGGTAGTAAAAACGGCCCGGCAGAACCGGGGGCCTTCGATATACCAGAAAGTACGCCTATTTAGCAGGTTAGAGTCTCGTTCATTATCGGAATTGAACATACAATTCGCTCCACCAACTAAGAGCGGCCATGCACCACCACCCCCCGAATCAAGAAAGAGCTGTCAATCTGTCAATCCTTCCGGTGTTTGGGCCTGGTGAGGTTTCCCGTGTTGAATCAAATTAAGCCGCAGGCTCCACTCCTGGTGGTGCCCTTCCGTCAATTCCTTTAAGTTTCAGCTTTGCAACCATACTTCCCCCGGAACCCAAAAGCTTTGGTTTCCCGGAAGCTGCCCGCCGAGTCATCGGAGGAACTTCGGCCGATCAGTAGCTGGCATCGTTTATCGTTAGAACTAGGGCGGTATCTGATCGCCTTCGAATCTCTAACTTTCGTTCTTGATTAATGAAAACATTTTTGGCAAATGCTTTCGCTTCTGTCCGTCTTGCGGTGATCCAAGAATTTCACCTCTAGCGTCGCAATACAAATGCCACCATTTGTCCCTATTAATCTTCACTCCGGGGTTCCCAAAACCAACAAAATATAACCGAGGTCCTATTCTATTATTCCATGCACACAGTATTCAGGCAAAAATAGCCTACTTTTAGCACTCTAATTTGTTCATAGTAAACGTACCGGCCCACCTCGACACTCAATGAAGAGCACCACGATGGGATATTAGTTGGACCGCCCGGTTAACATCTATGCCCACCGGTAGGACGTCTCACGGCATGCTAGTTAAACACCCCGATTAGACCGATCGACCCTCCTATCTGA
Source organism: Ophion costatus (assembly GCA_951751655.1). Classification (NCBI taxonomy): domain Eukaryota; kingdom Metazoa; phylum Arthropoda; class Insecta; order Hymenoptera; family Ichneumonidae; genus Ophion; species Ophion costatus. Next base: position 12,155,661 of record OX632357.1, on the reverse strand, counting down.
ACATGTAGAATCTTTTCGCCGAGACACACGCCGATCACATTTTTCCCAAGGGAGATGGAACATTTTCGTCGGGAATTCCGAGTGTGGGCCGATCGACCCGCCTGTCGGGACAGATAGGATTTTTTCGTCTGGGCACAGGGCGATCACCTTTTTCTCAATGGTGATGCAACACTTTCGTCGAGTATCCCGAGTCGGGAGCGATTGACGGTCCTTTCGGGACGCGTAGAATTTTTTCGTCGAGGCACAGGTCGATTACCTTTTGCCGAACGGAGATGGAATATTTTCGTGGAGTATCGCGAGTGTGGATCGATCGACTTTACGACCGGGACAGGCGGAAATTTTTCCCCCGATACACAGGCTGATCGCTTTTTTCCCAAGAGAGATGGAACATTTTCGTCGGGTATCCCGAGTGAGTGCCGATCGAGTCCCCTATCGGAACAGATAGGAGTTTTTCGTCTAGGCACAGGCCGATCACCTTTATCTCAATGGCGATGCAACACTTTCGTCGAGTATCCCGAGTCTCGACCGATCGGCGTCCTATAGGGACACTGAGAATTTTTTCGTCGAGGCTCAGTTCGATCACATTTTTCCCAAGGGAGATGGAACATTTACGTCGGGGATCCCGAGTGTGGATCGATCGACTCTACGATCGGGACCCGCGGAACTTTTTCGCCTAGGCACCGGCGGATCACCTTTTTCCCAAGGGAGATGGAACATTCTCGTCGGGTATCCCGAGTGTTGGCCGATCGCCCCGCCTATCGGGACAGATCGAAGTCGTCCGCCTAGGCACAGGCCGATCACCTTTTCCCAAAGGGAGACGGAACCTTTGCGTCGGGTATCCCGAGTGTGGACCAACCGACCATCAAATCGGGACACGTAGAATTTTTTTGTCGGGCACAGGCCGATCACCTTTTACGCAAGCGAGATGAAATATTTTCCTGGAGTATCCCGAGTGTGGATCGATCGACTCCACGACCGGGAGAGACGGAATTTTTCGGTCGAGGCTCAGGCCGATCACCTTTTTCCCAGGGGCTGATCGAACATTATCGTCGAGTATACTGAGTCTGGTCCGATGGACTGGCCGTTCGGGACAGATGGAGGTATTTCGGTGAGGCGCAGGCCGATCACCTTTTCCCAAAGAGAGGCGAAACATTTTCGTCGCGTATCCCGAGATTGGACCGACCGAACATCCTATCGTGAAACGTAGAATTCGTTCGTCGATCTCACAGGCCGATCACCTTGTTCCCAAGGCACATGAAATATTTTCGTAGAGTATCCCGAGTGTGGATCGATCGACTCTACAATCGGGACACGCGGAATTTTTTCCCTGAGCCACCGGCCGATCTCCTTTTTCCCAACGGAGATGGAATATTTTCGTGGAGTATCCCGAGTGTGGTTCGATCGACTCTACAACCGCGACACGCGGAATGTTTCTGCCGAGACACAGGCCGATCACCTTTTTCCCAGGGGCCGATCGAACATTTGCGTCGTGTATTCCGAGTGTGGACCGATCAACCCGCCTTTCGGGACACATACAAGTCTTTCGTCGAGGCGCAGGCCGATCACCCTTCTCCCAAAGGGAGACGGAACATTTTCGTCGGGTATCCCGAGTGTGGACCGAACGACCATCTTACCGTGACACGTAGAATTTTTTCGTCGAGGCACAGGCCGATCAACATTTTCCCAAGGCACAGGGGATATTTTTGTAGAGTATCCCGAGTGTGGATCGATCGACTTTACGATCGGGACACGCGCAGTGCCGTCAGATCGCTCGCGAAAGTTACCCTCTCTCTAGTCCCTCGCGCGCCCATCAACCAATCATAGTAGTGCGTGTCCGTGAGCGGGCGACGCTCGGACATCTTCGAAAAGAGCCGAGTGCCGTCGAACTGTCCCGACCGCGCCTTCGGCATCTACACCAACACATAGACACGCTGAGCACGTTCATGTGCGGCTAAGCCGAACGTAGGCTTCGAGGGAAAAAGCAATCTGAGCACGGCCCGCGCGTGACGTCACGCGACGGCACGCGCGAGGCTTTTAGATGATTTCAATGCTTATTTTGCTGTTGATGCTCTGCGTTATTAATGTATACGAAAAAATGTATCGCGCACTCTGAACGCTTATTTTTGTTAGTTTATACGTTAATTTAAATATAATAATACATCTAAATTACAACTTATTTATCTTCTAAAAAATTGTTTACGCTTTACTCACACCCGTCCTTATGCCAAATAAATTATAATTCAAAAAAGTAAGTGAACAAATATTTATATTCGTATTATTACATTAATTCTCATACTTTCACCAAGCGATTAAGTATTATCTCCAAAAACAAGTCAATCATCAAACCGGCCGCCAATCGTAAGTGCCAGAAAATGCATCTTTAACACAAGCGATAGGATGGTCCCGTTAGGAGCGTTCCTGGCTTCGGTCCGTAGGGGCGCCGGATCGTTCCTCACTCTCAGCGCTTTTTTTTTTAATCATGGTTACTATTAAGGATGTTGAGTCCCTATAAAACATGTTAATGTTAATTGTTCAATAATTAGCTTCTTCATCGTCATGAAATTTTTATACGACCTCCTGAATACTTCATGTAAAAACATACACAATTTTCAGAATTCTATCATCAGTACTTCAACCTCCTTAAGTGTTGAAATAAAAAATTTTGAGAAAATTCTGAAAGTATGGTATGTTTTTGTATGAAGTATTTAAGAGGTCGTGTTAAAATTTCACGACGATTAGGAACCTCGTTATTAAAAAATTAACATTTTGTTAATAACAATTTTTAAAAGAAATAAAAAAAAATTTATCAATAAACTTCGATTGTTTCCGTTGCTTTCAATATATTGTAGATATTACAAAATTGAGAGGTCAAAAGAAAAACTTATTGCAAAGCTACATCAGTTTCCATAAGACAGCATTTAATTTGTGAATGTTAATTGTTCAATAACGAGCTTCCTAATTGTCGTGAAATTTTTACACGACCTCTGAAATACTTCATACAAAAACATACCAAATTTTCAGAATTTTATCATCATTTGCGATTTGGGACCCAACATCCTTAATTCTTATTTGATTAGTTTTTTTTATTATATATCATATTTATTTTAATTAGTTATCTTTTAGTACCAAAAATGTATCGCGCACTCTGACCGCTTATTTTATTAGTTTTTACGTTAATTTAAATATAATAAATGTAAAATACAACTTATTTATCTTCTAGCAAAATGTTTGCGCTTTACTCACACCCGACCCTATGCCAAATAAATTGTAATTCATAAAAGTAAGCGGAAATATATTTATCTTCGTATTATTATATTCATTCTCATTCACTTTCATCAAGCAAAAGGGTATTATCCCCAAAAACAACCATCCATCCGACCGCGAATCGCAAGTTCCAGAAAGTGAACATACATTAAGACAAAAAATTAAAGGAGCAAGAAAAGTTGGACTTCGTCAAAAGTGGTCGGTCATAAAAAATGGATGTTAAAGCTTCAAGTTTCTAGTTTTAGTTCCGACAATGATTTTTTTTTGACAATCACTGATTGCGCGGTAGGAAGAAATATCACGGCAAAAAAAAATTTGCAAATTTTTACGTTTCCCAAAGTTCTGCACGTGTTTTGGAGATTTTTTTCGGACTTGACCAATATCAAGGTCATTGAGCCCATTCAACTCAGTTCAATTTGGTTCTGTTTTTATCTCCTTACGACCATTTTTCGCTGAGATATCGGCCTCCTCGTCGGCCTCAATGAAAAAACGTCCTTTTGTCTTCAGTCATCGATATCTCGAGAACTAATCGTCGTACGGGAATTCGACCGGCAATTTTGGAAACGTGAATACATACTCTACAAGCGCTGATTATTCTTGTATGTTAAAAAAAATTATTTTTGCCATCAGTTTTAAAAAAGTACAACAAATCGATGTTTTCTTGTTGTTTATAAAATCCACCGCTACTTTGCAAATATTGCGATAAACACTATTGTTTATGGACGGTCATTTGGCTCAATATGTCCCCAAGAGATATGTAAAATTCCAAATTGATCCGTTCATCGGTCTTTCTTGCCCGATTGACCAAAATATGAAAGAAAATTAAAGGAACAAGTTTCCTCCTTCTCAGACATCATTTCATGATTATTAAGAGGAAAAACAACTTTTCACTACTCTTCGTACAATTGGGTATTGAGTACGCATTAAATGATGGAAAAGAACCCTGAAAATCATATTGACTAAAAATTTTCGATTTTTTTTTTTTAATATCAAAAATGTTGAAATTTTTTTGTGTATAAAAAAATCTATTTCGATTTTTTTTATTTTTTTAATGTTGACATTCTTTTTCGATTCAACATTGTACCGCCAGCATTAGAATTACCCAAAGTGTACGTAGAATTACCCAAAGCGTACCTCCCCGTGGAATACTTTGGGTAATTCTAATGCTGGCGGTACAATATTGATTTGAAAAAAATTTCAACAATAAAAAAAATTAAATTCGAAACAGATTTTTTTATAAAAAGAAAAATTTTCAATATTTTTAGTCAATATGATTTTCACGGTTTTTTTCCAACATTCAAAGCGTACTCAATACCCAATTGTACGAAAAGTAACGAAAAGTTTTTTTTCCTCTTAATAATCATGAAGTGATGTCTGAAATGGATGAAACTTGCTACTTTAATTTTTTTTCAAATTTTGGTTAATCGGGCAAGAAAGACCGATAATCGGATCAACTTGGAATTTTGCATGGCTCTTGGGGACATATTGAGCTGAATGACCGTCCATAAACATTAGTCTTTATCGCAATATTTGCAAAGTAGCGGTGGATTTCATAAAAACCCAAAAGACATCGTTTTTTTGTACTCTTCTAAATCTAATGGCAAAAATAAAAAAAAGGTTTCACTACAATAATAATCGGAGCTTGTAGAGTATTCATGTTTCCAAAACTACCGATTGAATTCCCGTACGACCATTAATTCCTGAGATATCTCAGCGAAAAATGGTCGTAAGGAGATAAAAAAAGAAGCAAATTGAACTGAATTGAATTGGCTCAATGACCTTGATATTGGTCGAGTCCGAAAAAAATCTCCAAAACACGTGCAGAACTTTGAAAAACGTAAAAATGCGCAAAATTTTTTTTGCCGTGATATATCTTCCTACCGCGCAATCAGTGATTCTCAAAAAAAAATCATTGTCGGAACTAAAACTAGAAACTTGAAGCTTTAACATCCATTTTTTATGACCGACCACTTTTGACGAAGTCCAACTTTTCTTGCTCCTTTAATTTTTTGTCTTAATGTATGTTCACTTTCTGGAACTTGCCATTCGCGGTCGGATGGATGGTTGTTTTTGGGGATAATACCCTTTTGCTTGATGAAAGTGAATGAGAATGAATATAATAATACGAAGATAAATATATTTCCGCTTACTTTTATGAATTACAATTTATTTGGCATAGGGTCGGGTGTGAGTAAAGCGCAAACATTTTGCTAGAAGATAAATAAGTTGTATTTTAGATTTATTATATTTAAATTAACGTAAAAACGAATAAAATAAGCGGTCAGAGTGCGCGATACATTTTTCGGTACTAAAAGATAACTAATTAAAATAAATATGATAACTAATAAAAATAACTAATAAAATAAAAATGAATGGTAACCATGATTAAAAAAAAAGCGCTGAGCGTGAGGAACGATCCTGCGCCCCTACGCCCGAAGCCAGGAACGCTACGAACGGGACCATCTTATCACTTGTGTTAAAGATGCACTTTCTGGCAGTTACGATTGGCGGCCGGATTGATGATTGACTTGTTTTTGGAGACAATACTTTATCGCTTGATGAAAGTATGAGAATTAATATAATAATACGAATATAAATATATTTTCACTTACTTTTCTGAATCATAATTTATTTGGCATAAGGACGGGTGTGAGTAAAGCGTAAACAATTTTTTAGAAGATAAATAAGTTGTAATTTAGATTTATTATTATATTTAAATCAACGTAAAAACTAAAAAAATAAGCGTTCAGAGTGCGCGATACATTTTTTTGTATACATTAATAACGCAGAGCATCAACAGCTAAATAAGCATTGAAATCATCTAAAAGCCTCGCGCGTGCCGTCGCGTGACGTCACGCGCGGGCCGTGCTCAGATTGCTTTTTCCCTCGAAGCCTTCGTTCGGCTTGGCCGCACATGAACGTGCTCAGCGTGTCTATGTGTTGGTGTAGCTGCCGAAGGCGCGGTCGGGACAGTTCGACGGCACTCGGCTGTTTCCGAAGATGCCCGAGCGTCGCTCGCTCACGGACACGCGCTACTATGATTGTGTGATGGGCGCGCGAGGGTCTAGAGAGAGGGTAACTTTCGCGCGCGATCTGGCTGCACTGGACACGCGGAATTTTTTCGCCGAGGCACCGGCTAATCACCTTCATCCCAAGGGAGATGGAACATTTTCGTCGGGTATCCCGAGTGTGGACCGAACGACCATCCTACCGTGACACGTAGAATTTTTTCGTCGGGTCACAGGCCGATCAACTTTTTCCCAAGGCACATGGAATATTTTCGTAGAGTATCCCGAGTGTGAATCGATCGACTCTACGATCGAGACACGCGGAATTTTTTCGCCGAGGCACCGGCCGATCACCTTCTTCCCAAGGGAGATGGAACATTTTCGTCGGGGATCCCGAGTGTGCGCCGATCGGCCCGCCTATCGGGACATACAGAAGACTTCCGTCTATGCACAGGTCGATCACCTTTTCCCAAAGGGAGACGGAACATTTTCGTCGGGTATCCCGCGTGTGGGCCGATCGACCCGCCTATCGGCAGAGATAGTAGTCATCCGTCGAGGTGCAGGCCGATCACCATTTTCACAAGGCAGATGGAATATTTTCGTAGAGTATCCCGAGTGTGGATCGATCGACTCTACAATCGGGACGCGCGGAATTTTTTCCCCTAGGCGCCGGCCGATCACCTTTTTCCCAAGGGAGATGGAACTTTTTCGTCGCGTATACCGAGTGTGGGCCGATCGACCCGCCTATCGGGACAGATCGAAGTCTTCCGTCTAGGCACAGGCCCATCACCTTTTCCCCAAAGGGAGACGGAACCTTTGCGTCGGGTATCCCGAGTGTGGACCGACCGACCATCATATCGGGACACGTAGACTTTTTTCGTCAAGGTACAAGCAGATCACCTCTTACGCAAGGGAGATGAGATATTTTCGTGGAGTATCCCGAGTGTGGATCGATCGACTCCACGACCGGGACACGCGGAATTTTTCGGCCGAGGCACAGGCCGATCATCTTTTTCCCAGGGGCTGATCGAACATTATCGTCGGGTATCCTGAGTGTGGTCCGATCGACCGGCCTTTCGAGACAGATGGAAGTCGTTCGTCGAGGCGCAGGCCAATCACCTTTTCCCAAAGGGAGACGTAACATTTTCGTCGGGTATCCCGAGTTTGGACCGACCGAACATCCTATCGTGAAACGTAGAATTCGTTCGTCCGGCCGATCAGCTTTTTCCCAACGGAGATGGAATATTTTCGTGGAGTATCCCGCGTGTGGCTTGATCGACTCTACAACCGCGACACGCGGAAGGATTCCGCCGAGGCACACGCCGATCACCTTTTTCCCAGTGGCTGATCGAATATTTGCGACGTGTATACCGAGTGTGGACCGAACGACCATCCTATCGTGACACGTAAAACTTTTTCGCCGAGGTACCGGCCGATCACCTTCTTCCCAAGGGAGATGAGACATTTTCGTCGGGTATCCCGAGTGTGGGCCGATCGACCCGCCTATCGGGACATATAGTAGACTTCCGTCTAGGCACAGGCCGATCACCTTTTCCTAAAGGGAGACGGAACATTTTCGTCGGGTATCCCGCGTGTGGGCCGATCGACCCACCTATCGGCACAGATAGAAGTCATCCGTCGAGGCGCAGGCCGATCACCTTTTTCACAAGGCAGATGGAATATTTTCGTAGAGTATCCCGAGTGTGGATCAATCGACTCTACGATCGGGACTCGCGGAATTTTTACACCGAGGCGCCGGCCGATCACCTTTTTCCCAAGGGCGATGGAACATTTTCGTCGGCCATCCCGAGTGTGGACCGATCCAACCGTCCTATCATGACGGGTAGAACTTTTTGTCGAGGCACACGCCGATCACCCTTTTCCCACGGGAGACCGATGCTAATCGATGAGTGTCCCAAGTGTAGACCGATCCAACCGTTCTACAGTAACAGAGAAAATTCTTCGAACCTTCGCGCATTTCTCGACTACGTAGACTATTTTTTGACGACCAATTCTTGACTCGGTCGATTTTTCGAATCGACGCGCACTGCTCGATTTGGCCGATTTTCGTCGAGCGGAAAGGATACGGGGTCTTATGGCGTTCGAGCGTAATCCCGCGCCGCCTGCAGGTCGGCTCCTTATGTTACGGGCATCACTCGCACCACCGGCCGCGTCGAGTGACTTCCCGACACTCTGAAAGCTAAGCAGGCTTCTGCCCGAGAGCTGGTCGTACGCAGCTCACACGTCTAGGTGGTCCCTGAACAGCGAGGCACCTACGGACATTATTATTATTATAGTTTACGATTCTCTGTGGCTTTCGAGCTTACGCTCACTGCCTCTTTGGTTCATGTTGTTTGGGTTTTCATTCTCTTTTTGTTTCAGATCGGAATCTCTGGACTCTCTTAGCCGCCGGGAACAAGCCCCGCGTTTCCATCCGTGCCGCGTGACGGCGGACTCCATTCTACTTTCCCCGTGGTGCGCCCTCCAATAGGCGTCACCTAAAAGAGGCAAGTATCTACCGGCTTGCATGCATAATGTCTGCCCCACTGAATTCATAATCTTCTATCTAGACCCATGAATAAATTAATTAGTAGGTTAATAAATAACAAATACCAAATAAGTTAATGCCGACATAAAAACACATAACACAACACACCACCCCCCGTGCACCGCCCGCTGGTGAACGTCACCCCTGCCCTTCTTTTTTGCTTCAGTTTCTGCCTAAAGCAGCAGGCCGCGCCGCAGCCTATAGCTCCTCATCTGAGGTACCCTCTCCTCCAAGTCGGACGACCCCCTCGCTCCACGCCCTGAAGGCGGCTTCCGCGAATCCCATAAGCGCATCAAATGATTCCATCGTCTCCACTGCCACCCTGAGATCTCCCTTCCGCAGGAACCCTAGTAGGGACGTTCTGTCCTGCGCTCATAGCGGGCAGTCAAAAATAATATGGTCTACAGTTTCCTCCTCTCCTTGGTAGAAGGGGCGGTCCCCATCTTCCGTCAGTCCCCTCCTCCATGGCGTGGTATTTATTGACCCATATCCGCCATCTCAACGCGCCTGTAGGTGGTTCTGCCATGGGTATCGTTGTCCCATCGGGATCTCCAAACCCTAACAACCTCCATGTCTATGCTCCTTGCCTCCGCGCGATTCTCCAAGGCCTCGAACTCTTTCACGGGTACGCATCTATATCTGTTCCACTCCACCGGCAGGTTTCTCCTCACCATTTTTCTCAGCGCGTGCTTTCTCACCTCTAGGTCCAGTGGCAGAACTCCTGCCAACACCTGCATTGCAGCCGTGGAGACCGTGCGGCATGCCCCCGACATCACGAGCAGGAACGCCCTCTGCGCCTCCGCCAGGTGTCTCATGACCATAGATGTGCCCGCCCGTCCGTACCAAACCACCGCTCGATATACGCAGATCGGCACAAAGACTGCCCAGTACCAGATGTCCAGGGTTTTCCTTTTGATCCTCTTCCTTGATATGTGGCGCTTGGTTGCCAAATCCTCCTTTCATGGCCATATACATTTACTTTTCTGAGGAAAGAGTCGAAGCTTATTGAGGCGGCACCACCCCGTAGCAAGGGCCATCACCTCGTTACCCAGCATCTCCACCCCCCGCCTAGAGTTCCCCTTAACCAGTAAGCGCAGCTCATCCGCAGATGCGACGACCGACACGTCGATGACCTCCCAACGCTCCCCAACCTGGGCGAGCAGGTCGTCCAGCACCCAGCACCATGCAGCAGGTCCCAGGATTGAGCCCTGCGGGCAGCTGCGCTGAACCCTCCTAACCGCAGTGCCGCGGCCATTTGTTATCTGGGCCCTGCGCCCACTAAGGTACGAATTGACAAGCCTTATTAATCTTGGGCCGCATCCCGCTTTCCGAAGTCTTGCGACAATTGATGGCCACCAGAGGTTATCGAACGCGCGCTCTATGTCCGCAAAAAGCGCGACCGCGTACTTCTTTCGGCACAATCTCAGCTCCTCCTGCACGGATAGCAGCGCATCTTCCGTCGAGACGCCTTTCCTGAACCCAAACTGCTTGTCGCTGGACCATACCCCCTACCCGTACGCTCTCTGGATCCCGCCCACCAGGACATTCTCCAGCACTTTGCTATTCACCGGGAGCAGCGCAACTGGCCTGTACGCTGAGATCTCCTCCCTCGGGACGACCGGTCTTTTAGGGATGGCTATGATATCCGCAATCTTCCATATCCGTGGGAAGGTTCCCTCGTCCAGGGAGGAATTTAGCAAAGTCAGTCTCGATTCCTTCGCCGCCCTCCACACAGCTTTCAATATCTCGATAGTAATCCCGTCCTGTCCTGGGGCCTTTCCCGGTTCACAAGCTCTAAGTGCCCTCTCAATCTCGCTCTTTGAGAAGGGCGGCTCCATGTTGCTGCAGCGATAGCGAAGGTTCGCGGGGCTCGAAGGAGATCCTACAGTGGGTCGTGTTGGTGACTATTCTGTGAATCATGCCCCATGGGTCCCTGTTCCCTTCCGCCGTGACGAAATCGCGCCATGAGGCGTCCTTGTCCCGCCTAATGCGCCCCACATACCGATTCCTGCAGGCCCTGTACCTAGCCACCAGACGCTCCGCCTCCGGGATGCCCAATTTCTAGCTCTGGCCAGCTGCCGCTTTGCCGCTTTCAGCTCCCTCCTTATATCCTCAAGCTCGGCGTTTTACCAGGGAACAGACCGGGTACCCCGACGTCGCTTCGGGACAGCCCCATCACAAGCAGTCCGCACCACTGAACCGGAAAATTCGAGCCGCATCGTCGGCCCCCTATCCCTCATGCTTCTCAGGGTATTGACGGTGAACCTCGCGGCCTCTAGACCAGCCCAATTCGCCGTCCGGATGTTAAATATCCGCTCCGCCTGTGGGCGTCCGGCCACCCCCCCCCCCCCCCCGCCCCGGGCGGCTTCACGGTGACCTCAATCGCGGTCACTGACCGCGAAAGCATCAGTCACACGCCATGCCGCAACCATCCCCGCTAGTGCAGCTGACGCCATGGTAACTTCTCTGTTGGATTTGCTCCTCGACGAGGCATACGTACACAGGTTCGAGCGCTTATTCAGGAGGGTCAAGTCCTCAGCAACCATCAGCTCCTCATTGGCCTCCCCCCGGTCGTCCAACCGATCCGAGAACCAGGAGGAGGACTTAGCGTTGGCGTCCATACAGTCCAAGGTGCGCTGGCCCCTCACAGCCCTCAGTGCCCCCTCCAGCCGCACGAGTATGTCATCGATTGGCAACGAGAATTGGCAGTACACCGAGAACAAGGTGACCATACACGCCGCGCCCTCAATCCTAGCACATACGTTGTGCGCATCGTCGTGCTGCTTCAACTGGAAGAATCCAACCCCGTCCGCGTGAACCACAATGGCCACCCACAGCATCCCGGCCCCCGGTTGCAGGACCACCAGCGGCGTCCGCCTGTATTCCATCACTTTCCCTTTATATGCATACGGTTCCTGAACGCAGGCCACGTCAAATCGGTTGTCCAGAAGCAGCCCCCGGATCTGAGCCGCCGCCGCGGCCGACCTCTGCGCATTAATTTGGAGAATCCTTAGGGCCATCTTACCCGACTCCTGTAGATCTCGACCTGTCTCACGTATTTCGGACAGTTCCTGCTCCGGACCGAGTGCCCTGTCTCCCTCCGATTCCTCTCGCAGTTGACACACCTGGGGTTTGCCGCGACCTCGCACTTATCCCTTGCGTGGTTTTTCGTACCACAGTGGTCACAGAGCTCATGCTGTGCAGTCCTATTTCTTGCAATGTGCCCATACCGCTGGCACTTGTAGCACCGTGTCACGTTCACTTACTCGGCCAGCCTGTACGATCCCCACTGCATGTAGACTCGCCCCCGGGCGATCATGCCCTCCATTTTCCCCGCCGGGACCTCGACCAGCCAGTTCATACAATTTCTTCTGATTTTGAACGAGTGCCTGAAGACAACCTGCCCCATGAGCGTGGACCTTTTCTCATTTGTCTCCGTACCGAAGTTCTTCGCCACGAAATCCTCCTTCAGGTCCTCGGCTTTGAAATCGCTGTCTACATCATATATAATAACCGTCGGGATCACCCTGGCCGGCACGACCGCCTTCAAATTATGGTGGTCCAGCTTCGCTGCCTTCACCAGCTCCGCGTCCCGCTCCGTCGCAAGGGTTATCGCCACCCCCTTCTTCCTCGTTTGACGTATTGAGGAGACCCTCAACCCGGCTTTCACTTCACCAAGTCCCTTGAACAGGTCCCTCCTGAGCTCCTCATTTCCCCGTTCGTCGTTCTCATCCGCCGGCCGGATGATGATTGCCCTTGTTTCTCGTGGTCTAATTTCACCTCTTTTTTTCTTTTCCAGGTACCAGCATGTCTTGGGCGCCTCCCAGAGGACCTCCCAGGCCCCGCCGCGCAATCTCCGCATAGATCCTCGTCTGTAGGTGAGTAACCCGCTCCTCCAACAACCTCTTGCTCGCTTCGCTTTCTTCCCGGTATCTCTCATTTTCGTGTCTGAGTTAGGTATTTGTGTCCTTGAGGAGTCGGACGTGGGCCTTCATAGTTCTCCACTTCTGCCGAATCATTCTCGTTACCGCTTTGGTAATCTTATTCCCATCGTCCGCGAGAAGGTATTCCAGCTCAGCACTTATCTTATTTAGGACAGCCTCCGTGTCTTCCGTGGTTCGGTCTTCCCCGCCGGCATCCCTCTCGGCCGGTGAAGCAGCAGCCGCGGCAGCCCGCTGGGTTGGCCGGTCGCGGCCTCTTAAAGGCAACAACTTCGGCAGTCTCTATCGGTCTCCCGCGCAGGGAGGCCACGCTACAATCCGACTCATTACCCCCTTGATCCATGAACATCACTAACTCCACTACGGGGTCCTGCGTTAGCAATTCAGAGTTGTCGCGCAGCGACGTCACGGCTTCTCCAGGTGAGTCCGCCAGGTCGTCATCGTTATTCAGGTCAGGTGTGTTTTGCTGTGTTTGTTTTGTTTCATCGATATTAGATTCCCATGAGTAGGTCGGAAAGGATGTCCACCCGCACAGGGCCGCCATGTACGGGTAAGGGGATTTGTACTGCCGAGGTTCACCAGGTGCCTCGGAGCTGGTGGAATATAGACTAAGCCTACCGCCCAGCCAGGGCCCCGTCGCCGTGCGCCAAGGCTTGGGGTTGGGGATTTTTTATAGAGGATATCATCCTCGCGGCTCGGGCGGTTAAGCCAAGGCCCCCGCTGCTGAGGGCGCCACATACCACCCGCGCCCGACTCTCAGTGCCGCAAGCAAGCATGCAGGCACCGCTCACCAGACGCAGGCGGGTCGTTGCGACGCCAGCCAGGCCTACGATATATTTGGCTCAGGCACCCCGGGTACGCCAATACCCGTACCGCCCCCAACATCATGACGGGGCGGCCCCTGGGGGTCACCTGCGGACTGATTAATGTCATTGGATTTAACGTGCAGTACCTAGTCATAGACCCTTAACTACACGGCCCCCATGAGCGAGGAGTTGGGATACCACCCGACCAGCGCGCCAAGCATAAAAGCTGGCCTTCCAGTTCTGCATTCGGAAGTGAGGTCGTCTGTGAGACTACTGGTGGAGCCGAGTGACTTTCCAACACTCTAACAACTCTGTAGGTTGCTGCCCGAGTTAAACAACGTAACTCACACGCCGGACGCCCGTAGGAACCCTGACCAGCATGCGGCCAAACACTGCCACCGCGAATCCAACCAGATCGGCGAGTCCCGCCCCGCAGGGCGGCGGGCCACTAGCCCCCGCGGTACCATGCAGGATCATTGGTCAGATCTTCGTGCCTGCGGCTACACATCACTTCCAATTGACGAACCCTCCTCTCGCCGACATTGGTAGGTCAGGGCTTCGGGTCCGGCAGTGTCGCTAGTCACCGAGGTGTCCGGGCTCGTCCCTTAAGGGGATTGGCCTACGCGCGGTACCTCCCTGCCACAGCACCTACGGACAGATAAATGTCGTTTGACTTTACGTGCAGTACCTGGTCGTCGACCCTAACTACACGGCTCCCATGAGCGCGGGGTCGAGAAAACGCGCGACCAACGCGGCCCCGCAAAGCGGTGCCTACCGGTTCGCTCCTGAGGATGCGGGCTTCAGTCGCACTACCGGTCGAGTCGAGTGACTTTCCAACACTCTAACAGCCAAGCAGGCTGCTACCCGAGCTGGTGGTACGCAGCTCACCCGTCGGGACCCCCTAGGAGGTCCCTGACCAGCATACGGCTTAACCACTGCCCCCACGAGTCCAATCTCAATGGCTGGGATCGACTACGCGCCGATGGCCCCCAGCCCCCAGGGCACCAGTCTAGATCACTGGTGGGATCTTCGCAGCACATAGTCGTGCTGCTGCACTTCGACGGGCCCGCCCCGTCGGCCGTGGTAGGCCAGCTACAACGGCGGTGTCGCCACTCACCGAGGCCCCCACAGTCCTGTTCCCGAAGGAATCAGCCCATGGGAGCCCCCCTGCCGCATCCTGCCATTCCCATCCACACGCACCCCCATGCATCAAAATCTCTCTCATCCTCATACATCGGGCACTCACACAACACATGCTTCCAGTCCTCGTACTCTTCACCGCACATGCAACTCTCACTCCCCGCCAGTCCCCGTTTATACAAGAACCCCTTCATATTCCAATGCCCGGTGAGCAGGTAACTGTCACTCATTCCGAACTCAAACCATCCCTTCCTACACGCGAACCTCACGGCCCTTATCCATTCATACGTCACCCGTCCCTTCTCACTCACGTTCCATCTATCCTGCCATACCTCAATCGCTCTATTATGCACCAACTTCTTACAGTCATTCGCACTCAACCCTTGGACTTCATCGTCAGCCACCAGATCATTCTCATTCACACGCAAATCATTCTTATACCTGAAGCACACGTCCCTACACACACACTCGAGGTCGCAAGGCAGGTCTCCCATAAGGACCAGCATGGCTACCGTCGAGACCGTCGTACAGACACACAGACCCGCACACATACGTACTCTCTGACATCTATCCACCATTTCCCTTCCATGCCTATACTTCATCACCCCACCCTATACACTCACACCGAACAATACACACGCCGCAAACAAACCCTTCTGCAACAATCTCACCGCCTTCCTCCGCAGTTCCCATTCGCTCCTAAGCACACGTCGCAATTTCCCCACCACTCCCATCATTTTCTCCCTCGTACACTCCAGGTGCATCCTGAAACCCATACGCTCTCTCATCCATACTCCCAGGTACTTCACTCGCTTGACATACTTCAAACGCTCACCATTCGCACGCACACTTGGCCTTTAGTTCACACTCATGCTTCCTTTCATCAACATCATGACCGTCTTACCCCAGTTCACATGCACTCCCACGCTCTCTCCGCATTCGCACACCATCCGCATCCATTCAAGCACCTTTCGCTCCAGCACGACTCGGCTCCGTCCGTTCACGCACAACACCAGGTCATCCGCATAAGCAGCACACATACACTCCTGCCCCCGCAGTCGCCACAGCAGGGAGTCCATCATCAGGTTCCACATATATGGACCACAGACGGACCCCTGCAGGCAGCCGCGGTGGACGTCTTTCCACACGACTTCATTCGCTCCAGTCAGGCACACCTTTCTCTCGCAGAAGTTATCACGCCACAGTCGCTCTTCCTCACATCCCCATTCACGCAGTGTCTCAATCACTCGCATCCACTCCAGGTTCACAAACGCACCTCTAAACTCAACAAACACACCCAGAACATACTTACTGTCACACCCACTCACATACACTTTCACTTTTTTGCATGCGTGCTCCGCAGACATTCCTTTTACAAATCCACACTGCAAATCATTTATTCTCCCAATCGCTCTTCTCTCCATCCTCTCAACCATCATTCGTTCCAGCACTTTCGCAAACACAGAGAGGAGGCAGATCGGCCTGAACGAGGCCGGATCTGACCTCACTCTCTCAGGCGACTTCAGCAATATCACCAATCGCGCCTTGTTCCATTCTTCGGGGAAACGGCCTGTCAACAGATACAGATCATACAGTCGCTTCAACTATTCCGGATTCGCTCGGTGTATCACGCGCAACATCTACGTGCACGCTCCATCCACTCCAGGTGCCTTACGCAGTTTTATTCTCTCCAACGCCTTTTCAATTTCCTCTTCCCCAAATTCACCCTCAATCGTACCCTCGTTCTCGCCTCCCCGGTCCATCGGCGCCCAAGGCGCTCCGGGCTCAGGGGCATCCATTCCCGCGGCCGGGAAAAATCTGCTCAGCAGAGCATCCACGCTCTCCCGCCAGGTGGTCCTGTGACCACCCTACACTCTCACGCTGCTCAAGCTCTCTCCCACACGCTTTCCCATGCAGATCTTGTACACGTCGCCCCTTGGGTCCTGATTCACAGTCACCCTGACGAACTGTCTCCAGTTCTCCTCTTTCGCTCTACGTATTTCCTTCTTATAGTCCGCAAGCATTCGTCGATGCTCATCCCTCTTTCGTTCATACTCTCTGTCACTCTTCCTGGCCCGCTGGTATGCCCGTCTCGCCCTACCAATGGCCTTCTTCATGCGCTTCAACTCGTCGGTCCACCATCTCATCCGTCTCATCTTTACATTCGCTCGTTTCGTCAGTCGCTGCTCATTCGCCCTCAGGACCCATGCCATTATGCTCTCCAGCACTCTATCGACATTCATCTCATCCATCAAATCCGCACCCTCTCTTCTTGCACACTCTTTCTGATCTTTAGCATACCCCAACCCGTCCGCACCCACCAACGTCCATCCCTGCCCGGCCACCGCGTTACCCTCTCTTGCACACATATACACCAACCGGATCAGGATCACATTGTAGTCACTGATCCCTCAATCATTCCTCACGCTCCATTCATACCGGCACCCCTCATTCGCCCCGTTCACCAAGCTCACATCAATGTCACTCTTCCCAGTCGGACCATTGTACGTAAACCATTCGCTCAGCTCAATCAGCACAACCATATCATTCGTCAGTATCCTCTCATCCACATACTCGCCTGTTGCACGCGTCACCGTTCCCCCGATGTCGCCCTTGCTGAACCACACGGGCGACTCCGCATTTGCATCCAGCCCTGCGAGGAGCCTCCTGCCCCACGCCGCCACACACACACGGTCCATGCAAGCCAGGTAGGGCTCCAGATCGGCGCCCCATCGGCAATACACAGACACTACAAACATTTCGCCGAAGTCGCCTTTCAACCACACACAGACACCATACTCATCCGTACATTCCCTTACACACACCGACTCAATCGTCCTGTCGTTCACCACAATCGCTGCCTACACGTGTTCACCCTCATTCGCGTACACATTTATGGCCAGAGGCAGTCCCATCACTAGCCCATCCCTTACGTACGGCTCCTGTAGCAGAGCCACACTCACAACATTCGCATACATGCATACACCCAGGTCGCTTGTCACCGCGTAAGCGCGTTGACAATTGACCTGGATTACACTTACACTTCGTTCATCCATGCGAGATACGCGCCCGCTCTCTCTCTCAGCTGCTCTCACGTATTCCGGGCACTCGTCAGACAGACCCGAGTTGCTGCACACATTCCCTCGCACTTTGCAGTTCCAACACACAACCTCTCCCTTACATTCTTTGGCCAAGTGGCCAGTCTCACCACACTTCAAACACACCTTATCTTTCACGCTACACTTCCGCATCAGGTGCTCGTAGGCATAGCAGCCGTGGCACCTCATCACATTCACAAATTCGTTCGCCTTCAACGCTTGCCAGTCCACAAACACCCTTCCTGCCGCGCACAAAACACCCTTCGCCCTCGCATCCACCTCCACCACCACGTTGCCACAGGCTGCACCCTTCCGATGCACCCGTGAACCGATTGACGACTCGCACACTCTCCTGGAACTCACATTCGCTCACCTTCCCCTTCCGGTTCCTCTCATATATTTCGCCAAGCAGGTGCTCGTTTGTGACCTCGTTCGCCACGTCGAAGACGATCAGCTGCGGGCCGATACTCAGAGGAAGATCGACCCTCAGCCCCGCCTCGGCGAACTTCGCGCACTCCCGAAGCACCCGCACCTCACTCTCGCTGACGGTCTGGACGCCCACCGCGCCACTCCTCGTCTTTCTCACCGCACGCACTCTCACATTCACGTACCTGCCCACCTTTTTGAGGATGCACTCTTTCACCTGCTCACCGGTCATCTTCGAGTCCTTCTCCAGTGGCCTCACCACCACCGCACACGCGTACGCCCTCGTTGGCTTGGTCGCTTCCACTCCCACAGTAACGGCCCATCAACCTCTCGTTTTTAGCCACCAACGACATTGCATGCTGCTCGTACTCGGCCGTACAGTTCAATATACACTCCGCCGCGCTCTTACTGACCTTGTTGGCCTCCCGGAGCAATATTTCTCGCAACCTGCCTCTGATGTCCCGCATCGTTGCGATCTCTCCCAAGCACGCCGGCAAACCCGTCCGCCGCCTCGTCACTCCAGCCGCACTTGCAGCGCTCATACCGCTCAGCACGCTCGCCGCCGGATCCCGCCTAAGTCACTCCCCACCTGCGTCCACCTCTACCTCCATCGGGAGCTCCACCCTGGGCTCTGGCGTCCCCAGGGCCCCTTCGACTTCCACCAGTCGTACGGTCCGACCCATAGACGACCCACCCCTCGAGCCCCGCGATTTCGACCTCGGTCGTCCGAGCTTCGCCCCCTTGGCGCCGCCACACGCGCTCGCCTGGGCTTCACCGGCCGCCGCCATCTTCTGCACCACCAACTCACACTCTCGTTCGTCCGCTCGCCCGCCCGCACGCTCGACATCGCACGCCGCCGCCATCGCCTCGCTCGCACGCCCGCTTGCCCCGCCAAGCTCGCCCACAACATTCGTGCCGCTCGCAACACTCGCGGAGCTCGGAGCACCGCACCGCTCGCACTCCCGCCATCCGCTCCCCCGTCAGGCCGCTCGCTCGCACGCCCCATCCACTCGCCGCCCTCCCCAACTCGTTTTTTGTTGTTGTTGTTGATTTTGTGACTCATCTGGTTCTTACCCTCAAGGTCGTGTTACGTCCTGCGACAGAGTCGCTGGAGTCTCTCACCACCCCCTCGCCGCTCTTTTGATCACACGATTTCCGCGAGAACACGGTTTTAGGCATGATTTCTCAGAAAGGTCGTAAAACATAACTATGTAACTATGCGTTTTATCCTGTATAGTGACTAAGCATAGGGGAAGGGCATCAGGAAAACTCCGCTCGAGCCGGTCGTAAAAACCGGAGCGCAACGGAAACGAAAAATTCGTGATCTCCCTACGAAACGCATAGCGGAGTACCTTACTTTCGAAAATCCACTGAAAACCGATTCCTAGGACTCCCTCTCTGAATGGGCTACAGACAATTAAACTCGTACGTTCCTGGTCCGTATGCCCAAGGAACATGCTTCCACGTCGACTTTCACGATTAGCCGAAAACTCAGTAAAAATCCGAAGCCCTTTTTCTCCACTCCACCCAAATATGGAAACTGGCACTGGAAGGACTGCAAAATGTATAAAAAGGGAAGCCCGACTCCGAGGCATGTCTTATCTTTGCATCAGTCTATCCGCGAGCATCGACGCATATTTTTCTCAACCGCCGTCTTTCAAATTCTTTGCCAACCATCTCGAAATCTTGTACCGCGCCTCACACTGCTCTTCGCAACTAATATCTAAAGTTCGGTATTAACTCATCATTGTACTCCGAAACCGTATTATGGGTCTCACGTAGTGACTAGAAAAATTATTGTAAGGCCAGTGCAACGTATCGCATCAGCAAGCATTATACCTGCGAGCGTACCAAGCCTAGAGCGAAGGCCTTTCGTCCGACCCCGAACGACCAGCATTCGACGGAGTAAGCGAACGACAGCATTTTTGTACACCTTCATTATACCTGCCACGTATCTCCGATCACCCTACGGTTCGGTGTCTTACAATAAACGGTGGTAATAGTACCTGTCGCTCTCATAACTCCCAAACACGTGGACGCCAGTCTCCTTTCGTGCATCTCCCTTTAACCCCCAACCCGTGCTATTTCGCTAGGCGTAGGCAACAAAAGGGGGAAACAAACATATTATGCTCACATCCCTTCCGGATGTGACATATTAAATTCTGGGGGCTCGTCCGGGATAACTAAAAGGGAATGTGTCAATCCATCCAATGTCAGGAGACGAATCAGCCAGCTCGCTAAACCTTAACCTCACCGAAGACTCCACTGAGCACCCGGGATATTCACTGAGAAGTTCCAACGTGGAATTATGATCTGGTCTCGAATCCATTCCAAAAAAATCGATAAAAACATTAAGCTTATCTAGTAAAAACGAAATCAAAACAACAGGAATAATGACGACGTTAGGAACAAACCAGTTAATCTCCCTTAAATACGCCATAAGCTGCGTCCCAGAATTCGACGGAAAAAATATCCCCCTGTCAGAATTCATAACCGTGTGCGAAGATGCCAAAGATATGCTTCCCTCCGAAGCTGAAAAACATCGAACTAAAGTAATAAGAAATAAATATAAAACGCAAGCTAGGGAAGCCATCCATGCGACCAAATTCGAAACGGTGGAAGAACTGACCAATTTAAAAAAAAATTATATACACCAAACAAATCCGAAATGCAACTGTTGAGCGAACTCGGTAGCATCTTCCAAACGGTCGACGATAGCGTTGTGGATTTCACTTCGAAAATTAGGAAAAAGGCAAAGGAAATAATCGACGCACGGATATTATCTAACGATGGGAAGGACGATCCCGCTTTTAAGGCAATGGGAAATGACTATTGTCTCACGTGTTTTAAGCAGGGCTTGAAAGGGGAGATCGAACAGCGACTTCCCCGATGTAACACGATTGAGAACGCGATCGAACATGCGATCAGGCGCGAACGCGAAGTTGAAGCGCGTAAAGATCTACAGACCGCGCCCGTCAAACACGAAAAAGCCATTCCAACGCAATCGGTCAAAGTATGAAATATTTGCAAAGGGGACAATAATTCAACAGAAAGCTGTAAATCCATGACCCTTACCTGTCAAATCTGCAAAATTCAAGGTCACAGTGCTAACGAATGGAGGAAATCTTCGAACGAGCAAGTCTCGGTTGTTTGCCAAATCTGCCAAAAACCGGGACATACCGCGGATAAATGCTACCCCCACCGAAACCCCGTCGCGATAGCCTGTCAGCTATGTAAAGCAATAGGGCACACAGCCGATAGATGCCACCCGCGAGACAGGACTGTGGCACCCCTGGTCCTCACACCAGACCCAAAAACGTCCTCGCGGCGCCGCTATCGCCAGGGTGCGCATGACCGGAAGAGAAAAGCCAATAGGCACGTCCGTCGCACGTATATATAGTTTTAAGAGACAAGGAGAGAGCCTGACGCAATCGTAGTTGTACTGGCACGCTACACATGCAAATAAAGTGTCTGTTATCTTCATAATAAATTCCGTGGACATGATTACGCGCAAACCCGTCGTCTCGTTTTGACTATAAATGGTGACCCCGAATGAATAGGGTGTCGTATTCAACTATAACTTATCGACTCTGCGTACACAATGGCGACTGGCGACGACGGCAATCACACGCCGACGACAAGTCGCCCCGATGAAGCGCTCGCACGTCTAGCTCAACCGAGACCATTCGACTTTGGGATTGGAGCCATTGAGCATTGCAAACTCCCCGCCTTCTGGAAGGAGGCTTCCGAGCTCTGTTCTTGCATATTGAATCTATCTTCCACGCTAAGAAGGTCGTCTCCAATACCAGCATGTACCACCTTGTCGTCGGTACCCTGGACTCCGCCGCGGTGCAGGAGGTGTCCGATGTCCTCCGCAATCCACCAGACAGAAACAAATACGGTATCCTCAAAGGCAAACTGATGAAAAGATTCTCTGACTCTGCCGACCGGCAGATGCACAAACTCCTCACGGAGCTGCCATTAGGAGACAAAAAGCCCTCTCAACTACTCCGGCAAATGCGCACACTTGCTGGCGATAGGGCCAGCGAGGACAGCATACCCAACGCTTTTCAAAGATCTTCAAGGCTCCGACACTTGAGGAGCTCGCTACAGCCGCTGACGAGGTGATGGAGAATCGCAGTGGTCCCTTCGTCATGGCGTCAAGCGACCAGCGGCGGCACAGTCCGTTGCCTCGAGGAGACGCGCACCACAATAGTGCCTCTGATCGACACTCCACCGACTTGGCGTTAATAAAAAACACTCTCACTGAGCTGATTTCTCTCAATAGGACGATTGCGGAAAAGCTCTCCATAAGCGCACCACTAAGGGGTCGTTCGAAGTCGCGCACTCGCCCGATCACTCCCGCGCCTTCCGAAGAGTGCTTCTATCATCGGCGCTTTGGGGCAAGAGCCACCCGCTGCACACAGCCCTGCACGTCGGTGCACCCGACCGCGCCGAGCAACCAGTCGGAAAACTAGTGCAGCTGTCGTCGATAATGGCGGTGGGCGACAGCAACAGCAACAACATCGAACCTGTTGACACCGAGCTCCGCCTGCACATCTGTGACCGCGCTACTCACCTAAAACTCCTCATCGATTCAGGTTCCGTTGTCTCATTAGTCCCGAGAGCCTCTAGCAGCAGGAACCTTCAGTGCTCCGACCTCAAGCTCTATGCAGCCAACATGACCGTGATCTCCACCTACGGGCAAGTCGTTCTGACTATTAACGTCGGTCTTCGCCGAGCATTCAAATGGGCCTTCATAGTTCCTGATGTACAATCGGCCATCATCGGCGCGGACTTCTTGGTCCACTACGGGCTCGTTATCGACCTTAAGGGTCGACGACTGATCGACCCACTTACCTCATTGGCCGCTGTTGGCGAATTGTGTACAGCCTCTGTCCACAGCGTGTCCACGGTGGAACACATCAACTTACCTGCATCTCCGGAGGGCAATGACTACGTGAGACTCCTGCGCAGCTTCAAGGACATCACGATACCGTCTATGGCGCCCCGCACAGACTCTGAAAATCCAGTCTCGCATCACATTCTGACCACTGGACAGCCTGTGGTAGAACGCCCGCGACGACTCACCGGTAAAAAACTGAAGGCAGCCGAAGCGGATTTCGAACTGTTATTGTACCACGGGGTAATACGCCCGTCTTACAGCCAGTGGGCAAGCCCACTACACATGGTGACAAAAAAACGCGGCGGCTGGCGCTCCACCGGCGATTTTAGAAGGTTGAATGCACAAACCGTTCCCGATCGCTACCCGGTCTTGCATATAGAGGACATTTTCCAACGCCTTCACGGAAGGACCATCTTCACGACGCTCGATCTCATCCGGACCTACCCCCAGATTCCCGTTGCCTCGAAGGACATCCAGAAGACGGCCGTCACGACTCCGTTCAGACTCTTTGAGTTCCTCGGAATGCCACCGGGTCTCCGCAATGCCACGCAAACATTCCAGCGGCATATGGACCATATCCTGCGGG
The DNA here is from genome assembly GCA_951751655.1 of Ophion costatus. Taxonomy (NCBI): domain Eukaryota; kingdom Metazoa; phylum Arthropoda; class Insecta; order Hymenoptera; family Ichneumonidae; genus Ophion; species Ophion costatus. Next base: position 12,131,938 of record OX632357.1, on the reverse strand, counting down.
GACGTCATTTTGTGGGCTGCTTCATCGATGACTTGATTATCATGTCAAGCTGTCACGAGGAGCATTTGGAACATCTCAGCACCGTCTTCAAGATTCTTCGGGCTAATCGGCTGGCCATTAATCCTGACAAGTGCCAATTCGGCAAAGAAGAGGTTGAGTATATGGGATTCACGGTCAACAATCATGGGTTCGAGCCTCCGGCTGACAGAGTGAAGGCCATTATCGCGTTTCCTAAGCCTAAAACAATCTCCGACCTTCGACGCTTTCTTGGGATGTTGAATTACTACCGCCGCTGCATTCCTCGCGCCGCGCAGCTCCAAGTCCCACTCAACGCGTACCTGAAGGATTCTAGGAAGAACAACAAAAGAAAAGTAGAATGGAACGACTCATCCGAGAAGGCCTTCCAGGATTGCAACCGCAGTATAGCCTCCGCTACCCAAGCTTCGTTTCTGTCTTCCGCTGCTGCGCTGGCTCTGACAACCAACGCCTCTGACGTCGCGATCGGTGCTACATTGGAACAATTGGAGAGTGACACTTGGAAACCTGTGGGATTCTTTTCCAGGAAACTGACGCCTGCAGAAACGCGCTACAGTACGTATGATCGGGAGCTTCTGGCCATTTTCGCCGCTATAAAGTTTTTTCAGCACATCTTGGAGGGCCGACACTTCGTCATTCGAACCGATCATCGACCTCTCGTCTACGCGTTCTCGCAAAGATCGGACAAAGCGTCGCCGAGGCAACTGCGCCAATTAGACTACGTCAGCCAGTTCACAACGGAGATAGGCCACGTTAGTGGGAAGGACAACGTCGTGGCCGACGCTCTCTCGCGCATCAACGCGATCACGATGCCAACCGATCTCGACGCGGAAACAATTAGCGCGTCACAGGAAAACGACGAGGAACTGCAACAGCTAGCTGATAGCACCTCACTCAAGCTGCAAAGGCTGCGCATACAAGGGCACGCCGTGGGGTGCGACATCTCGTCCGGGTGGGTCAGACCGTACATTCCGCAGGAACTGCGAAGGCGGGCCTTTGCCACCGTACACGGTCTCTCTCACCCCAGCGGCCGCGTCACTGCCCGAACGCTCCGCGAAAAATTCATATGGCATGGAATTAAGAGGGACGCCATCCACTGGTCGCGCGAATGCATTCCCTGCCAACGCTCCAAGGTGCACCGCCACAACCGCTCGCAGCCTAAGAAGATTGACATGCCGGACAACCGTTTTGAGCACTTACACCTGGATATCATCGAACTGCCCAAAGTCGGCGAGGTCCGTTACTGTCTAAAGGTAATTGACCGCTTCTCGCAATGGCCGCTAGCAGTACCCATGAAGGATTTGATAGCCGATACAGTCGCCTCCTCCTTCTACAACAACTGGGTCTGTCAATTCGGTACACCACTGACCATCACCACGGATCAAGGGTCCCATTTTGAGTCGGCACTGTTCACGGCACTAGCACACATGTTCGGCGCGCGTCGGGTCCGCACTACACCCTACCACCCCCATTCAAACGGATTGGTAAAGCGTTGGCACCGGACACTCAAGGCTGCCCTAATGTGCAACTCGCAAGTTCCATGGCCAGAGCTCCTACCCACTGTGCTTCTCGGACTGTGCACTTCATATAAGGAAGATCTGTGTGCTTCGCCAGCCGAACTGGTATTTGGAACTGAACTACGAGTGCCTGGAGAGTTCGTCGTCACTGACAGCGTACCTGCGAACCCACAAATCTTCCTGGAAAAATTCAGAGAGCACATCAAGAGTGAACGACCAACACCAACGGCCCATCATACGAAGTCTCGGCCGTTCATCCTGAAGAATCTCCTAACTTGTACACACGTCTTCCGGCGAGTGGATGCTGTCAAGAAGCCCCTTGAGCCGCCGTCCTCTGGCCCACACAAGGTTGTAAAAAGAATCAACGACAAGGTTTATTTATCATCCTCGTGGGTGGCGTCGAAACGACAAGGGTTATTTATCATCCTCGTGGGTGGCGTCGAAAAAACTGTCTCTGTGGATGCGTTAAAGCCAGTCTACAGTACCAAAGAAGACGACCCAAGGCAAAGCGATCCCATAGTTCCGAGGCCAATTGTTCCTCGAGCATGGACAAACCACTTCGAACTTATGCAAATAAAAAAAAGAGATCGGTATCGTTCCTTCCATAATAAGTGTGCATGGCACTAGGGGGGGAGTGGGAGTGGCACCACTGGTCTCCACACAAGACCCAAGAACCTCCTCGCGGCGCTGCTATCGTCAGGGTGCGCATGACCGGAAGAGAAAAGCCAATACACACTTCCGTCGCACGTATATATAGTTTTAAGAGACAAGGAGAGAGCCTGACGCAATCGTGGTTGTACTGACACGCTACACATACAAATAAAGTTTCTGTTATCTTTATAATAAATTACGTGGACATTATTACGCGCAAACCCGTCGTCTCCTTTTGACTATAGGACCGCGGACCTCACGGCCGGTTAGCAGCGGCAGCCAACTGGGCCCCAGAGTCAATTTTGCAAACGGATCGGGCATCCAGCGGATAGGTGCTTCCAATTTAAAACCGACGCGCCTAATTCAAACCAACCCACCTGCCGATATTGCGGAAAGGTAGGGTATGTCATAGAAAACTGTCGTACCCGCGAGTACAACAACCCTCGGTTCCAATCGGGAAACGACCTGGATACCCCTCGGACGGACGCACCGAGAGGATCCATCATCCCAAAGCGTCCGGTGAGGGCCGTTCCTACAATCACCTCGAGCGAAGGTATCCTACCTACACTGTAAATGAGGAAAACTTCATCAAGCTACCCTCAGTGTGCATAGGAACGCTTTCGGAAACGGGAAAAATATCTATGATGCTGGACAGCGGTGCCATCCCAAACCTTATAAAAATTCGAAACGCAAAAAATGTCCCAGGTATCGATGAACAAAATCTAATACAACTAAAAGGGATATCCGAACCACCGATTCTCACGTATGAAGCGTAACGATCCGGGTTTTGAACTTTAACACCCTTTTTCATATTATACCTGACGACGTGCAACTGCCCTACCCCGGTCTATTGGGGTCTCGATTCTTCTACGCGACGAAGTCCAGAATAAATTTCGAGGCGGAATGCCTCGAATATGGAAACAAGGCATGGCCGTTTGAACGGGTGAATGAACCCAACGAGATGATAGAGATACCCGCGCGTTCGGAAACCTCTTTCCACGCGAAAATCGGAAACCGCATGTTAAAGGAAGGATATTTCCCACCTCTAAAAATCCATAAGGGCGTTTACGGCGGCGACTGCCTGGTAACGAATATCCACGGAAAGGCCTATTCGAAGCTTTTCGGTACCACAAATGACGCCGTACGATTTATCGTGCCGGTCGCGAAACTACTGGAATTCGATACTGTGGAAAACCAGAGAAAAATTGAAGAAAAAACGAAATCAGATTGCATGGCAATCCGTAATTCCAATCCAGTCCCTCGCGACGCTGATCCAACTTTTCGTGACCATCCTATTTTAAAGCCAGACTGCACGACAATCTGCGAATCCAATCCAGTTCCTTGCGACACCGATCCAATTCCTCGCGATCATTTCATTTCAAAGCCAGGTTGCACGACAGTCCGCGAATCCAATCCAGTTCCTCATGATTCTTCTATTCCAATCATAGATTGCATGATAACTACGCTAATACAGGGCCCAGAAGTGGTCAATCGAAAAATTTCGCAAAAAAATGTCGAAACAAAACCTTGCCATCGGTCTCATAAAGGCGATAACCAAGGAAAACCAAAAAATCCTAGTAGCGAAGAAAACCCGAAAGCCCAGGCAAACGAAACATTGAGGAACAAAGGAACCCGAAATCAAATCGTAAACTCCGTTCCCACCTCGTGCCTTACAACCAAAAATAACCCAGAGCGTTCGGAAATAATAAAAACTCTCTTGCGACTAGACCATCTGGCACAAGACGAGTTCGACCATGTCGAAAGAATCATCGACACATACGCAGACAGGTTTCACATAAAGGGCGAACATTTAGAAACCACACATGTACTTCGTCACAAGATCTCCACGATGGATAATCTACCGACCAACACTAAACAGTACAGGTTTCCCTAAGCACTCAAAGGTGAAGTCCAACCTCAAGTGGACGAGCTACTAGAGTCAAGGGTGATAAACCTCTCGAAATTCCCGAACAACAGTCCTGTCTGGATAGTACCCAAAAAACCAGACTCCAACGGCAGCAAACGTTGGCGGATGGTAATAGACTTCCGAGCCCTTAACGAAAAGACAGTCGGTGAGTCCTACCCTTTGCCAAATATCACCGACGTTCTGGATCAATTAGGACGCGCAACCTACTTTACGGTATTCGATTTAGCAGCCGGTTTCCATCATATAGAAATGAACCCCGAGGACAAACCAAAGACAGCTTCCTCTACGCCATTTGGGCACTACGAATTCGCACGAATGCCTTTCGGGCTTAAAAACGCTCCGGCGACCTTTCAACGCTTAATGGATATTTTGCTCAGCGGACTTCAAGGGGCATCTCTTTTTTTCTATCTCGACGACATTGTTATTTACGCAAAAGATTTAGAAGAACATCACATCAAACTTCGCGGATTAATGGATCGATTACGCAGAGCCAACCTCAAATTACAGCCAGACAAATGTGAATCCTCAGACCAGAAGTAAACTACCTTGCTCACATAATTGGAAAGGACGGATTTAAGCCGGACCCTAACAAATTGTCAGCGGTAAAGGAATTCCCGCGTCCCAAGAACGTTAAGAACGTTCGTCAATTCCTAGGGTTAACTGGATATTATCGCAGATTCATTAAGGATTCCTCGAAGATCGCAAAACCCCTGACACATCTTTTAGGAGACAAAACTGACTTCGAGTGGACTGACAAGACACGGACAGCCTTCGACATCCTAAAATATAAATTATGCGAAGCTCCCAATCTCCAATACCCTGATTTCGAGAAACCATTTATTATAACGACCGACGCTTCCGGCTTCGCCTTAGGTGGAGTCCTATCACAAGGGAAAATAGGAAAAGACAGACCCATAGCATATACATCGTGCGTATTACGTTGCGCAGCTTTGCGGTACGACACATACGAAAAAGAAGCAATGGCAATCGTCCACGGCGTAAAAGCCTTCCGACCTGACATTTACGGTAGAAGGTTCACACTCGTTACCGATCATAAACCTCTAGTCTGGTTCAGAACTGCCAAAGACGCTAATGCTCGCATTCTTAAATGGCGACTTAAACTTTCCGAGTAAGACTACGATGTCGTTTACAAACCGGGCACACTGAACTTGAACGCCGACGCCCTATCTCGAAATCCGATAGAAAGATTGAGGAACATCAAAACGATACCCAAGTGTCAATCGAATAAAATCGAAACCACGGAACCCACGCTACAAAATTTGGCACGTCATCTAGAGGACACCAGCGATAGCGACATAGAACATGAAAATCTAGCAACCTTTACAACGCAGGCCGAAATCCATCCGGTTCCCTAAAGGGAGAATATAAATGTCGTGACTCGCTCGCGAACAAAAAACGACACCCCCCCGAATTAGGAAAATCGGGACAAAAGGGGAATGGAACACCGGGCGATAGCGCCATAACCAGGGTCCACGCACCTACTCTCGAGCCCCGACACCTCGTGCGCCGCGCTCGTAAGACCATAAATTACGAGGAAAGTAGCGACGAGGAAACAGAAGCCGAATTATTCGAGCCTACGTGTGGCCGACGACCCAGAGAGATCGCTGACCCCGAAATAGCTAATGGCCCTAACCTGCACAAAATGCCGTCAATCCCTCGCGCCGATCCTAATTCCGACAGCTCGACAGACTACGACACCAACTCCCATAACCCACTAACTTTCGAAGACGAAGTCCGGTAATGGCATCAGTACTAAAGAATTATTCCAATTCCGTAACGATAACTTGGTCTATTTCATTGACTCAGAAGGTAAACCGTGTGATTCTGGATCACAGACATTACAAGAACTAAACAAATTACCCTCTTGGAAAAATTGATCAGTAGGTCGAACCTACAGTACAAAGGTCGGGAAGAAATATCACATCGCTTTAGTTATCCGCGGCAAACACCCTGAGTCATTATCATCGATATCCGAAACCCCTAACAAGAGCATTGAGAAAACAAAAGATATTTGCGAATCTCTCGAAGCCGAATTATTTAGTCTCTGCCACAGCCAACATATCGAGCATCTAACGTGGGCCAACGTGACGAATATCCTGAGAGAAGTATTCAAAAATAGTCGAATAAACATGTTGATTTGCTTGGGAACCGTGCAATACGTGCCAAGCGAGAAACACGATTCCATCTTCTATGAAATGCACAAATCTCCGATAGGAGGACACAAGGCCGTCTCGAAAACCTATAATAGAATCAAACGCGAATATTTTTGGAAAGATTTGAAAGCAGACATTCAGAGGAGGGTGCAACTATGTCTAGAATGCCAACTGAAGAAACTGGCCACAGTAAAAACCAAGCAGCCGATGATAATAACCGACACCCCGGGCACAGTTTGTGAAAAAATATCGATGGATATAGTAGGCCCTATGCAACGCACCTCCAATGAGAGCGAGTACATCCTCACGATCTAAGACAACTTGTCGAAATATTGTGTCGCAATTCCGCTACCAAACGCACTCGCGACGACCGTCACCGACGCATTTATTAAAAAATTCATATGCGTATTCGGCGCACCCAAGGCGGTATTAACAGACCAGGGAAGTAATTTTTTGAGCGGGTTAACGACAAGAGTCGTGAAACGCTTCCGTATAATACGATACCGGACAACAGCTTTCCACCCCCAGTCCAACGGATCCCTCGAGAGGTCTCACCATGTTTTAGCCGAATTCCTAAAACAATATACGGACAAGGATAGCGAATGGGACCAATGGATGGAAATAGCTATGCTTTCTTACAACACCAGTATTCACGACAGCACAAGGCACATCCCCTACGAAGTCGCCTTCGGAAAATTAGCAAGAGTACCGTCCAGCGAACCCCTCCGCGAATCGGACCAATTACCCACCTATCGCGGCTACTTAATCGAACTCATCACGCGGACAAACGGACTTAGAAACCTCGCTCATCAAAACTTACTTTCATCAAAACATCGCTCAAAAAAATACTATGATAAAAACGCCAATCCCAAAAACTTCAACTTACGTTTACCTTCAGAAGGGCTCGAGATCCGGTAAACTAGGAGGTCATTATTCAGGACCACATAAGGTCTTAGAAAAGCCAGAGAGGAGTAATGTGAAAATTCAGGACAATAAGAGCCCGCGAGTGGTTCACGAAAACCGCCTGCGGTACTCCCATATAAATACGGAAACTCAAGGACGAAAAAAAAACACTGATCGGCGGTAAGCGACGAATCCGATTTCCATCCTAATAAATAAACAGCGAACCTCACGCGTCCTGCTCCGTTTCTCAATAAGAAACACCCCCCGCCCCCCGCACAACAGACTATCCAACAACTATAATGATGATTGACTTTTTCAGGTGACACTCTTGCTGCTAATACTAGTGATACGTCGTATCCAACCTACTTTTACCATGTTGGGATACGATTGTGGATCAAGTGCAACAAATATAACAACACTCTCTTTACTCGATATCGACGAATGCAACATCGTGACCCCAAATGTGGAGGTGACCAAGCAATACATACAACTTTTACAATTGAACGAATATTCCGAAACGCGAGTAATGCAATGTAAAATCGAAGTGCTCAGATCAATATACAGTTGCGGTATGTCTTCGCATGTATCCATCGTCAATAACGGCCAAGCCGAATACCTAGAGATCGTAAGTCATGATGCATGCAAAGACATGCACAAACATGGTACAACGGGTATTGGACAAACCTTGATAACCGACATAAAACCAAACCAAACTACCGTGAGCAGTATCACAGTAGCTGGTCATGTTAAGAGTAGCGGCGATTGCAGTGGCACATCATACTCCGATCCTTACGGATCTTGGGATCACGTAGTTGTACAAGGATCAGTCAAAATTACGTTGCATGAATACATAGCGCAGGTAACTCTAAATTCAATCCACATCCGTCTCAAATCCGGAACAGCCTGCGCGATGTTAGAAACACTTTGCGAAGACCCCGAGGGAGGGCACACCTTCTGGGAGATAAAATCTCGCGGAAATTGCGGATTCGAACAGTACGGAATCCTCTTCGAAGGTATAGCTGCGAAAGTAAAAGAAGCCGAAGCCGACACGACCCAAACTTTGTACTCGGTAATAACGAAGGACATATCTTTTACCCTCGCGACAAGGGAAATTGACCAAACCTGTAACTACAAATTGATTGGTACGGAACACCCAAGGTTATTTGTATATGAAATCTCAAAACAAAACGCACTTGCCGCCCGCGAGAAACTACCTATCGCCAATTTAGACATTTTCGCCTATGTTAATTCTAAATTTATATATGTAGAACGCCATATTCGGAGAAAAATTCAAACGCTGGATTACGATATACTTGTTCAACAATGTAACCGAGAACGTCAAATCCTTCAAAATAGCTTGTCTCTCGCGACACCAGCCCCAGATGAATTTGCATACAGACTTATGAAAGGCCCAGGATACATGGCCGCTATAGCGGGCGAAGTAGGACACATAATTGAATGCATCCCTGTCGAAGTAACATTCATTAGGTTGGAGGATTGTTATCAACAATTACCAGTCACTCACAAAAACGAAACCTATTTCCTAACCCCGAGGACCCATATCCTGACGAGAAAAGGGACCCAAACCAACTGCAATGCTCTGCTTCCGTCCTATTATTTGATCGGGAACTCATGGTATACATTCACCCCACGCCTGATTGAAGCGATGTCACCTCAGATCATGAAGCCAATGACCAAACCAACGTGGCAGTACAGGAACCCCGCGTCTCTGGCGACAAGCGGAATCTATTCCAAAGAGGACCTTGAAAAACTCCGAGAGCGTATAATGTTCCCGGTGGAAAATCCGGCTATACTGCACAATATGGTACGAGGCATCACCGGCCAACGTATCGTAAATCAAGGTGAAAGATACCTGAACCTTTTCAACAAAGGCTCCCTACAAGATCTCGCTGAATCCGCATGGAGTCACACGGGGGGCTGTTTCATTCAGTTCGGGACAGCCAGTGCGGGCGTCATTGGCATCATACTCGCTATTAGAAGAATCAAACTGTTCGTTAATACGTTAACCCACGGATATGCGCTGCATACGGTCTACGGATGGTCCATATATCTAGTCGGCGACATCTGGGGCTCCGTCACCCATCTCCGAATTCACCTAGCCAAGAAACCGGAGCAAAATACCTCCGAAGACGCCGAACTCGGACTGGAACCAATTAACTCCGGCCAACCCACCGCTCCAACGACGTAAATATATCGAAATAGCGAAAAGGAATTAACATATCCGCTTACAGCGCGAGCAGTAGACCAGAACCCTTATCCTAATCTACCCCGAAACCTGGTTTCCTCTAAGAAGACCCTGGTCATCAACACCTCCTCCTTTTTGTACAATGCAGTCCGACTTCCGAGTCACTATCCACTTGACAGGTTCGCGAATGAAGAGTTAAGATAACGCGAAGCTGATATGTCGGTTCTCCTTTGCTTTTCTCGGACCACATCAAGAGTAGGAAAGAGTGGGCACCACTCTTTATAAGATACGCATCAAGAACTAGGTAATAAGAGGCAACGCATAGGTATGCCCGATTCCTTTTTTTCCCTATATACATATTTAATAAGTAAAGATGAACGCTTGCTCCCGCACATGTCAACCGACGTACAACGAATAAAAAGACAAAATCTTCGTCTCGTGTCTCACTCCTCGGCTTGCGTATACATACACGTATCGGATAGTATAGGATACGCATATAGGTTGAAGGAATTACGAATTAAAATGGTACAGGGTGCGCCAGAGAAACTTACTTATTTGAAAGGTCAATAAAAACGAAAGTACTTCAATTATTGTTTAAGATTTTTTTTTTTTGAGAATACAATATCCCAATTTTTTTTTTTCATGTAGTCTTGAAGATGACATCGGATAAATGGCGACCCCCATTGCGCATACACTGATGAAGTCGATTTTTGCAATTCGTATCCACTCTTTGCAGCATATCAATCGGTATGTTGGCAATGGCGTCGCGAATGTTGTTCTTGAGGTGTGCTATGGTCCGTGGTCGATCGACATAAACCAGAGATTTCAAATAACCCCATAAAAAGAAAGCGCATGGAGTCATATCTGGAGAGCGTGCCGGCCATTAGAGATCGCCTCTGAGAGAGATGAGGCGGTCGGGGAAATGTTGTCGCAACAAATTCATTGAGTCTCGTGCTGTGTGTGCTGTGGCTCCATCTTGCTGAAACCACACGTTCCTAACGTTCATTTCTTCGAGTCTTGGAAGAAAAAATTCCTCGATCATGTTCCTGTAACGAGCTCCATTCACGGTAACTGCGCGTTCGTTTTCTTCAAAAAAATAAGGACCAATTATTCCCATTACCGACATCGCACACCAGACAGTAACGCGCTCACAATTAAGTGGCTTCTGGTGCAGCTCACGTGGATTTACACCACACCAATAACGCATGTTTTGCTCGTTGACGCAGCCGAAAATGTGGAAGTGAGCCTCGTCACGGAAAAAAACGACCGCGTCTTCAGGCAGGTTGTCAACCAGCATTTCACATGCATTTTGACGGGCAACAAAATCGCGTTCAGTTAATTCTTGCACAACAGCCAATTTATAGGGATGAAATTGAAGGTCTTCATGGAGAATTCGTCGAACAGTGGTGTCAGAAATTCCCATAGCAGCTGCGTGTTTGCGAGCCGAACGCCGGGGAGAACGCACAACTGACTGCTTCACTCTTTCGACATTTACCGGAGTTCTGATGGTCCGTTGAAGTCCATTTCTGGGTTTAGCGACACTTCCACACTCCCGAAATGAGTTAACCCACGACAGAATCGAATTACGGCCAGGAACGAGTCTGTGAGGAGGAATTTCAAAGCGAGCGCGGAAGGCACGTTGCGTGGCAACAAGTGAGCGACCGTTAGAAAAGAAGTTCTCGACTGCGAAGGCCCGCTGCTCTCTAGACCAGAGCATGATGGCAACTGACTGGAGGGAGAAACAAACTTGGGAACTTCGCCCTCCAGATGCGCCCCCTCTCGCCCCTCTACCCTCCCAACTCACCGCGCGGGAATTTTTTAAAATAAGTAAGTTTCTCTGGCGCACCCTGTACAAGACATGGTCATAAACAAGATGGTCTATTTTGGTAACATCGAACATTACAAATAATCTTTCGCGCCAGTGATTGCATACAAAAGTTCTCTCGACTATACGCAAACACACACCATCTTTCTGGAGGATAACGACGAATCGCCATCGAAAATAAAAAAGACTACCCTATCAACAGTCCTGCCCCCGAACCTGGAGCACCACCAACGTCGGGATCACCAGACTCAGGGGTCGTACACCGCGAACACAACTTCCGGAGTCGACCACGCTGGTTGATCCCAGTCATCTTCGGGATGAACTCGGCCCCAGCGACCTTCAAACAACCACCGGATAGAAGGAAATCGAAGCCAGATCCGCGCTCCAATTCTTCCACCCGCCTACGATTTTCGCATCGTTCTCCTCGTCGTACACGAGCCCCCTCCCAGAAGCGAACCTACGTCAGACACCAACGCCCGCAATGAGATTCAGAAAAGGGGGAATACGACCAAATACCACTGCTCAACTACCTACCCTGATACTGCACACCCGTTGTATTTTCCGCGGAGCCATGACGAACGTCGAATCTCAGAGGAAATCGGAGACAAGAACGGGCTGTGTATCTCACTGGGAACAGCCAAAGACTATATGCGAAACCGACTCAAAAACTCGCTTTAAATACGAAATACCCCACCAAATGCAACGACGCTCATCCTGACAAAATAATGGAAACCTATCCCTACAAACCAAAGGAACCAATCAACAAGGAGTACTCACCCGAAAACAACTTCATCTAACACATGGCGACAACCCCTGCTCTTCGAGGACCTCGGGAACCCGATCGAGCGAGGCGCTCAATCCAAAAGAGGGGAGGTGTCACGTCCTGCGACAGAGTCACTGGAGTCACTCAACGCCCCCCCCCCCCCCCCCCCGCCGCGCTTTTGTCCACGCGACTTCAGCGAGAACACGGTTTTAGGCATGATTTCTCCGAAAGGTCGTAAAACAAAACTCTGTAACTATGCCGTTTATCCTGTATAGCGACTGAGCATAGTGGAAGGGCATCAGGAAAACTCCGCTTGAGCCGGTCGTAAAAACCGGAGCGCAACGGAAACCAAAAATACGTGAACTCCCTACGAAACGCATAGCGGAGTACCTTACTTTCGAAAATACACTGGAAACCGATTCCTAGGACTCCCACTCTGATTGGGCTACAGACAATTAAACTCGTACGTTCCTGGCCCGTATGCCCAAGGAACATGCTTCCTCGTCGACTTTCACGATTGGCCGAAAACTCGTTAAAAATCCGAAGACCTTTTTCTCCACTCCACCCAAATACGGAAACTGGCACTGGAAGGACTGCAAAATGTATAAAAAGGGAAGTCCGACTCCGAGGCATATCTTATCTTTTCATCAGTCTATCCGCGAGCATCGACGCATATTTTTTTCAACCGCCGTCTTTCAAAATCTTTGCCAACCATCTCGAAATCTCGTACCGCGCCTCACACTGCTCTTCGCGACTAATATCTTAAGTTCGGTATTAACTCATCATTGTACTCCGAAATCGTATTATGGGTCTCACGTTGTGACTAGAGAAAGTATTGTAAGGCCAGTGCAACGCATCGCATCAGCAAGCATTATACCTGCGAGCGTACCAAGCCTAGAGCGAAGGCCTTTCGTCTGACCCCGAACGACCAGCATTCGACGGGGTAAGCGAACGACACCATTTTTGTACACCTTCGATATACCTCTCACGTATCTCCGATCACCCTACGGATCGGTGTCTTACAATAAACGGTGGTAATAGTACCTGTAGCTCTCATAACTCCCAAACACGTGGACCCCAGTCTCCTTTCGTGCATCTCCCTTTTACCCCCATCCCGTGCTATTTCGCTAGGCGTAGGCAACAAAAGGGGGAAACAAATATATTATGCTCACATCCCTTCCGGATGTGACAGTCGCGAGACCCCGAGGAATGTTTTACGGGACATCCTACATGTCTCCCGGCCCGTACGCCCTCAGGACCGGGAAGGCTGAATACACTCGGAGGGCGCCAGGTATCTGAGGTTGGTGCTCGCGCGAACGCTACTAGCGGCTGGGCCTCCCCCCCCCCCCCCCAGCCAGGACCCCATCGCCGCAACCAAAGCTTAGGGTTAGGGATTTATTATAGAGGTTGTCATCCTCGTGGCCCGGGTGGGTAAGCCAAGGCCACCGCTCCCGAGGGTGCCATATACCCCCAGAGCCCGACTCGCAGAGCCCACCTGCAAGCATGCGGTCCGCGCTCGCCAGACTCTGGCGGGTCGTTCCGACACCAGCCAGGCCTACGGTCTAGTTGGCTAGAGTACCTCGGGGACGCCGACCTCCACTGTGCCCTGCATGGCGAGACACAGCACCCTGGGTACAGCCCAACGCGGTTTAGCCACAATTGCGTTGCCCGGTCCTGACCATGAGGAGGTACGCGTTGGGCACTTGTGACATCTTGATGACAGTGCTGCCACTTACAGGACCAGTAGATAGGGACAGGGGGAATCTCGTTAATCCATGCATGCGCGTCACTAATTAGATGACGAGGCATTTGGCTACTCTTCTTTGACACTTACGCCTGGAAGAGGGTCGTGACAGATTTCCAGGGTACAAGCCCCCCTGTTGGGATTAAAACTTAACAAACCATTTTAGCCTGCTCTTGTGTCAGGACTATTCCTCCGCCGAGGGTCTGTGTAACGGTGGTGGAAAAGTTAACCGAACGGAGTTCCTTAGCGCTAGTCCTTAAGGATTTACGGTGGTTAGCCTTTCCCTTGAGGAGGGAAAGTTTACGGGGAAAACCGCGTGAAGGTGCTCGTCCAGTCTTTGCTGGCTCCGCCGCCGTGGACGTTCGCATCTTTTGTGGAACGCCTTGTTCAACGACTTGCACCGGCGAGCGCCTGGCGCTGATGTCTTCGCTCCTCGGGCTTATGTGCCTTAATATTTATGGCGTCCATGCACATCTCATGGACTTGTCTTTCTTAGTCTATATTAGTCCTTATCAGTCCAAAGGACGGTCATAGTCTAAAAACGCGTTCGCCATCTCTATCGATGAGCGGAACGCCAAGAGGGAAATAGTCAGTAGGTCACTCTTCGTGAGCCCAAGACTCCGCAGTATGTTCTGCGTGTCTTGCGGTAGAACCCCTCGGCTGCCTACCACAATGGGCATCACTGAGCTCTTTGCGGAGTTCGTTCTTGCTCGAACGAATTCGGCAGTGTTACCGCACTTAGCGGGTTTCTCCCGTGCTGCCTCTGCTAGTGCTAGGTCTTTCTCGTATCTGACAGTCACGTCTGCTATGATAGCTTCGTCATCTTTTATGATCACTAGGTCTGGGTTTCTCACTTCACCTAGCTCATTTATGGTGGGCTCACCGAACACAGTGTTACGCGAGGAGACTTTGTTCGCGATGAACTCTTTAATCGAGTCATGTCTCCTCATCCGTGCCGCTTTCGTGTGTATGCGCGCTCCGTTAATGTAGGCTAGCGTTTCGGGCTGTGCATGGCATCTTCTGCACCTTATGGCTAAGTTTCGATTGGTCTGCCCTAAGACCACACGAGTGCCTAGCGTGTTGGTCCTTAGCCTAATCGCGTCGGTGAATTTTCCACCACTGATTAGACTCAGGTCAGATAACCACTTATTACCAATTTTGTCTCTGGCAAAGTCTCTTATCCCATATCCTTGCATGGTGAGACTTGCCCATAGGTCAATAATCTTTTTTGAAGTCTGCTTTTTCAGGAGATTCCCGTGGCTGGTTTATTATACGTTAGTGAATAGATAAACCGCGTCAAAATGTACGTGTGCAGGAGATCTATCATCTGGACTGGTGTCAGTTTTAGTCTCCGTACATTTTTCAATGTCTTGAGGTCAGTGGGCACTTCAGTGCCTTTTATCAGGCGTTTCCAAGGTCCTATGTTCACTCCCAGGTACATTAACGCTTCGTCCGCATCGACTCCCAGGATCTCCTCGCCATTTACGCGTAGCTGAGGATGTACCACGCACCAAGTTTTAGATTTGGCCTTTATTTGAAAGGAAATGGACTTGGCGGATGAAAGAGACATTCCTAGATTGTCAAGGAAGCTTGCCACTATGTCCAGTTGCTTTGCGCCTCATCTTTGTCTTGACCGAGGAGTACCAGATCGTCCGCGAACGCGAGGACCGAGGCCCCTTGTCGCCGATCTTCACTCCGGTCATTTCGACACTTATTCGCTTGACCAGTTCTTCGATTACGATGTTAAATAAAAGAGGAGAGAGCGGGTCACCCTGCTTCACTCCTCTTTAGAGCTCGATGTCGACGGTACCGTCGCTTGCTCCAATCGACGTTTGGCAACTCGTGTACATCTTGGCGATGTATTCGCTGATGAGTCTTGGTGTTAGCCCTTTCGTGTTAGCCCCGGCATTAGGCTCGTGTGCAGAATCGTATCGAACGCTTTTGAGATGTTGAGTATTGAGAAGACGCCGCCGCTGGTTCCTTTCGCCGTGGTTAATGCTTCGTTCAGGATCAGGATATTCATGCTGCAGTCATCCTCTGCCGTGAATTCCTTGTGCCTGTGAGATTGCATAACGAAGCCACGGAGTCTGGTGTCTATGATGGAGGAGAATATTCTCCCCATCACTGAACCAACGGTTATTGGCCGCCAGTCTCTGACATTTCTCGGGTCTTTCCCCTGTTTCGGTATGAGCGTTGTTCTATTTTGCTTCCAGGCTGACGGGAAAATACCCTCCCGAAGCAAAATAATGAAAAAAAGTGCGAGGACTTCTGGTGCTCCATTGGGAGTGAGGTGACCCTTCCTAACGCGGTCTAGACCCGCGGCCGAGTCAGCCTTTATTTTCGGTATTCGATCCCGAATGTCTTTGGGATCGATTGGCTTAAACACAACGTCAAGCTCTTGGCTTACGACGTGTGGTGGCTCGGCTATTTGTGGTACAGCTTGTCCCCACAGCTCATTGTATAGCGTGGCTATGTCTTCAGCTTTGGGTGGCTTCTGTCGCATTTCAGGGAACGAGAAGTCTCCTGCTGTGGCCATTTCCGCTAGTCTTTTTGGGCAGGTGTTATACAGGTCTTGGCACCTTGCATAAGCAAAGCGCTTCCTCCTGTTGCTGTTTGCTGGCCTTTTTGCCCTCCTCGTACTGGGTTTAGCGTCTTGTCTTCTTGCGCTAGCCGCCTGCTCGGCTTTTTCCCTTTCCTCCTCAGGTAGAAATGTCATTGTTATGCGGGTTATCAGCCAATCTACTGCAATACCTAATTCGTGTGGTCGCTCTCTCAGAGCGATCCAGTCGGTCCGGAGTTCTTCTCCTAACATATGTAGGGCATTTCCCTCCGGTATTTCCAGTGAACTGATGCTTACGGCGATCGCATTCAGCCATCTGGTAACGTCTTCTGCGACCTGTTCACCCTCCTCCGCGCTTTCGTAATGCTCTGAGTCCGAGTCGATTGAGTCGGAGTTTTCCGGCTCTTCGACTGGCTCCGGTACGATTTGTTGTTCGTCGCGTGAGGAGCTGGCGTTCAAACTTTCGACTGCACGGCCTTCCTCATCTTCCCTCTCTGGTTCTTGTACCTCACGGGCAGGTTGAGCTTCCTCGGTTGCTTGAACCAAGCGCCTTCGGTCGTTTATCTGCTTCGTGGTTTAACCAGGGAAGAAGGGTGACATCTCTTTGTTGGGAAACCTAGAATGCTTCAAGCATTCGTTCAGTTCACCCAGCAGATGTATCTCCTCCGCCGTCCGCACGTAGGTTTGCCTACCTGGTCTGCCGTCTCTAATCATGGCTTGAGCCCGCCTGAGATTCCGCAACGCAGGGTGCTCGTTTCGCTCGTGTTAAGACTTGCCAATTTGGGAGTCGAATGACTTTTCGCATTGGTCGCACGGGCATTCTCTTGGCGGGCTATCTGCCCGTTGGCATTTGCATCTGCTCTGGTGACCGTACCAATTTCGGATACCTGGAAACTCCCTTGCGCACCGGTTACATCGATAAACGACGTTTATTTGCCGGTGTTGATCGCTCAGGTGTTTCCTCAGGTCCTTGATTGTCAGGAAAGCCAGTCTTTTATTCTGTCTCGGGCAGACATCGCAGAACGTGGCGCCCGCTGCCAAGGGAACGTTCAATATCAAATCGGTGTCCAGTTCGTTTGCCATGTCGTCACCATTGAGCCCTTGTACTTCAGCGGACAACTCCGCCCCGGATCGGCCGGGCTCTGGCTTATCGGTGTCCGAGGAATCATCGTTATTAACCATTATACCATTTATTTTTTCCGATTTCGGTGCGTGCAACCCTAGCAAAATTTAATTAAGAACCTTGATAAGCTTAATTCTACCCTCGAGGTCCGGAAGCACCTTGGCTTCGTAGAGGCGAGCCTCCATCGGAGCCCGCGGTCCAGCCAGAATTTTGAACGACAGACCAGGAGTTCGTATTATTAATACAAGCCAGATGGTCTGTCGTTCGGCGCCCGACGGCTTTACCCATTGGGTTAGGGCGCAAGAAGTTGCTGCGTCCGTTCCGTTTTTGATGACGAGAATAAGACCTCGCAGACCCCGAGAGTTCCGTGAGTCCATCCAAATTTTATTTGGCCATGCCGAAACTTCGCGCCGTTTTTGCCCGTCTCAAATCGTATTGCCTGTCGTGCTACTGTTCGTATGGTCTGTCTGTCAACGTGCATTGCGTGACTTGGGTGTTTATATGGATTAACGCGCATTGCTTGGCAAAAGCTACCTCCAGCAAGCGGTGGGTCGGAGACCTGCTCCGAATTCGAGGCGCATTGCTTGACGAGGCTTGCTTTTGACCCGCATTGCTTCGTCAATCCATTAGCCAGGCACTAAAAGTGCTCAAATAGCAAAAAAAAGTGTACACGCTAAAGGCGTGCACAAAACCGACAAGCAAGCTTATCGCCTTCCGAGTCTCTTTGCTCGCTTCATTTCCGTGGTAATGCTGTGTGGTTACCTATTTCCATCCTAATTCATCGCAATGAATTTTCTTCGGGTTTGCTAGCTCGTTCGCGTCTCCGCGTTTTCCCCTCAATCCTGATTCCGAGTCGGGGATTCTCGGGGACCGTCTCACTCTTTAATTTGACGCCTGATTTTGCGACGCCAATCCAGCGGGACCCCGAGAAGGTTAGAGTGAGACTTGGACACATCGTCCCATCGAGGAACTATGACTTGAGAGCGGCATAGTTACTGCCGCCGTTTACCCGCGCTTGCTTGAATTTCTTCACGTTGACATTCAGAGCACTGGGCAGAAATCACATTGCGTCAACACCCGCGAGGGCCATCGCAATGCTTTGTTTTAATTAGACAGTCGGATTCCCCTAGTCCGTGCCAGTTCTGAGCTGAGCGTTGAATGGCGGCCGAAGAGGACGACCAAGACGGTGAAGCACCGCCAAGGAAGCCTCGCAGCAAGGAAGATCTGCGGGTGGCCAAGGCACGGGAATGAGCTCGGATCCCACCAACGCCCCCTGTAGACGCACCAGCGTTCACCTCGCCGGGTGGCGATCGAACGTTTGAACGACAAATATTCTGAAGGACCGGAATAGCGAAATCACTAATGACGAATCGTTCCAATATCGAGAGATCAATCTTACGATAGTCTCTAAAATAGTTGGTACCAAATTGCGAATACAAATATCTCGACGTTGATTTATAGCGAAAATAAACATAGAGATTTAAAAAAATAATAAGAGATATAATATCGACCGGCCGGTATAAATAAGGTAAACAATTCGAGACGACAAAGCATCGAATTGTATATATTATCATCGTTTACAATTTCGAATTCATTAAAGCGAGGGACCACAAAGTCGATCAGGTAAAAATGCGATAGGCCGAAAAGGCCAATGGTCCGAACAGCGAAAACTTATGATCCAGCAATACGTTCCTTGCACTTGAGAGTGAAGCTGACAGATGGCGCTGGCAGCCACTTAGGTGCACGGTCGTATACACTGGTCTGCGCACTACTAGTCCACAGTCGAAAGTGGCCAAAGTAGTTGAAAATTGTAACTGTAAATTTGTACTGTTATACATGGTGACATCAATTTTATGTTATAATAGTAATTTAATGTTTTTTCAAAGAAAATAAATTATTTGGAAAATATTATTCGTAAGGTTAAACAGTTTTTTGTACAATATTAATTTAAAAAACTAGACTAAAACTATTGCTTTAGTTAAAATAAAAAATAATTATAATGTTAGGCAGAATGATTTTATAAGTCAAAATAAGCCGTAATATTTTTGAGTGGATTTTTTTTATCACATGGCATTCATGTTTTCCTTTTTGAAAGTTTTAAACGTTTTCATTACAGTACCGTGGCCGGAATGAAAAGTCATCCTGGATAATTAGTCAAATACAAAAACTACAATGTTAAACCGAAAATAAGAGCAAAGAGTCATTAGTTAATGATACTCATCGTCTTTAAGATGGATAGGCCGAGTTAAGTTTTGCTCTACCTCATTATATTTGTTTGATTACGGATAGGAAGTAGTGCTTTTGAAATTTACGTGCAAATTATAATCTGGAATTTAAAAAACCTATGCTAAAAGTGGGAGGGCTTATGAAAATTAATAATTTCGTTAACCTTTTTCAATATTTATTTATCGTCTGTAATATACAATGCGTATCCTATACGGCTATTGTTGATCCAGCTTCTCATGTTTTCTGGTTTCACCATTTTTCTTTTTTTTTACGTGCCACGATTTTGAGGCGGCCAATGGGAGCATACAAAGCCGCATACAATAATGTCTGTTCAAAAATGGTCTGCTCGACGTTATTCAGACATCCACTTCTGCATCCCGAAATGATGCATCTTTTCAACATCGGCAACAAGTAGTCACTTTCTTCTTTATTTGTTAATGAATATAAGCTTGACATGATTACTTCCGAAATCAACTTGACAAAACGATGTTAGGCTACCACTACGCATATGCGATGCCCCGTACACATGCCACAATACAAGTGCTTTCCCTTCACTCGCGACGCACCGGAATGCGGCAAGGAATTCCGCTTAATGACTGGTGGCCTTTTTTTCGACGACTGGTAAACGCTAACTCTCGCACTTATGTAGATGTGTTACAGTTTTTTGTCCTGCTTATCGGAGATAACATTTTTCCGAAATTCTCATGCTTTTGCAATTCTCATAATCGGAAACAAATATATGCTACAACTCGATAAACATAGTTTAGACCTGTAGACTTTACGCGTAGACTTTACCCCATTTTCCCGAGGAAAACTTCTATTAGTTAAAAGACGCGGCGGCGCCTCGGCGCCACGTGTTTCGAAAATAAGAAAGTATATTTTTTTAATTCATTCGACAGAGAGACATTGTATTTGACATATGCAACTTTCATAATAAGCGAATAGAACGACGGAATAGCGTTTTCAAAGTTTCAATACATGTTTCGATTTTTTTTCGAAACGCGACCTTTTGAGTTCGATTGGCATGCTATTTTTTAAAAACTCAAGGATTGTTGACTGTATTATATGACTGTATAAAACGAAACTGCTGTGCTATGTACGAGGAAATAATTAATCATAATGTTTCTAAGGCGTTAGAAAAACAGTAGAAAAAACAGGTTATCATGGCAGCATGTACAGAATGTCCGAAGTCGTCGAGGAATTGTATATGAAAATAATACAACACAGTAGTATGAGGGCCACTATGGCGACCCCCACTCCTCATCCCCACTCCTACCCCCACTCCTCGGCAGCCGAGCTGGTGGGGATGAAGTGGGGATGACCGTGCTTATCCCCTCTCCCCGCCCTAGAGGGGTGTGGAGGGGGGTGGCCGGAGTGGGGGTTTCGCCATAGTGGCCCCTTTTTTTTTGCTCGGCATGACCGTGCTTATCCCTTCCCCCGCGCCCCAGAGGGGTGCGGAGGGGGGATGGCCGGAGTGGGGGGTTTCGCCATAGTGGCCCCATTTTTTTCTGCTTTCTGAAAATTCATTTTCAGTTTGTTTTGCCCACCGTTGCTGCTCCTGGTGACGGTGAACTCCGAGGGACACACACACACACACAAACACACACACACACACACACGCCCACACGAGCACGAGTGTCACGGCTCGTTCTCCCACCCCTCCGGCTCGAGCGAGTCGTCGAACCCATCGTCGGGCAACCCCGCGTCGTAAAAAGCGACGTGTTCGGGCCCGTCGTTCAACGCCGCGATGAGTACCGTCGCGACGTCGACCCCGTTGTACATGCGTACACGGGGGAGGGGGCCGCCGCTTTCGGCCACAGCCATGACGACGTGGTTCTCTACGAGGTCCGCGAGCAGGTCCGAGACGAAGGGGCTGGTTTCAAGATGCGCGATCCCCGAAACCGTGCACTGAACCACGAGGCCCGCAACAAACTCGCAAAAAGGCGCGGGGGTACACAGCGAGTCCGCGTCTACGTACCCGGTGTACCCCTCATCGACGAAAAAAATTTCACTGTATCCCTCGGAGTCGCACGACACTATGTTCCGCGGAGTACGTCACAGCCGCCCGCGGGGATTATCACGCACGACGCACCCGGCGCAACATCGTCGAACGGGAGACGGACTCCTGCCCGACGCTGCACGTAAAACGCGTACAGGGCTTCACGCAACCACTCGTGCGTCTCGCCCGTAGCCACTGTGCGTATATATACGGCCAAACCGTCGACGCGGGAAACGCGGCAGGCGAACGGCGTCACAGGGAGCTCGAGGCACTCGGGGTACATTTTTGGCGAACTGGTGTAAAAGAAGACGAGACGCACGCGACGGAGTCTGAAGAGCAACTGAAGCTGCTCGTCGTATGAAGAGCATCTTTTGCAGATTTTGACAGGTCAGCATAATTGCACGCGTGCGAGGTAGCCGATGCATCGTTCTACGATGAGCTCACCCGACGGTGAGCGCGATCGTTCTACGATGAGCTCATCCGATGGCGAGCACGGAGTTTAGGTAGCATAGATGCAAGCTAAGCAATGAGTTCATCCGCCAGTGAGCTGACCGCAGGAGTTCGCGAATTATGCTAATAACTGTCAAAATCTTTTGCGCAGCAACCCGCAAGGGAGAAACCGTATTCTCGGTCTCCCCTCTTTGTGCAGATATTCGTACCTGCTATAGAGCGCGTACACCGACGGACACGAGCATACGTGTGCCATGGCATCGGGCCGCTCGCAGGCGCACACACACACACACACACGCGCGCCCGCAAGGGAGAAACCGTATTCTCGCCCTCTCCTCTTTGTGCGGATATTCGTACCTGCTATACAGCGCGCACACCGATGGACACGAGCATCGGGCCGCTTGCCGGCCCACACACGCATACGCACACGCGCCCTCGTAGCAGCTCGCAAGGGAGAAGCCGTATTCTCGGCCTCTCCTCTTTGTGCGGATATTCGTACCTACTATAGAGCGCGCACACCGACGGGCACGAGCATACTTGCGTCGCGGAATCGGGCCTCTTGCTACTACATGCATACGCCCGCGTAGTGGCTCGCAATGGAGAAGCCGTATTCTCAGCCTATCCTTTTTGTGCGGATATTCGTACCTACTGTAGAGCGCGCACACCGACGGGCACGAGCATACGTGTGTCGTGGCAACGGGCCTCTTGCTACTACATGCATACGCCCGCATAGTGGCACGCAATGGAGAAGCCGTATTGTCGACCTCTCCTTTTTGTGCGGATATTCGTACCTGCTATGGAGCGCGCCCACTGACGGGCACGAGCATACGTGTGTGCGGCACCGGACCGCTTGCTACTGCACACACGCCCGCGCGGCATTCACTGACGTTACCCCCATACATCCTTATATCAGCTTATTCAGAATTTTAGCCTACATCCTCGAGAACATCTCAGCTGAGGGATAGCCTGTATATAGCATAGCATACTTATACTCGTTCTATCTTTTTCAAATAGAGAACGCAGGCTCTTAGAGAACGTTGAATTTGAATTCGACTATGATTTTTCTGGATTTGATTTAACATGAAACTTCTCCGGCAATAACCGCTCGACGGAGACGTTGATGAAGATACTTTCAGGAATGTTCGCGCGTCAGCAAAAATTCAGCTACGCGAAATATCGGTTTACACGCTCGGAGAAATAAATCTCGAGATTTTCAAAAACGCTATTGTCTCCGAATGTGATACATGTATGTGTGACAAAACACACGCTTCGCGTAGCAGTCGCAATGGAGAACCGTATTCTCCGCCTCTCCTCTTTGCGTGGATATTCGTACTTGGTATAGAGCACGCGAGCCTACGGACGCGAGCATACGTGTGTCGTGGCATTGGGCAATGCATACTTATACTCGTTCTATCTTTTTTAAATAGAGAACGCAGGCTCCTAGAGAACGTTGAATTTGAATTCAACTATGATTTTCCTGGATTTGATTTAACATGAAACTTCTCAGGCAATAAACGCTCGATGGAGACGTTGATGAAGATACTTTCAGGAATGTTCGCGCGTCAGCAAAAATGCAGCTACGCGAAATATCGGTTTACACGCTCGGAGAAATAAATCTCGAGATTTTCAAAAAGGCTATTGTCTCCGAATGTGATACATGTATGTGTGATAAAACATACACATACACACACACACACACATTGTTCGTGACAACGCGAGCATTTGAACAATTAATAAAAGCTGTCAGTAGTGATCTAGACGGCGTTCGATACATTTCTCAGGAACAGTTATGGATAGCCGTAATATACGTACGTGCATTTTAGATCGTCTTCGCTTGGTCAAAACGCGGAATGCACAACTTCGCCGAAGATGTAATAATAACTGGTGCACCGAATTGCGCTATTTACCGGAAAATTCTCTCATAACTCGTTTGAAATATGTGTTATGGTGGTCTCCGCTGCGAGCCCTTGTGACGGTCTATAACAGAGGTCTGTTTAGAGGCTACAGAGTTCTCCTGTGTGTGTTTGAAGAATTACAACACAGAAATCTCGAGGCTACCCCGTGCACACGTAATCTCGTGAATGAAATAAACGGCAAGTTGTGCTCCGTAGCGTGCGAGCATCTTTTTTTATGTGTGATATCGTGGTAATGCAGAAGTACCCGCAGATTATCGCCGGCTCTATGAAGCGAGCTCCGATGAAGAAGCTGCACTCGCCGAGGAGGCGCAAGCCGTGGAGGAAGAAACAGCGCGAGATGATGAAAGCGTGCATGGCGATCACTTAGATCCCGCGATTGAAGGACCATCGCGCAATAATTGCACCGACTCTGAAACGCTTATGGGTCCTGATCTACGCCTCGCGACCAGCAACGAGAAGACTGTTCATAGACTTCCTGATTACCTTCAGCTATCCCCCATATCAGATGTTGAAGAAGAAGAAGGGGCACTACAGCAGCCGGTTCTAAGTCCAGTAGATATATTTGCGGATATTTCTGCCGAGCAATCTCGTTTCAGTGACGCTGAGACCCTTGTCCGACCGTCTACATCCAGTATGGGGCACCCGTCCGAAATATTTTCCGGTAGTAACGAGTGTAAGTATTAATATTAATAACCCATTATCATACATTAACAACACGTTTTTATCAGGCATTAATAATAAAACACATGCAGATTTGAATCCTCGTTTTAACGAGAATAACCCCGGGCGTGGCAACGACGACGGCGACGACGACGACGACGACGACGACGCCGATCAGGTTGCAAGTGAGAGAGGCAACATCATGCTGGAGCAATGGCCTCGCGAGATAGTCAACGACGCGCAACACCCTGCTGAGGAATACGAGCATAGGGACAATCAGCTATGGATGTGGCCTTTTGGAGGTGACTCGCCACAGCAGCAGGGTGAAAACGATCTATCGCACGATGATGATGATGATGGTGTTGATGACGATTGGCTAAATCGTCTTTTGAGCTCGAGCGACGACTCAGGTAAACGAACCCCTCTTTATTACTCGCATCGGTATATACGTTATCGGTTTTGCAAAGTTAATATTAACTTGAAAGATTTTGTTTGCAAAAATAGAGAGTGAGCTATTATATTTTACGGCAGGTTATGCATCAGTATCTCTGCTGTTTGATGAAGACGCTTTGTAGACGTCCATGGTTAGAAGTAGCAATAACATCAGGTACCTTTTGAGCTTACTTATTGGCAGGGTTAAGCAATTTTAAGCATTCGTACTCTTTTTTACAGGCGTACAAGAAGGTTTCGGCCGTAGACGGCAGCGTGATGAGTCCTTCGACGATGTACAGCCGCCAGGCGCGCGTATTGAGATAATCGAGGAGGCTCGTCGGTACTTCAAGCGTTTTAAACTACGAGGCCGAGAAATCCCCGTACGCATTCGTCAACCCCCGCCGGGTGGCCATTTATTACCATGGCTGGAAGGAGCGTTTCGTGACCTTTTGACGTATATCACAGCGTCTTGCGAGGCTGGTGATTACATAGGTATATCGTTTGCCTCGAGCTGTTTACCGCACGGTCCCGTTTGGCTCTCGTTTCGGCCCGTTAGAGATTGCGCGTCTGATGATATTTGGCAGTTAATAATAAGCGTTGCTCAGAGTGCTGCATCATTGAATATTGACGATGCGTGTATAATCAAAGCCAGCGTTGTCAGGGGTGTTGAGGGCTCCGGCAGAAAGCGCTTAATGCATGAGGGGGTAGCAAAAAAATCCATTCTCACGATACGCAATAGCGATACTCTGTGTTTACCACGGTCACTGACGGCGGCGCGCGCGTATGCCGAACGGGGTGAAATACGCTCAGGTAGTTTACACGCAAACTGGCAACGCATGAGGCAGACTAACGGCTCATTGCAGAAAAATGCTGCTCTTGAAGTAACGAATGCAGCGGGAGTTATAGTACCGCCAAACGGCTGCGGGGTCCGTGAGATTGCTCTCTACCAGAATTATCTCGCGCAGCACGGTATTGCCATAGTAGTTTATGAATTTCTGACGTTCGGGCGGGGGGATGCACCTTTGTTCGACGGCTCGCAGCAAGTCTCAAATACTTTTGGCAACATCGAACACACGCTGCACATTTTATATTACGAGCGTTCGCATAATTATCAGCCGATATTAAATTTTCGAGGCGCCGTGGGAAGTCGCGATTTTTGCTCCTCGTGTAATTCGCAATACCGCAGATTTGGCCATAGATGTTTAAAAAAAAAGTGTCCTCGCTGCATGACGTCACCACCGCGCGATCCCGAAGTAAATGCAGCTATTCGATGCGAAGCGTGCGCGCGCCATTTTTACGGGCTGCAATGTTTCGAAAATCATTTAAGGGAGCTTTCCAGTGTGAAATTATCAAAAAATCGATTTTTTTTTTTGCTTTATCGAATAGTATACACTCTTCCGAATATTCCCTGAAATTTTCATGCCGAAATTCAGATTATTTCGGTTACTGTAGAGCATTTCTTGGAAGAAGGCAACGGAGCGCTACAGCTACAGCGAAACTTTGAACGCGTTTTTCTCGAAACAGCATTTTTCAAAACGGTGTCCAACTTGGAGGGCAGAGTTTTAAAGCTATCGATTTGAATTTTTTACACAATATTCTTAACGTCATTGTTTATCGTGCTATGGGAGCTTTTTTTTTTTTGACATCTTCCTATTTTTTTGTAAAAAAAACTGCCAAAAAAAATGCTAAAATCGATACTTTTTGTTCAAAAAAAAAAAAAGCCTCCATAGCACGAAAGCCAATTATATACCGATCAATAATCTTTTTGTGTTTTTTGTTTCAGATCAAAATTGTGACCCCCAACGTGGACATCACATCCAAGTGCATTTTCTGCAACAATTGTTTCATCATTTTTATAGATATTAATTAATAAATAAATCGATCTTTAAAAAATTGTTTTGTATTCTTCAATACCCAATTAATATACAAAAAAAAAACCAGACCGATTAGATTATTTTTTCTTTAAAAAAAAAAATCGCGAAAAAAAGCGATTTTTCGGGCTGTCACACTGGAAAGCTTCCTTAATTGTTAAACAGTACAGAAAACGCAAATCAAACTGCGTGTGTGCCTCGCTCAAGCGGTGCCGCGAATGCCTGAAAATTGTCAGACCTCTCGATAAAAGACGAAAACACATTTGCGGCGTGGCCTTTTGTAATGCATGCAAAGCGGATCGACCCAATAATCACATGTGCTTTATGAAGCCTATTCGCGGCGGTCAAAGCACGGGGAAAATACTGTTTTTATTCTATGATTTTGAGACTCAGCAATGCACACAGGTACCAGGCGATGCGAATACTTTTCTACACGAGCCCAACTTGTGCGTAGTTCAACGAGCTTGCACGTATTGTTGCACTCGTGATTCGATGACCGAGCCATGCGAGTATTGCGACTCTCGACAGTATGTATTTCGACAGCAGCCTGTGGGACAATTGGTCGAACTTGCTATGCAGCGTGTCGAGCATTTTTCGCGTACTATCTGTATTGCTCATAATGCCCGTGGCTTTGACGCGCACTTCATTTTGCGCTATTTAATTGAAGAAAAAAAGGTCCAACTGCTGAGTATAATTATGAACGGTACGAAAATCATTTCGATGCGTGTTGAAAAACTTGTTTTTCTCGACAGCCTAAACTATTTTCACATGCCTCTCAGTGCGCTTCCTAAAGCCTTCGGGCTCACAGGCGCTATCGTTAAAGGTGTTTTCCCTCATTTGTTTAACAGACCAGAAAATCAAAATTATGTGGGTCCCCTACCAGCCGTAGAGTATTATTCTCCCGACACGATGCGCCCCGCAGAGCGCGAAAAATTCTTAGCCTGGTATCACGAGTCTAAAGGCAGAGACTACGTGTTTGACTTTTCGAAGGAACTCGTAAGCTATTGCACGGACGACGTCACGATCTTGAGACGCGCGTGTATGGCTTTTCGTGACATGTTTATAGCCAGCGGCCGGGTTTGTCCGATTGACGAGAGCACAACGATAGCCTCGGCCTGCTTCAGTGTCTTTCGGAAAAATTTCCTCAAAGACAATACGATCGGTATTATACCGTTGGGCGGCTATAGGTGGGTGCATACCCAATCAAAAAAGGCAATTTCATGGCTTGTATGGATGGAGCACACCCTCGGAAAGCGTATTATACACGCCGGCCGTTCGCGCGAATTTAGACTACCTCAAAATTTACTAGTCCACGGCTATTATGAATCAGGGAATACCGCGTACGTATTACAATTTCATGGTTGCTATTGGCACGGTTGCCCTCAATGCTTTTCCCTCAATAGAGACTGTAAACAACGCGGTGACATATCAATGGACGAACGGTTAGAAAGAACTCTTGCTATAGCTAATAGAATTCGCTCGGGAGGTTATCAGTTAACGGAAATCTGGGAATGCGAGTGGGACAGGCTTTTGGAAACTAGTGCCGAAATCCGCGGGCTCGTACGGGATCATCCGTTGAGGGCTGCGGAACCCTTAAACCCTCGTGACGCTTTCTTCGGTGGTGGCACGGAGAATATGGTGACGCTCTACGATGTTAAAGATACGGAGTGCATACGCTACGTAGACGTCTGCTCTCTGTACCCGTATATTTGCAAATTTGGTAAATACCCTATCGGACATCCGAAAGTATATATAGGCGGCGAATGCTTAGAGCTGACAGGACCCACTAGCGATCTAGCGCGTGTCGAAGGCCTGGTGAAATGTACCGTTCTACCACCACGCGATCTCTAGCACCCTGTTTTGCCTGTGCGTATGCATCAGTGACTGTTGTTCTCTCTCTGCCGCACATGCAGCGAGATGATGAACGAGGAAGAGTGTATGCATAACGATCCGGACGAGCGTGTGTTCGAGGGTACCTGGGTTACCAATGAATTGCGAAAAGCCGTCTCATGCGGTTACACGATACTCCACATTGCCGAAATCTGGCAATACGAAGTAACGCAATTCAGTCGTGACACGCAATCGGGAGGTTTATTCGTCGAGTACATTAACACCTTTTTGAAGATCAAGCAGGAGGCGAGCGGCTGGCCTGAGAACTGTTTGGGCGATGAATCAGCCCAGGCGCGTTATATCGCTAGCTTTGAACAATCAGAGGGGGTTAGTTTGAATCGTCAGTCGATAAACAAAAACCCCGGCCTACGCTCAGTTGCTAAACTATGTCTGAATTCGTTCTGGGGAAAATTCGGGCAACGCGAAAACCTGCCGCAAACAGTCGTAGTATCAACACGCAAGAAACTTATGGAGTTATTAACTAATGAAGAATACGATATTACAGGTATGCTGCCGGTGAACAATGAAATTCTTTACGTCAATTATATTAAAACCGGTGTGGCTGTGGTACCCTCAAGTATAGCTAACGCCGTAATAGCTGCATACACCACAGCACAAGCGCGTTTAAAACTGTATGGCTACCTGGAACGTCTGGGAAGACGTGCGTTGTACTGCGATACGGACTCCGTAATTTATGTGACGAGAGAGCAATCTGAAGCCTACGAGCCCCCGATAGGCCAGTTGCTTGGCGATTTAACTAACGAGCTAACCACCTATTGCGAGGGCAGTTACATAAGAAGTTCCATTTCCGGCGGCCCTAAATTTTATGCATTCATCGTGCGTGCGCCTGACGGGACAGAGAGCGAGGTTTGCAAAGTTAAGGGTATCACGCTTAATTTTGCGAACAATGCGTTAATAAACTATGAGTCCGTACGATCCTTCATCGTGGGCGAGCGAGCGGATCCTATTGTACTGAGATACGACGCCATTAGACGTACAGAACTTCACCATGTTGTCACGCGAGGTGAGACAAAAACGTGCAAGCCGTCGAGCATTAAGCGAAGACGTGACGGCTGGTATGGATCGCTTCCCTACGGTTATCGCCATATGTAAAATATACTGGAAATATATTTTTTACGTAAAAAGCCGAAAATCTTATTTAATATTGCAGTGAGCCTAAATTTCCTCATTTACCGCTATGGACACGAGGTGGCAACATCCCTGGACTTCTATGATCTGCCGGCCGACAGGCTGCGGTAAAACGTATTTTTTTAAAAAATTTCTGAAATGTATCACGCGTATGAACAGCGAACGTTTCGAGAGAATAATATTTTATTATTCCGAGTGGCAGACAGCATATACGGGGTACGGTGATGTTATAGAATTTCGCGAAGGATTACCCCAGACTGCCGATTACTCAAACGACCCCCGCGTGAAGTTCTTAATTATCGATGATCTAATGCGTGAAGCATCGAGCAATGCCGTTGTCGATCTATTCACCAAAGGCAGTCATCATAAGAACTTCAGCGTTATTTTTATAACGCAAAATTTGTTTCATCAGGGCCAAGGCCAGCGGGACATCTCTTTGAATGCTAATTATATCGTTATCTTCAAAAACTCTCGCGATCGGGCTCAAATACAGCACTTGGCGCGCCAAATATGTCCCGAAAATCCACGATTTCTACAGGAGGCTTATTGCGACGCAACATCTAAACCGCACGGTTATTTGTTACTAGATCTGAAGCAATCAACACCCGATAATTGCCGATACCGCACATGTATTTTCCCTGATGATACACGCCATTTCGTTTACGTACCGCGAAAGAAATTAAAAAGCGGTGACACATATGGTGAATTGCCAGTTCTACGCCTGTGATAGCACGCAGCGGATCGTCTCTTCGCAAGAAGCGCGTTGCGATATCGAACGCTCTTCAATATCTCACCAAAGAACAGCGTGAGGCAATTTTGCGGAAAGCGGATTCTCGTATAATACGCTGCATTTGCGAGTGCACTTTAAACGTTCTTCGCGGTAATATTCCTCTCAAAGCCAACCAGCGGAAAAAATTGCGCCGCCACGTGCCTCTTCTCAGGCGCTTAGCGGCAAATAGAGGCTGCTGGAAAAGTAAGCAGAAATTTGTCATTCAAAGCTGTGAATTTTTACCCCTGCTGCTTGCCCCAATCCTCGGTACCATATTGTCAAATCTAATTGCCAAATCATGGAGCATTCCAGGAAAATGGTTCTGGTGCCCGAGGAGCGTCTATTACAACTAGATTCCCAGAAACGCAGCGTCAGCGATAGTGAGGCACGACCGATGAGCCAAGCGGAGAAAACAATTACGGCGACTCTGAATCGCCTTGATATGGAGATGAGCGAAATTTTGAAATCCCACGCGTATGGTGACGAGCGAGAAAAATGGCTAGCGTATTTGCGCGTATTACAGCGTTATCTACATTTCGTCGATGGCGAACGAGCACAGCTGTATCATGATCTTGTGAAGGAGCAAAAAAAGACACACACCCCACGGAAAGATCAGCATCAGTAGCAGCAGGAACACGAATGAACGATTCCATTATCGTTGAGAGTGTACCTGCGAAATTCCGCAGTAAAGCGAAACTCTTATTGCGACGACTACATGATGCGCCGTCCTCAGATTTTTCTTGGGATGCAGCCGATGTGGGTTCTGTCAATGGAAAAACAATCAAGGATTCGATCATTGTTGAACTTGTGAATGACACAATGCGTGCGAGAACGATGGCCAAACCGACGGGCCGTAGAGTCTTTGCAATTTTTTTCAGGGCTATGTGGGCACCTCGCTAATTTGTGGGAAATGACGAACTATGGCTGGAAACGCAAGCCAATTCAACATTACGCTCGCCCCACGGTAACAGCACCACCGACGCTGATGACGACGGTGACGACGAGGACATTAGCGATATCAGTCATTCCGAGTTCTACAGCGGTAGCGAGAGCAACAAATTAGCCGCGCAGAGTGGGAGGGGTAAGAGAAGGCGACCCACCTGGGCCTCTCTCAAACTGTCAGTATGAAAACACTTGAAAAAATTTACTTTGATCCTTCACATGAGGCGTCTTTTTCCGGTGCTGCTAAACTGTTACGCGTAGGTCGTAAAAAGAAAATCTCCCCAGAAAAAACGATACAGTGGCTCGAAGCACAGGATGCTTTCACACGGCATATAGCGATACGCCGGCGATTTCCCCGGCGCATCTACAATGTGCAGAACATTGACGATGTTTGGGAGGCTGATCTTGTAGACATTCGTTCACTCCAAAGTTATAACGATGGCTATACCTATCTTCTTGTGGTCATAGACGTGCTCAGTAAGTACGCGTGGGTTGAACCGTTGTACGACAAGACTGCTTTAACAGTGGCTAACGCTTTGGCTCGTATCCTCTCGCTAAAAAGCACAAGCGGCCGATCTCCCGTTTGCCTACAATCGGACAAGGGTCGGGAATTTACAGGGTCAGTTTTTCAGACTTTCTTATAGAAGCATAATATTCAGTTTCGGGCGAGCCGCAACCCTGACGTAAAAGCAGCTTTTGTAAAGCGCTTCAATCGAACGTTGAAAGAAAGAATGTGGCGATACTTCACGTATTCGCGCCAGAAACGTTATATCGACGTTTTGCAGAATATAGTCTCCGCATACAATCGTACGATACATAGTGGCATTAGAATGACACCCGCATCTGTGACGCTGCTTACATCTGCCAAAGCGCGCGATAATCTAATACGGCGATATAAACAACAGCATCCTGTACAGCGGTCACCTCCTAAATATAAGCTGGGCGATATTGTCCGCATCAGTAGCGCGAAGGCTGCCTTTGCTAAAGGATACGAGAGCGGCTGGAGCAGTGAGCTGTTTAAGATACATCGTATATCCGTGAGCAGCAGACCTATCGTGTACGTTCTGCATGATCTCAACGACGAGGAGATTGACGGCATTTTTTACGAACCCGAGTTATCTAGAGTCCAAAGGTGGGGAAAGAAAAAGTAGGTGCTATGAGCGACACCGAGTTTTTTGTAGTTTTACCTAGCAATAGCAGCATAAAGTACTCCCCTAATAACAGGACGACGCAATATACCACACACTTGCTACAAAGTGTAAATTTACGCGGTAAATGGGGCGTTTCCTTAGCCGAATTACACATGCCGATGACTGTTCTACACGTGCCGCCTGAAGGTGAAACAAACTTTATCAGCTTAGTGACGAACGCAGTGATCCCGGGCGTTGAGGCCAATGTCGATTTTAAAAACGAGCGTGCTTGCGTACCATCTGGGGTATACCGTAGCGTCTGCACGCTACTCGAAGCAATTAACCAAATTCAAAGTATCGCAGGACATTTGAAATTTCAGCATACTCTTAACGGCTATGTCTCGGTAGAGCGTGTCTGCATCGAGTGCAAAAATCTAGAACACGCTTTCCACTGTTCCCCCATAATTAACAAAATTTTAGGCTTCACTAATAGTACGGGTCTTGTGGTAGCGAATCAGTATATTGCGCCGCAGCCGGCTAGTCTCATGAACGGTATACCCAATATGCTATTTGTTTATACGGATATTTGCGAGTCCTACATGACCGGCGATGTACACGCGCCGTTATTACGTGTCGTTCCCTTTGACATTGATAATAATTATAATTACGGCTCTGTGAAAATCAAAAGTTTTTCGCCACCGCGGTACATACCTCTTCTACGTACCAGCTTTGAATCGATAGATACCGATATAAGAGATGAATTCGGGCATTGGATGCCATTCGAGGGTGGAACGCTAACCGTGACACTCCAGTTCAAA
Source organism: Ophion costatus (assembly GCA_951751655.1). NCBI lineage: Eukaryota > Metazoa > Arthropoda > Insecta > Hymenoptera > Ichneumonidae > Ophion > Ophion costatus. Next base: position 12,098,257 of record OX632357.1, on the reverse strand, counting down.
CGCCTAGCTTAGCTGCGGTAGAGAAAGAGAGAGAGAGCAACATGAATTACTATGATGCGTACTTTGACGCACAAGTGGGCGCAGGTAGAACAGGGTACGGGGGAATTAGCCAAGTATACATAGGGTCGCCGAACCAGAGGGGTCACGGTATCGGTAGTTTCCTTGGCGGCCTTTTCCGGCGCATTTTACCTCTCTTTAAACAAGGGGCGCGAGTTGTCGGCAAAAAGGCTATACGGTCAGGCCTTAATGTGGCGAGCGATATAATGGATGCAGGAATTCAGCCTAGGGCAGCCTTCAAATCGCGTTTGCGCGAATCGGGTGTGAGTTTGAAGCGAAAAGCTGACGAAAAACTCAATATACTTATGCAGGGCTCAGGATATAAGGCCTCGAAAATTCACAAGCTTGCGCATTCGCTCAGTAACTACAGCGCGCGTAGGATCGGCCTAAAAAAGAAAACAGCCGCGTTGAAGAAAAAACGTACAAATTGTGTTAAAAAAAAAGAAGAGAACAGCTAGAAAGAGAACGCCGAAGAAGAAGAAGAAGCCGCGAGCTAGGACAGTGTCAGATATCTTCTCGTGAAAATGGCGTTCTTGCATGCCCATTCGTGTGAGTGTTTGAAGTCTGAGCTGGAACTATTCTCACTATCGCCGACTCAAACAACCATCGAGGGAACGCAATGGGTGCACTATATACCGATCTCATCTCTGACGGATGATTCACCAATAGAATTTGTGGTACCTGGCCAAGGTGACGAATGCATCGATCTTGCTCATACCATGCTAAGCATATGTGTCCAAATACGCTCGAGTGCAGTGAAACCCGACCCTACCATTAGAGTGGGGCCCGTCAATAATTTACTTCATTCGCTGTTCAATCAAGTCGATGTATTTCTCAAGCCGAAGCTCGTATCTCCACCCAATAATGCTTATGCATACAGGGCCTACATTGAAAACTTATTAAATTATAGGCAGGGTGCGAAAAGCTTTCATCTTTCAAGTTGCCTGTGGTACAGTGATACGGCCGGTAAAATGGACGATGTAGCAGAAGCTAATGCAGGCCTTACTAATCGTCGAATGGTCCTCAATGGGCGCAATGAGATCGATCTCCTCGGCCACCTCCATTGCGATATTTTCAATCAAGAGCGATTTCTTATAAACGGCGTGGAGATGCGATTACGCCTTGTACGTACCAGCGACGCATTCTGCCTTATGACTTCCTCGAAAGATTTCAGCATGCATATTACCGAGGCATCGCTTCTCGTACGCCGCGCTAAAATTGCCCCTGGTATACTTTTAGCTCACGCGCGAGCATTATCAAAATCTACAGCAAAATATCCTTGGCACGTGTCGAGGTTAAGTCTATATCGATGCATGCAGGAGTGCACGGCGATACTTTGGACAATGTTATACTGGGCCAACTGCCGAAGCGCATAATTATAGGGTTTGTCGATAATAAAGCATTCTCCGGTAACCGCGCGTTGAACCCGTTTAACTTTCAGAATTATAAAATTAATTATCTCGCGTTATATGCTGACGGTGTGCAGATACCGTCGAAAGCACTCCAGCCTAACTTTGACGACACGCATCTATATGTGGATGCGTATCATACATTATTCTCAGGGACTGGCATTCACTTTCTCAATCAGGGTAATTCAATTACTCGCACAGCGTATCCCTGGGGCTATTGTCTTTTTGCGTTTGATCTAACGCCCGATATTTCGGCGAACAGTAACAGTCATTGGAATTTGGTGAAACACGGTAGCGTGAGGCTCGAAGTACGCTTCGGCGAGGCAATAACTTCAACGGTAAATTGTGTCGTGTATGCGGAATATGATAACGTGGTGGAGGTTGATGCTTCCCGGCAAGTTATTGTAGATTTCAGCGGTTGAGCTCTCCAGTTCGAGCAGAGCACTCACAGCAGAACCATCATGAGTATCGCGATAGACATACAGGGCTTGACGGATAAGCACTACAACTTTATACCGAAAGAAGTGGCTGTTGCGTCAATCGATTCATCGTGGCACGATCATTGGATCGTCGCTCCACCTCACACATACAGACAATTACCGTCGGATGTGAAAAGAAAAAACGAACGGGTGACGCGGGAGCATCACGGGATAAAATGGTTCGAGGGTCATATACCATTACGCTGTATTGAGAGAATTTTGAGGGCAATCGCTACCGATTCTACGCGGATATTTGTATGAGGTGTCGCTAAATCGTCCTATTTAGCGCAACTCACCGGCTACTATATTATAAATTTGGAGGAGGATGAGGATAATATCTCATTTCAGCATCTTCCGGGCGCCGGTACACATTGCTCATATCACGCCGCGATACGGCAAAATCAATCGTATAAGTGTGCCCTGGATAATGTGATGAGGATTAAAACGCTGCTCTGTCAGAGTGAACGTCGCGAGTCGCAATGGGAACATAGGACAACAACAGCGTTATCGGTTGGTTTGCCCTGCGGCGAGCCCTGCTATGAACAGCCTTCAAATCCTCGACTCTCTACGTGATATAAAAAATCACGCTGTTGGCGTATACCCCGCAGATCGCTTACCAAAAGTTTGGACAAAACCAACGGCTATTGTCGCGAATACTGATGGATATAAACAGCCCGGTACCCACTGGATCGCCATGTACGTCGATCGAGAGGGACGCGGATGGTACTTCGATAGCTACGGACTACCACCAATCATCCCGCAGCATCTCCGTCGACTCCGAGGAAACTTTAAACTCTTCCGATACAGCACTGATCAGCTTCAAGCTGCGGATTCGCAGTGTTGCGGACAGTATTGCATTATGTTTCTTCATTATATGTGTACTGGCTTCGGTATGCATAAGTTTAGAAGCGTATTTTCAAATGATCTATCACGCAACGATAAAATAGCTGGCGACTACTACAAGACATTTAGCCATAAGCAGAATAAAGCAATGCGTAAAATGTTCAATAAGGACCTGCCCGCAGGAGGCAGCAATTCCTTAATTCATAAAAGTTTACATTGTGTCCAGGGCTGCTGCTCCCGTAATCGCTAACTGTTCAATAAAATGATGACACTTGGAATATTTCTCTGTGTCTCGAACTTTATTCAGCGGCGCATAGCAACGACATCGTCAGCAATTTTGCTAGAGACTCCGCCTGGCGCTCTTCGACATCAGCCATTTTGTTTTGAGCGACTCTTGGCGAAACGCGGTGGGGGAAGCTGCGGGTATGGCGGGAGGGTGTAGCAGAGATACAAGGGATCAGTCGTTCCGCATTGTTAATTGTTCTCGGGCGGCAACAGAAGAAGCATATGCAGAGGAAGCGGTGCGAGTTAAAAGTTCGCGTTGAAGCATTCTTGCAAAACTTAGCCGCTCTTCAAATACTCATTCAGAGAAGAACAGCGTTACAAATTTTAACCCGTGAAATTCAAAAGCTCAATATCAGCGATGGACTTCTCCCAAATCAACAAGATCGGAAAGTTGTCGGGCTTCCTGCCGACGAAAAAACTGTCGGAACTTTCGCTAAAAACCGACTACAAGATTTCTGATGTACGGCCAGTAAAAACACGCTTCGGGCCCAGAATCATCATTGAAGTGGAAAGGGAGTTCGCGTGCTTTCTACCATCCAGATTCACCAAAGTTCTGGAAAACGAAACGCTGTTCCGGCAGATGGTAACGGCTGCGCACGAAAATAATCTTCTCATGGAGTTCTTCGGGGACGATTTCAACACTCTGGAATTCAAGCCAGCCGCCGAATAGTGCAGCGTCTGCAGTTCCCGCGAAAGACAACGACATCTCACTCGCGTGATTCAGTCGACCCAGAGCAGCCATGGCAAACGAAGCTTCCGATAATCGCTGCTATAAACCGTGCCCGCTGCTACTACAAATATCCCATAATCTCAACAACTGCTTGACAAAAAGTGTGCGGTTGAGTATTGAAGTTATCAGTGCTAATCAATTACACCCTGTCATGCGTTTCACATGCGACAGCAACGGTTGGACAACGCTAAATACTCCGTCGTGGCTGGATTTTCGCGAACGTCTCTCTACGATCACAGCGTATCTCAATGGCGAGGGAAATACTCCTACGGTCCACACCGTGGTTTCCTGCGATAGTTACAATTTAGAATACGGTGAACATCTCAACCGGCCCACCGTAACTATCGAAAACTGCAACGACTACGGAGCAAACGCTATACACCGTGCGGCGCCATTCTTCACCTTCATAAAAGATGACTTAGTCGTGCTGCAGCTATTGGAGGAACGCATAAACGGCTACATCGCATGGCTTCATCGCTCCACCGAAGACGTGACAAAGTGTAAAAATGCACTTGTCAGCGTAATCGCAGCCAAATTATTCAGCATGACAGCGCGTCGCTTACGGCGACGGGTTCGTAAAAGGAAGACGAAAATTCAGGAAAGTTTTCATCGCACCCTATCCTGTATACCCGGCGAACTCTCCGCACGCGCCAGAACAAGCGTCACCGATAATCTCATAAGCCATCAGTTGAAACGGATAATTAACAGCGATATCATGTACATATCATAAAAATGTATACTTTGTGAACATATTTTAATAAAGCAAAAAAAAAGGGGCCACTATGGCAAAACCCCCACTCCGGCCACCACCCCCCCCCCCCTCCACACCCCTCTGGGGCGCGGGGGAGGGGATAAGCACGGTCATCCCCACTCCATCCCCACCACCTCAGCTGCCGAGGAGTGGGGGTAGGAGTGGCGATGAGGAGTGGGGGTCGCCATAGTGGCCCCATACTACTTATATGGGAATTATAAAAGCGCCGACTGTCGAGCATTATTTTTTGGGGGATTTTGTCTCGTGTACTCTCGTCTCTAACTCAATGACCTTCAAACACTTCCAACACATCGGCCGATACCTGCACTTAGTAGACGAGGAAAATCGAGCTAAGTGTGACCTCTTGTCGAAGATGAGACCAGCGCTGGACGTGTCACAAAATTTCCGAAAGTATTTCCAGCCTGGTCGAGATCTTTCAGTGGATGAGGCGATGATCGCCTTCAACGGAAGATTGATGATTAAGCAGTATATGCCTGCCAAACCGACGAAGTGGGGAATAAAAGTGTGGGCAGTCGCAGAAGCAGCGACCGGTTACAGGCTGGGGATGAAGATTTATTTGGGGAAGAAAGAGTCGACACAGAATAAAGATCTTCTTCTGGGTGAACAGGTGGTGCGGGACATGTCCCAGCCTTTTTCTGGGGAAAATCACCATATCTTCTGTGATAACTTTTTCACTTCTGTTCATCTTGTGGAGTTGCTAAAATCGCGTAAAATGTATACTTGCGGTACAATCCGGACGAACAGGAAAGACTGGCCAGCGGAACTTCGCAAACCTGCTGCACTGAAGCTTAAGCCCGGGGACTGCATCCAAATGCAGAGAGATGACACAACTGCAACGGTTTGGCATGATAAGCGGGATGTGTCGATAATCTCCAACAACTGTGACCCACTGAAACGTATTGAGAAACGTCGGAATAACAAAGGTAAAGGTCAAGAGTCCATACAGTGTCCTCTTCCTATTGATGCGTACAATAACGGTATGGGTGGAGTCGATCTATGCGATCAAAAACTGTCGTACTACCCAATTGGTCGTAAAACTTTGAAGTCGTGGAAGTACGTGCTTTTCTTCGTTATCAACGTGTGCATCACCAATGCCTCCACTCTACGCGAAATTACAACAAGATCTCATCAACACAGTAAACCATCTGACCAGCTCGCTTTTCGAGAAAATTTGGTCAAACAATTGATTGGAGGCTTCTCGTCGCGAAGACGGTCCATTTCGAGTGCATCCGTCCAGGAACCGTATCAGTTGGAGCGCTTAAGTGCGAGAAACTGCACTGAGTGTGCCCGAGTGAGGAGGAAGACAAAAAATAACTTAGCAGTACGTACAACTTGGCAATGCTTGTGTTGCCAAATACCTTTGTGCAAAGACCCCTGCTTCCGACACGCCCGCGGCTTCGATAAGATCAGAGAAAAATCGGAGTCGCAAAAGGGATAATCATTATCTAGTAACTAAACAATGTGATAATTTGTGATAAAAGAGTATTTCTTGTTATCGTTTTCATTCAGTTTATGTAGAATAATCATAACGTTCAATAAAAAAAAAATTAAAGCCACTATTCACGCTCATTCCATTTTAAATCGAAGCGCCTAAAATTTTTTAACAAGACCGAGACGCACGGGCCTGAGCGCGCCATCCCCACTCTCGCCGCTCAGCACCTAGCTGCTGAGTGGGGACTCTCGACGATCCGGCAATGGATTAAACAGCTCACTGCTCCAGCCGCTCTCGTATCCTTTGCAACGGCAGCCTTCGCGCTACTGATGCGGACAATATCGCCCAGCTTATATTTAGGAGGTGACTGCTGTACAGGATGCTGTTGTTTGTATCGCCGCATTAGATTATCGCGCGCTTTGGCAGATGTAAGCAACGTCATAGATGCGGGCGTCATTGTAATGCCACTATGTAACGTACGATTGAATGCGGAGGATATATTCCGCAAAACGTCGATATAACGTTGTTGGCGCGAATACGTGAAGTTTCACCACATTCTTTCTTTCAACGTTCGATTGAAGCGGTCTACAACAGCTGCTTTTACGTCAGAGTTGCGGCTCGCCCGAAACTGAATATTATGCTTCTGTAAGAAAGCCTGAAAAACTGACCCTGTAAATTGCCGAGCCTTGTCCGATTGTAGGCAAACGGGTGATCGGCCGTTTGTGCTTTTCAGTGAGAGTATACAAGCCAGTGCGTTGGCCACTGTTAAAGCAGCCTTGTCGTACAACGGCTCAACCCACGCGTACTTACTGAGCACATCTATGACCACAAGAAGATAGGTATAGCCATGGTTATAACTTTTGAGTGACCGAAGGTCTACAAGATCAGCCTCCCAAACATCGGCAATGATCTGCACATTGTAGATGCGCCGGGGAAATCGCCGGCGTATCGCTCTATGCTGAGTGAAAGCATCCTGTGCTTCGAGCCACTGTATCGTTTTTTTCTGGGGAGATTTTCTTTTTATGACTTACGCGTAACAGTTTAGTAGCACCGGAAAAAGACGCCTCATGTGAAGGATCAAAGTAAATTTTTTCAAGTGTTTTCATACTGACAGTTTGACAGAGGACCAGGTGAGCCGCCTTCTCTTACTCCGCCCACTCTGTGCGGCTAATTTGTTGTTCTCGCTACCGCTGTAGAACTCGGAATGACTGGTATCTCTAATGTCCTCGTCGTCACCGCCGTCGTCAGCGTCGGTAGTGCTGTTACCGTGGGGCGAGCGTAATGTTGCATTGGCTTGCGTTTCCAGCCACAGCTCGTCATTTCCCACAAATTAGCGAGGTGCCCATATAGCCCTGAAAAAATTTGCAAAGACTCTACGGCCCGTCGGTTTGGCCATCGTTCTCGCACGCATTGTGTCATTCACAAGTTCAACAATGATCGAATCCTTGATTGTTTTTCCATTGACAGAAACCACATCGGCTGCATCCCAAGAAAAATCTGAGGACGGCGCATCATGTAGTCGTCGCAATAAGAGTTTCGCTTTATTGCGGAATTTCGAAGGTACACTCTCAACGATAATGGAATCGTTCATTCGTGTTTCTGCTGCTACTGTTGCTGATCTTTCCATGTGGTGTGTGTCTTTTTTTGTTGCTTCACAAGATCATGATACAGTTGTGCTCATTCGCCATCGACGAAATGTAGATAACGCTGTAATACGCGCAAATACGCTAGCCATTTTTGTCGCTCCTCGCCGTACGCGTTAGATTTCAAAATTTCGCTCATCTCCATATCAAGGCGATTTAAAGTCGCCGTAATTGTTTTCTCCGCTTGGCTCATCGGTCGTACCTCACTATCGCTGACGCTGCGTTTTTGGGAATCTAGTTGTAATAGACGCGCCTCGGGCACCAGAACCATTTTCCTGGCATGTTCCATTATTTGGCAATTAAATTTGACAATATGGTACGGAGGATTGGGGCAAGCAGCAGGGGTAGAAATCCGCCGCTGTCAATGACAAACTTCTTCTTACGTTTCCAGTAGCCTCTGCTCGCGGCTAAGCGCCTGAGAAGGGGCACGTGGCGGCGCAATTTTTTCCGTTGGTTGGCTTTGAGAGGAATATTACCGCGAAGAACGTTTAAAGCGCACTCGCAAATGCAGCGTATTATACGAGAATCCACTTTCCGCAAAATAGCCTCACGCTGTTCTATGGTGAGATATTGAAGAGCGTTCAATATC
>OX632357.1:11837518-12085018 GCA_951751655.1 Ophion costatus | reverse complement strand
AAAGGCACACACCCCGGGGAACTGACATGGACAGTGCAAAGAGCACTCACATACGTACAGGATTGGTGTACTTCGTAGTCTCTGCGGGTGAACCGAAGCAAGACGGAGATTATACTTTCCACGCGCAGGAGGAACTTCAGACCGAAACCACCTACGATATACGGCACGAAACTCAACTACTCAAGGGACGTACGTTATCTAGGCGTCACTCTCGATGGTAAATTGACGTGGAAGAGCCACATTTAACGGCAGGCACAAAAGGCTACCGCCACTTTCTGTGCTAGCCGCAGGATGTTCGGACAAACATGGGGATTAAAACCAAGGGCGGTAAACTGCATCTACACGGCCATCCTGGTACCCCAGGTAACATACGCCTCAGTCGTGTGGTGGCCCGCACTCCAGCGGGCGACAAACGCGAGGACATTGGACAGGATATATTGGTTGGCGGGGCTGGGGGTCACGGGAGCTATGAGGACGACCCCAACCCTGACTATGGGGGCCCTCCTCAATTCGGTGCCCCCAGAGATTAAAGCAGACGCATTTGCGACGAAGGCGGCCCTCCGACGGTTGAAAAATGGCGACTGGAGGATGGCACGTGATGGCCACGCGGCCCTGCAGCTACGAGGGGTGGACCTGGAAGAGGTTCACCTTCGCGGTGGGGACCAGGGCATACGGAGCTACCACTTCCAGCACGATTATAGGATCGTCATACCGTGCAGGCGGGACTGAGAAAATAACGGCCGAGACCTACTGGCCCGAGGCGGGCACGTCTGGTATACGGACGGGTCCAAAACGACAATGGGAGCAGGGGCAGGTGTGTGGAGTGGCGGGCCAAGGACGAGCATAAGCATGTCGCTTGGGCACACCACATCCGCACTACAGGCGGAGGTTTACGCCATATTATCCTGCGCTAGGTACATTCTAGGCAGAAGATACAGATGCCTCCGGATCTACATCTACAGCGACAGCCGCGCCGCGCTCGGGCTGCTACTGGCAACAGTGGTGACGTCCGGGCTGGTGCGAGGCTGCAGATCACTCCTGTCCCAACTAGCGAGGGACAACAGAGTGACGTTGCTCTGGGTGCCAGGTCACAGCGGCAGGTCATCCGGGGAAACGAGGAGGCTAACAGGTTGGCAACGGAAGGATCCTTAAGGGTCAATCCCGATGCAGGCCATGAGCTCTCGGTGCCCACGACATACATACGGGACGTCATGAGCCGGTGGGAAGAGAGGAAGCGCGGCGACCTGTGGTCGCGTACACCGGGTATGGCAGATATGAGGGCCCTCTTCGAAGAGCCCACGAAGCAGCTGGGATCGGAACTAGTCAAACTGGGAAGACCACAGCTGAGGGTAATCGTGGGCCTAGTGACGGGTCACTGGCACACGGGTAATCACCTCCAACGGATGGGAGGGAGAAACCCCTCTTCACCTCATCGCCCACTGCACAGCTCTCGAGGACCTCCGCAAGGAAGTTCTCATAATAGCCTCCAAGACATCCCAGGAGGGGCCCGGGCACAATGATCCGAAGGGATTGAGCGCCCGGGTTAAATCCGCAAGTACAATACAGAGTAATTTGGAATTAAAACTTTAATTCTCGAATTCGTCAAATTTCAATTCGAGAATTGAAATTTGGTAAATCATTTTTAATACTCCGAATTGTAGTTCGGGAATTAAAATTTGATATACAACTTCAAATGCTCTAAATTTTTATTTGGGAATACAAATTTGGTATTAAGTATTTGTTACGCCAAATTTTAATATAAGGATTTGTATTGGAATTCAAAATTGCTTTAAATATTAATATTAATTCGACTTTATTCCAAATTTTGATTAGGGAATAAGAATTAAATCTATTAATTCGAATTTATTTAATTCAAGAATTGGAATTTATTACATACTTCATTCACCCCAAATCTTAAATATTTATTGAATTTGAATTAAATTTAATCGTTAACAATAATTGACTCTTTCTCCGTTGCAATCAATAGAAAATTAATTTTATTATTATAGTTGTAATCGTTGTGAAACTTTTTTATCTTTACTGAAAATTCTCATGATATGAGATTTAATTTCGAAAGCGTCTTCGTCAGTTTTCTCCCACTTATTCATTGGGTTGCTAGTTTTTTAACTTAATGATGAATCTGTAGTTGTTTATAGTCCTTTAAGGTTCACGCATAACAACATTTATATACAATTCTTCTTCAATTGAGACGTACTAGGTATATAGTAATATAGTATGTACATCTAAATAAGAACTTTTTAAGAAGAAGTTATAGTATATAGAAGTATATAGAAGTTATAGATAGAACTAATAAGAAGTTATATTTTTAGCGTATAACAAGAAACATGCCGGAAGAAGTACCCGGAGGTTCTTCCAACGAAATACTACAAAGTAAGCTATGATGATTTATTAAGATATTCCCGGAAATTACAATATAAACATTTTTTTCAATCAAACTCTTAATAGGGTTGAATAGTTTCTGATATAATCATTGATAGATCGTAGTTTCAATCGCTGATTAAAAAAACTTCAATCAAAATAATTCAACTTAGTTTGGTACACACAACGTTAGACGAGGAAATGGGATCCGAGGCATCTGACGGTGAAAATAACCGAGATATCGAAGAACCAGAAATGCTGCAGGCTTTTTTAAACGAATGCGAGAAGCACACGTTTTCTGATGGAAAGTATTACTCGATTGACGTGGAGAAATCTTTGAAAAAACGAAGGGTTGTTAGAATTTGCCAATTATGCAACCATCATAAGGAAATAAGAGGGTCATTCAGGGCACCAACCAATTTTAGAACGCACATCGTGGTAGATTCCTGAAAACTTTTCTTCCTGGAAATATTAACTGTTCATACGACTAGCTTATTTTATTCAAAAATGTTTATAATCGAAATGTTCTCACAGCTAATGCACCGTCTGCAATTGAAAGATTACGACGATTACAAAAAAGTAGAAAAACACAGCCAAATATCCGAGAACGGGAGCAGTCAACAACTTGCAAATTCTCACAGAAAATATTCGAGACAAACGTGTTGAATTATGTGATTCAAAGTATGGCACCCTTGAGCACTGCTGAGATGTCAAGTTTCAGGAAACTGTTCGATGGTATGTCGGTTATAACATTATTTCAACAAAAACTAAGGCGAGGAATTTTCGAATATGACAATTGAGCTTATTGATAAATTTTGTTGAATGTAGAAGACTTAATGTACGTATAATTATTATTTAACCACAAACGACTTTAATCTTATATACATCTTCAATGTCCAAAAAACATATCAGGAAGTTTTATCGACTGATCTCATTTGAATGACATTTTTTTCGTAATCTGTATAGATTTTGACATCAAGCAACGAAGCGCAGCGTTGAAGCATTTATCGACGAATGCACTTTGTAGAGCATAGAACAAGCGTTTGAAGAGAGAATGGTAGAAGTTCGCAGCCTTCTTGAAAAAGAAGCGAAATATGTCTGCACCACTGCAGACGTATGGATCTCACGGAGTCGCCGGTTTTTAGGCGTCACAGTACATTGGGTAAGGCACGATTCAAATTCATAAAGACATTCTGGAAAAAAGTTTTGTTGCTTTATTTAACTTACAAGATCAAGATCAGAAACCGTAATTTATTTTTATTTTCTGAAAATTCACGTTGCAGCTTGACTCCGCGGCTTTGATGCGAAAATCTTTTGCCATCGCGTGTCGGAGATTCCCTGGAACGCATTCAGCAGAAGAGATAGCGTGCGCTTTATTTGATATCAATGAATCTTTCAGATTGAATGTAGAAAAGATTGTCGCAATCGTTACAGACAATGCTTCAAATTTTGCAAAGGCTTTCCGTGAATTTGGCGTCAGTTCGCTTGACAGTTTCTTGCCTGGTAAGTTACGATTTTAGTGTACATTATGTTTTATTCACCAGAAGAGCATAAAAAAAGTTAAACACGATTTCAAATACCGCGGAATTTCAGATAGGAATTCGACCATCGATGACGATGATCAAATGGCCGTTGATCCCTCTCATACGACTTTCGATCACGAAGAAGAAGCTGTCCCTGCAGAAAATTACGCGACATGCGACGAGCCCGGGTCGTTCAGGTCATTCCCAAAGCAACTGCGATGTGCTACTCACACGTTAAATTTGGTAGCATCTGTGGACACAGCCAAAATAAATAAGGCGTCGGATAACTTGTCTGCTGAGCATTCAGCAGCAATAGAAAAATGTACGGCCGTATGGAATGCAATGCGTTCGCCAAAATTGAAAGAGATTTTTGTGGAAAACGTGCAAGTCGCATTACCTCGGCCGGTGGTCACGAGATGAAATTCTCTATATGATGCTTTACAGCGCATTGTTGATCTTTAAGAAAGAATCGTCCCGATAAGCCCTCAAATCGGTATAAAAAATATATTGAATGATTTTGACTTCAGATACATCGAAGGGTATCTGAAGATCCTAAAACCAATTGCAAAAACGGTCGACCTCCTCCAAGAGGAAACCGTATGTCACTACGGATATCTGCGCCCATCTCTAGTGTCCTTAAAAAGAAAATTAAAGAGGCTACAGGGCTCTGAAGCGAATACACGGTTTGCACCATTGATCACTGGTTTACTTAAATCGCTAGAGGATCGATTTAAACCATTCTTCGATCTCGAAGATGAGGTGGCTGGAGCAGCCCTTGCAGCCTGCAGCCATCCCCGCTTTAAAAAGCGTTGGCTTGCGTCCTTTTCGGACCCTATTCGCCGTAAAGTCGACGGCTGCTTCATGAGGGCTGCGGTCGAAGAACAGAGTCAGCTTTTGCCAGCGATTGCAGCAGTAAAGATCTTTGCTCAACCAGGAGATGATTTTTTTGACTTTGGAGAGGAGCTCGAAGAGGTGATGCCCACAGAAAGTATCAGTGTTGAAGTTGCGAAGTATATGGCAAATTCAAGCACTGACTTGGAGATGCTGGTAGAGTATCCTGTAATAAAAACATTGTTCATCAAATTTAACACACCATTGCCATCATCTGCACCGGTTGAGCGATTATTCAGTTTTGCAACAATGATAGATTTACCGAAATGAAACCGCTTAACGGATGATCACGTTAAGGGGTAAGGCCACTGTAACGGCCCACAAAAAAGGTTTTTTCACTAATTTTTTGCTCCCGAAATTGAAGGTATTTGAAAAAAAACTTTTAATGGTGTTATCGGGCATACATTAAACTTTATTATACAATTTTTTCACAGTAAAAAAAAAACAAAATGGCGGTTCCACAGCTATCTTCCCGGGACATGTTTTGCTTCCAGGGCTCCGCGGCACGCAGCACCACTGGTGCACTTTTGAATCTAGAACAAAAAAAAAAACCATTAATCTAGAGGGCTATAGCTAGAGAATGTCGATCGGATTTTAAAAAGTATCAATTTTTGTGGATTTAGCGTGCGTTTGAAAAAAAAATTGATTTTTGACGAATAAAACGGCAAGTTTTTTGTTAATAAAAAATCAATAAATAAAGTTCTTGAAAATTCCGATCGACATTCTCAAAATAATGTAAATGTTCACATCTGGTTAAAATTTCAAGTAAAAAAAATGAAAATTGTTCGAGTTATGCTGCGTGCCATTTTGAAAAACCATGTTTCGAGAAAAACGCGTTTAAAGTTTTGCGAATAGTTTTTTATTGGAAAAAATTAAAAAAAGAAGTTAAAAAAAATTTTTACCGTTAGTCTGCAATCCCAGCACCATACATTTGTCCTTCGATAGCCAAATTTTCGTCTTCTTCGTCTTTCCTGGTTGATTTTTGGAGCGCGCGCGCACTTTTGGCCGCGTCGCTCAGAGATGTCTCCGCGTGTGTGATGCGTTTGGCGTCGGCTTCGATGCAGAAATTATATAACTGTACACCAATTTCCACCTCCAACATCTTGAATATTTGCAAGACGTTGGTAAGGCCGCCATTGAATATGCAAACAGCGATATCCGTCGCAATATCTAGTACAGTTTTTCCGCTTGAGGATGATTTGGGGGCCAAACTCCAAACGGTAGCGTTGAAACTTTCGTTATTGTTTTGAGTATAGGCCCCCAAGCAACGCTCCAGCAACTCGTCCCGGCTCAATTCCATGTAGATGGGTTTGATGGCTTGATAAACCTCCTCACTCATTGGCTGATTGTGATGATACGCATCCAAGGCATTTTCTGCTTTTGCTTTCTTCCAACTGCACCAATTCTCCGAACATTTTTCGTGCTGAGGCTTTTCATCCGTTGACATTTTGTGAAAAAGGGCTGCCCAGATCTCATTTTTAATATTTTTGATGGAATCGGAATTTCGACGGATTGCTAAGCCGTAATAAATGCTTAGTTCGTCAATCAATTTGGCAGTGAGTTTTCCTCTTCCCCCGAGACCTTTTGTTCCTTTTTTTAAGTTTCTCAATCGAGTGCCCATTCTTTTTTGCACGTGATCTATGCACTCTTTTTTTTTAACATCAACATTTTCATAAGGCTTCGAATCCACGATGCCTTTGAAAGTTTTGGAATCGCCATCTCCGATATAATTGCAGTATTTTATTCCGTATAAATCTTCTGAGTGTTGGAACATTTTGACGACGGCATCGACTTCCATTTTTCCCGATGATCCTTCGTGATTGGCTTGGCATTCATCGGTGTGACTTATTTGCCATTCCTCGAATTCCGTTGTTCCGTTTTTGGACTTCCAGTGCTCGCATGATTTGCAATACTTTGATTTCACTTCGACGTCGATTATTTTTCCAGACGACCAGCCGATCAATGACGTGACTCCAAAAAGCGATGAAAATCCGCGTTTTCGCCATGAGCCATCGCCGGAAACCGTTACTCCGTCAGTTTGTCCATTTTTCTGGCTTTCCTCCTTCTCTTCTTGCGCTGCTTTCTTCATGCTTGCATCTCTCACTGCTTTCGTTGCGATTGCTATCGTTTTGACCAATTTATCATAAAATGAATGAAAAATTGGGCGTGGCAAATCCATGAACGCGCAAAATTTTTTGATTCCATGTAATCCTATTCCAATCAGTCGCATTGCAAGCACGATTCTACGATTTATTTCATATGCATTGCGAATGAATTTGGAACTCGGAATATCCACATCGGGACATTTTGGGCAAACGATTACAATTTTGAATCCTAAACCACGAGGACTTCTTTCTCGAAACGCAATGTCAGATCCGCACGTTTTGCACTTCACGTGCTGGGCAATAACGGCAAAAACGGCGCAGAAATTGATGATTCTATAGCCGAATTGACTATTAACATCGAATTCCTCGTTGCAGTCCTTCAGTTTTTTCGCCGAAGCACTGACGCCCGGCTCACCACTCTCACGTTCGTATTGATTCAAGGGTCGTTTCTTCCCGCCTGACCGACGCCGCGTTGGATACGAGGTTTTCGTACCTTTTTTTCCAAGATACACTCGAGCACTCATTTCAACTACACGTTCGTAAATTTTACAGTGAAATTGTAAAGAAACCACGAAAAACACGCAAAAATCGTCGCTTATGAAGAATCAATCGCTCTTTACTGTGCGCTTGCTGTCTCTAAACTAATGGAATTTTTCTTGATAATGCTCAAAAGGATCGAAAGGACACGTGGAACGTTAATACCGGCGGTTAGGAGCAATGGGGGGGGACCTATTGTGTCGTCCCTTTTCGTCATTATGTTTGCCGCAGGTAGTCGTTTCGGAGCAAGTTTTGACACGCTTGGCGGCACCTTCATTTCCTAAGGACAACAAATTTTTTTTCGCACAGGACCTTTTTTTCTTATTCTAGAGGGTTTAAACTATTTTTTAAGCCAATAAAAAAAAATCGATTTTTCCAAAAATTTACAGTGGCCTTACCCCTTATGCAAAGGGTACTCATGAAAGCCAACTCCATCAAAGGTTCGAGTACCGTGTACCCTCGTCAAGGTAACAATTTGTGAGCACGTACGGCTAATTCATTTACAATTTGGTTGAGATATCGCCACTTCTAATTGCACAACCCGCGGGATTTCGCTATTCACCCAATTTTTTATTATTTTCGTATTAGAATTTGGGGTAAAAGAATACAGTACGACAGTCGTGCTGTCGCTGAAAAACCCCGTAATCGGAAAAAAATAGGAGGCCAGTTTTTTAACAGGTGATTATGTAGGTGCCGCGGGTGCTAAATCCAAGTTTGCCTAAAAATCGGGGTGCAGGTTTCCTTTTAACGGGATGAAGGGGGGTGGATTGATGCCAAACTACAACTTCTACGAGGTCGGCGCCGTGAGACAAAATGTTCAGAAAAATCCGGGCTTTAGTTTTGTCCACAGCGCCGATGTCGTGGTAGTTCATTTTGGGGGTGAAATTTTGAAAAATCAGTTTTAATTCAATAACTTCTTAGGATAAATTCGTACAATTTTTGTGCAAATGGGAACGTTGTAGCCGTTGACAAGCCGCGTCGATCGAATATTTTATCATTAATCTTCAAAAATGTCTTAATTATTGAAATACCAAAAAAATTGTTTATTGAATAATTAAAAAACAATCAATTTTTCGTGTACGAAATGTAGAGAATAATTTTCTCTATATTTTCGTTTCTATGGACCACCCTTGAAAAGTGTTTTTTCCAACCCCTGTCGGGGGTTGAAAAGAAAAAATGAAATTCTGGGAAAACTATTGACCGCACGAATGCGCCGCCGTGGAACAATTTTTAGCTTGAACGATCAGCTACATTTATGTTCACAGCGCTAAACTCGTATCTCTTTATTTTCGGTCAATAGTTTTCCCACAATTTCATTTTGAATTTTCAACCCCTGGGAGGGGTTGGAAAAAGCAACGTTCAAGGGCGGTCCATAGGATCGAAAATATAGAGAAAATTATTCTTTACATTTCGTACATTAAAACCATCCACGAAAAATCTATTGTTTTTGAGTTATTCAATAAACGATTTTTTTAAAATATTTCAACAATTTTTTTGGCGGTGAAGATATTATCGGAGAGGGATGATCAAAGATTCAACGTTGCGTCATTTCAAGCGCTACGACGTTCCCAATTGATCAAAAATGGTATGAATTTTTCCTAAAGAGTTATCGTATTAAAACTGATTTGTCAAAATTTCACTCCACTTTTTCACCCCTAAAATGAACTTCCACGACTTCGGCGCTGCGGACAAAAATAAAGCCCGGATTTTTCTGAACATTTTGTCTCCCGGCGCCGACCTTGTAGCGGTTGTACTTTGGCATTAAGCCACCCCCATCCCCCTTCATCCCCTTAAAAAAACCCTACACCTCGATTTTTAGGCAAACTTGGATTGAGCACCCGCGGCCCCTCCAAAATCACCTGTCAGAAAACTAGCCTTCTAATTTTGTGCGATTCCAATATACAGCACGACTGTACCAATATGCAATTATCGGTCAGCGATCTATTCGCCCGATAGATTTTTACTTTTTCCATTCAATTCAATTTCAATATCTTATAGACTTTCTCCAAAACAAATATTTAATTTACGTGGAAGCGTGTACTTTTCATGAAAAGCGTTGAGTACCGACTGTTAACTCATTTATAATTCCGTTGAGATATCGCCACTTCTGTAAACCACTATGTAAATATTAAGATAATATCCGAAAAAAACTTAACTTTTTGATTATTTAATTATGTTGATTATATTAATTATTATTTATTTAATTATCAATGCCTACGAGTTATTTTTATTCCTGCAATTATACCTTCCCTGATTCCACTCATTGCCACTACTACCATTGAGTCATTTTGGTTTTGGTATCGAACAACATTTTGCTACTCGATACAAGTGTAGCGAGTAGCAAAGTTTTAGCATTTTATTTTCATTCAAAATCGTTTGTAGTTGATTGTAGTAAACTTTTTTTCGTTTGTAGTGGAAGGGTTTTTTTTATTTTCCAAAAAAACGGACTTCAAAAAATGAAACAACCTGTAACAATTTTTCGAGTGAATCCTAAAAACTAAGTAACATATATCTGACATAAAAGATAAAAATTAAAACGAAGGCATTACGGAAATGCAATATTTCACGATTTATCTCAGCAGCTTATCCTTTGCATACAACACAGAAGCAGGAACACGATCTATCCTATCGGTCGGTAGGATAGCTCATCTGTAGTAGTAAACTAGATAACTACAAACGACGCCCGCCCTTCTAAAACGTTTGTAGATGTATGTAGTTCCGTCTTAATCGTTTGTAGTTGCAGAGAAAGTAACTACAAACATGGAAATCACCTGTAAAGGATTTTTCAATTCTTTTAGAAGGATATGTTGGTTTATAGTAGTAAGCCAGGTAACTACAAGCGACGCCGGCGGTTTTAAAACGTTTGTAGTAGTTCGTAGTTTCGTATTCATCGTTTGTAGTTGCAGAGAAAGTAACTACAAACGATGAAATCACTTGAAAATGATGTTTCCACGATTTTTTAAGGATATGTTCCTTTGTAGTACGGAAGTAAGTAACTACAAACGATGCCCGCGCTTCGAAAATGTTTGTAGTTATTTGTAGTTCCGTGTTTATCGTTTGTAGTTATAGAGAAAGTAACTACAAACGAGGAAACCACCTGAAACTGATTTATCCACGGATTTGGAAGGATATGTTCGTTTGTAGTAAAGGAGCAAGTAACTACAAACGACGTCGGCGCTTCTAAAACGTTTGTAGTTGTTTATAGTTCCGCATGTATTGTTTGCAGTTGTAGAAAAAGTGACTACAAACGAGGGAATGACGTGAAAATATTTTTCAGCAATGTAAGAAAGAAACGTTCGATTGTAGTAATAAAGTAGGTTACTACAAACGACGCACGCGCTTTCAAAACGTTTGTAGTTCCGTATTTATCGTTTGTAGTGACAGAGAAAGGAACTACAAACGAGGAAATCACCCGAAAATGATTTTTCCACGATTTTGGAAGGATATGTTCGTTTGTACTAGTAAACTAGCTAACTACAAACGACGCTCGGGCGTCCAAAACGATTGTAGTTGTGTGTACTTCCGTTTTAATCGTTTGTAGTTGCAGGGAAAGTAACTACAAACGACGCCTGCACATCTGCAACGTTTGTAGCTGCAGAGAAAGTAACTACAAACGAGAAAATAACATGAAAATAATGTTCAGCAAATTGAGAAAGAAATGTTCGTTTGTAGTAATAAAGTAGGTCACTACAGACGACGTCGGCGCTTCTAAAATGTTTGTAGTTGTTTGTCGTTTCGTCTTTATCGTTTGTAGTAATAGAGAAAGTAACTACAAACGAGGAAATTACCTGAAACTGATTTTTCCACGGATTTGGAAGGATATGTTCGTTTGTGGTAAAAGAGTAAGTAACTACAAACGACGTCGGCGCTTCTAAACCGTTTGTAGTTGGTTGTAGTTCCGTATTTATCGTTTGTAGTTGTAGAAAAAGTGACTACATACGAGGGAATGACGAGAAAATATTTTTCAGCAATGTGAGAACGAAACGTTCGATTGTAGTAATAAAGTAGGTTACTACAAACGACGCCCGCGAGTCTAAATATTTTGTGGTTGTTTGTGGTTCTGTTTGTATATGCACCGTGGGATCTGGGACGGGTGACGGTTAGCCAGGAATCAAAACAAAAAGGGGGGGGGGGTAGGTTGCACGCCAAGGGAATCCGCAAGAGAGAGATTCTCGTGGGCTTCTATACTCTCTATTTCAAGCGCAATACAATCGCAAGTCCTTTTACACCACTGGCCGCGAGGTGATAATGTTCAGGTAACGCGCCGCGCGTTATACACAAAACTCGGAACCCGAGGCCGCCCGTGGACGCGAACCCCGGAGGACGCTAACCGGCGATCTCACCACACCCGCCGCGTCACCGGGACTTCGCAGGAAGCGTCCTTTCTTTCGATACCTCGTGGTCGCGTAAACACCCGTGGTACATCTTGTCCAACACTCCGAGGCCACAACTACCGACCGGTCGCAGAGTCGCGAGAGCCGGTTGAACCCACAACGAAAAAGGGCCCTTTTAAAATCGGACGCTGTGCGCACGATACGAGCTTCGATCGGGGAAGAAGCCACCGATCTCCCCCACGCGTCCCCCCAGAGCCCCCTCCGGTCTTATACCTCGCATTCTCCGTGAGTGGTCGAGAGGTCGCGTGCAACGCGCCAGCCAGGTGGCGCTAGTGTCGCTAGATCCGGGCAAGCGGAGGTCCAATCGACCGCGAGGAATTAAATGCCGATTCGCAACATTCCGCCCACCGTGACGACAGCGTTGTCACTGTTGTCTGGAACCCCCCGCGGGAGGTTCCAGGGGACTTGAACAAGGTGGTTCCGTGTCCGATGGGGCAGCGTCGACCGGTAATACCGCCAGCTTGGCAATAGGCCGGCTAAGCGTTGAAGTTGCCGTCCTGAGTGTAACCACCCTGGTAAGCCCATCCGTGCCCGGGTGAAGAGCAAGGACTCGAGCGAGGGGCCACTTGGAAGGCGGGAACCTCTCGTCGGTGAGCAAGACGAGAGATCCGACCTTAATCTCATGTGATGGGTGATGCCATTTGGAGGTGGAGAGGTACCGCTGCAAACACTCAGCTGACCATCGAGACCAGAAATGTTGGAGCCGCTGCTGTATTAGTTGCCACCGGGTAAGTCGAGTGAGGGGAATCTCGGTAAGCGAGGGCTCCGGGACCGTGATGAGACCGGGACCGTGGCCGACTAGAAAGTGCCCCGGGGTGAGCGCGTCCAAATCCTCTGGGTCGTCGGACAACGCGCGCAGGGGCCGAGAATTGAGCACCGCTTCAATCTGCGCAAACAGGGTGGAGAGTTCGCCGAAGGTGAGGGTGGTGTCTTGAACGGTACGCCGGAGATGGTGCTTCACCGACTTCACCGCTGCCTCCCATGTTCCGCCGAAGTGTGGCGCTGCCGGAGGGTTGAAGGACCACGACGTGCCGTCGTTAACCAAGAGGTTGGCAAGTTCGCCCAGCTCGCGAGCTCCGGTAGGGAATAACCGCCGAAGTGCCACGTCGGCGCCGACGAAGTTGGTGCCGCAGTCGCTGAACAGGGTCCGGCAAATGCCTCGCCGTCCAGAGAACCTCCGGTATGCTGCGATAAACCCGTCCGTGGTGTAGTCCTCCACGACCTCGAGATGAACCGCCGAGGTATCGAAGCAAACGAAGATTACCAACCAACCTTTG
This sequence comes from Ophion costatus, assembly GCA_951751655.1. NCBI lineage: Eukaryota > Metazoa > Arthropoda > Insecta > Hymenoptera > Ichneumonidae > Ophion > Ophion costatus. Next base: position 12,071,912 of record OX632357.1, on the reverse strand, counting down.
TGGCATTTGGAACCCCGGCCTCGCCAAGCCTTCAGGGTGACCGGACCAGCGTAATCCACGCCCGAATTGAGGAACGGCCGAGAAGGGGTCAGGCGGGCAGAGGGAAGCTGTCCCATGAGCTGTTGCGCCCGAGCGCCTCGCTGCCGGGCGCAGGGAACACATCGGAGGATGTGTCCCCGTACCGGGGCGCGACCACCGATAACCCAATAAGTGCGTCTGACCTCAGCCAGGGTAAGCTGCGTGCCCCCGTGCAGCGTTCGCCGATGAGCGTCCTCGATGATGAGCCTTGAAATGGGGGAGTCCCGAGGCAAAATGGCCGGGTGCTGGCCCTCGGGATCCAATTCGGAGTGTGCGAGACGTCCTCCGACTCGCAGCGTCCCTCGCCGATCAACGAAGGGGGTGAGCCTGGTGAGCGGATGAGCACGAGGCAGTACTGACCCAGAAGACAACAGCCGAAGCTCCGTGCTGAAATGAGCCGCTTGAAATGCGCGGATCCAGTACTCTCTCGCTTGTTCCAGTTCCCCCAGGAGGAGGGGGGGTTTGCTGATCTCAGGAGAAATTCCCTTGATGCGACCTAGGAACCGAAGGCATGCGGCCGTCACCCGGAGAAGCTTTAATAGGGACGAGCACCGAGAGAACCGTTCCCACAGTACAGGAGTCGCCGGAGTCGAGGTGAGCGCGATGAACCCGGGCCGCTCCTCAAGATCCAGTGGAACCTGCCGCAGGCCGGCAAGTCGGCCAGGCGTCCGGGTCTTGCAAGACCCAGGGTGGACCGCTCCACCACAGAGCATGCGTCGAGAGCTGGGTGGGAGTAAGACCACGACATGCGCAGTCCGCCGGATTCTCTCGTCCAGGGACGAACCGCCATTGTGCCTGAGGGAGCAGCTCCTGGATGCGACCGACTCGGTTTTGCACGTAATCCCGCCATCGGGAAGGGTGACTGTTGATCCACCTGCGCGTCACGGCAGAGTCCGTCCAGAGGTAGGTTGGAACGTTCCCCAGCCCCATTGAATGCTGAACGTGGCGTACGAGTCGGGCTAAAAGGAAAGCCGCTGACAGCTCCAGCCTTGGAATGGTGAGGCGCTTGAGGGGAGCGACCTTAGTCTTCGCGCAAGCCAAGGTGACCGGTGAGTCCGAGGTCAAGTTGCACACCTTGAGGTAGACCACCGCCGCCATAGCCAGCAAGGATGCATCGCAGAAGCCGTGAAGCTCCAGCACGGAGGAACGGGAAAGACCCAGCCACCTTGCGATTGAGATGGAGGCTAAATCCTTGAGCTCTGTCCGGAACGTCAGCCACCGCTGGGTAATAGGAGGAGGCAGCAGGTCATCCCATCCGACCTTGTCGACCCACAACTCCTGGAGCAGCATCTTCGATCGAATCACCACTGGTGCTAGAAATCCGAGGGGGTCATACAGCTGGGCTACCTCCGAGAGAATGGTCCGCTTGGAAATCCGAGGATCAAACGCAACCTGTATGGAAAACCGGAAGTCATCCGTTAGAGGCTGCCAACTCAGGCCCAAAATTTTGGGGCATGGCTCTGCGAATGCGTGAATCTCCGTGGCGGCTCCGCCAACTTCAATAATTGAGAGGAGCCCGGGATGGTTGGTCTGCCATTTTGCCAACGGAAACCCGCCCACCGTGCAAATGCCCAGAAGTTGGCGAGCAATCTCGGCGAGCTCCTCGAGAGTGTCCGCGCCGCCATAAAGATCATCGACGTACCGCCCTCGAGTCAGGACTGGTACGGCCAATGGAAAGGAAGGCCCTTCATCCGTTACCAACTGCTGAAGGACCCGACCGGCGAGAAAGGGAGCCGGTCGAGTTCCGTAGGTGACCGTCGTGAGCTGGTATTGGACCGGGTTCCCGAGAGCGTCTACCCAAAGGATCCTTTGTAGGTCCCAGTCCTCGGGATGTACGCGGATCTGCCGGAACATTTTCGTAATGTCCGTGGCAAATAGGTATCGGGACCGTCTCACCTCGAGCAGAACGTCCGAAATGTCTGCCTGCAGCCGAGCTCCAGTGTGCAGGGTCTCGTTGAGCGAAATCCCCGTGCTGGTGAGGCTCGATCCGTTGAATACCACCCGAAGCTTGGTGGTATGACTGCCCTCCCGGAGGACCCCGTGATGGGGAAGGTAATAAGCCGCGGATAGTTCAGTGCTCCCCTCTGTAGTCCGTTGCATGTGCCCGAGCCGTTCATATTCGGTGAGGAAGGCCCGAAATAATAGGCCGTATGGCTCGTCCCGGGCGAGCTTCCGCAGGGTGCGTTCGAGCCCGCGCTGAGCCCCAGCCATTGATCTGCCGAGCGGTCGGGCCGTAGAAAGAACCGGAAGTCGGACTATGTACCGACCGGACTCGTCTCGAGAGTGCGTGGTAACGAAGTGCTCCTCGCACTCCTCCTCCTCTGGGGTGCGTTGGGCGCGGGTGACGATAGGGATCTCTTCCTGGACCCAAAACTTGGTGAGAAGCTCCCGGAGAGCTTGCGTATCGTGGTCCACCGCCGCGTGCAAGATGAGGGGAGGGCCGGAACTAGGGAGCTCCACCGGACCGAGGACGATCCACCCGAGGATTGTGCGTTGGGCGATAGGCTCTGAATCGGAACCCTTAATAAGCGCTGGCTCCAAGAGGAGACCATAGGCGTCCGCGCCTAGGATGACGTCAATTGGACCAGGTGTGAGATAGTCCGGGTCCGTAAGCTGAAGCCCTGTGAGATGAGGCCAGGGCGAATGATGCGACTGAAAGGAAGGCAAGAACTTCGTTAAACGAGTCATGATGTGGGCGGTGACTGCCAGACGCTGTTCCGAGTAAGTTGACCGGAGATGAAACGAGACTACTCCTCGCGTGGTACCGGAGGGAATCCCGCCGACCCCAATAATGGGGATCGCCGAATGTTGTCGAGGTAGCTGAAGCCGCCGGACAAGGGGCTCCGCGACAAGAGTAAGCTCCGCGCCGGGATCCACAAGCATTCTTACCCGCACCATCGTGCCGAAGGTGGAAATGACGAAGGCCACCGCGGTGGCTAGCAGTACCGACGTCCGGTTGGAAGGAGCCGAAGAGACCGAGCCGAATAGTACCGAAGGTAGTCATAGTCCCGGGACGTCGCCGTCGACCTCCGAACCCGTAGATGCTTCCGAGCGACTGGGCTCTCCACGGGCGGGACCGTCTGTAGCACAGGTGGCACCTAATGTGGACTTCACCGGAGGAGGCCTGTCCGCTTGGTGGATGAGGGTGTGGTGTTTACTGCCACACTCCTGACATCGGTTGGCACTGCGACAGGCGGCAGCGCTATGCCTCCTCAGGCAGTTGAAGCATAGGCGACGATCTACCACTAGCTGCCGTCGTTGATCAATCGAGAACGCTCTGAAGGCGGAACACGCCGAGATGAAGTGGGTTGCGTCACACTTCGAGCATGTGGATGGTTGCGAGCCGGAAGGTTGAGCGAGGTGCACTTGTCGGGATGAGGAGGATCGCGAAGAGACCGCTGCCGACGAGTTCCGAGCTGCCGAGCTCTCCGAGTGGGCCATCTGTAGCGTCTCACGAGCTCGGGCTCTTCCGGAGACGAAGGACCGGAAATCTGCAAAAGAGGGAACTGCGGGGTCCGAACCTAGGTGGTTTTCCCAAGCCTCTCGTGTCTGTGCGTCCAGCTTTTGAGACAGGAGGTAACCCAGGATCGCGTCCCACGCTTGGACCTGCACCCCCAGGGACTCGAGGGCATGTAAAGCCTCTGAGGTGGTGCTCAAGAGACCGTTGAAGGAGGCCGCTGACCGAGCCATGACAGCCGGCTGATCACACAACTTCTCAAGGTGTGTCGCTACGAGAATCCGCTTGTTGTCATACCGATGCGTGAGCAGATCCCAAGCCGACGCAAATGCTTCCCCAGACAGGGGGAGGTTGGAGACGAGCTGCGCGGCCTCTTCCGATAGGCTCGTCCGAAGATAGTGCATCCTCTCGACGCTGGAAAGATCCGGGTTGTCACTAACCATGGAAACGAAGAGGTCTCGGAACGGAATCCACTCAGAAAACCGGCCGGAGAACGAAGGGAGTGAGAGCACCGGAAGTTTCCTCCGTCCCATCGGGGCACTGGTCGCCGACTGAGTAGCGTCCAGAGCCTCCCGCCGAGCGGCGTCCTTCTGATCTTCCTGTCTCGTGATAAGAGCCCCCCGTGCCACGGTGTAGGCGTTGAGGACTCGCGCCATCCGCTGACTACCGAAGTACTCGGCAATTCGGGAATCCTCCTCCGTGATGTCGAGGATCTCTGCATGCGTGGTGTTGAAAGCCACCCAATAATGCTCGAGCACCCCAAGCTTTGTGGAGACCTCTCCACGCTCGAGTTGTCCGAATTCGCCGTCCTGCGCGTCCACCCCGTATTGTTCCAACACTCGAGAACGCTCGGTCTGGAGAGCGAGCTTCCCTTGAATCGTGGCCATGGCGCGCGGTCTATCCGGGCACACTTCCCACCCGCACCTCTCAACCCGGCCGGCACTCAACCACCCAAATCCGGCTCGAAGGACCAAAATGTTTGTATATGCACCGTGGGATCTGGGACGGGTGACGGTTAGCCAGGAATCAAAACAAAAAGGGGGGGGGGGGTAGGTTGCACGCCAAGGGAATCCGCAAGAGAGAGATTCTCCTGGGCTTCTATACTCTCTATTTCAAACGCAATACAATCGCAAATCCTTTTACACCACTGGCCGCGAGGTGATAATGTTTAGGTAACGCGCGGCGCCTTACACACAAAACTCGGAACACGAGACCGCCCGTGGACGCGAACCCCGGAGGACGCTAACCGCCGATCTCACCACACCCGCCGCGTCACCGGGACTTCGCAGGAAGCGTCCTTTCTTTCGATACCTCGTGGTCGCGTAAGCACCCGTGGTACATCTTGTCCAACACTCCGAGGCCACAACTACCGACCGGTCGCAGAGTCGCGAGAGCTGGCGAGAGCGAGACCGGAGGGGGCTCTCGCCCCCTCCGGTCTTATAGCTCGCATTCTCCGTGAGCAGTCGAGAGGTCTCGTGGAACGCGCCAGCCAGGTGGCGCTAGTGTCGCTAGATCCGGGCAAGCGGAGGTCCAATCGACCGCGAGGAATTGAATGCCAATTCGCAACAGGTTCTGTATTTATCGTGTGTAATTACGGATAAAGTAACTACAAACGAGGGAATCGGTGGAAAATAATTTATCCACAATTGTGGAAGGATATGTTTGTTTGTACTAGTAAACTAGGTAACTAGAAACGGCGCTTGGGTGTCTAAAACGTTTGTAGTTGTGTGTACTTCCGTTTTAATCGTTTGTAGTTGCAGAGAATGTAACTACAAACGACGCCTGCGTTTCTGAAACTTTTGTAGCTGCGGAGAAAGTAACTACAACCGCGGAAATCACCTGCAAATGATTTTTCCATTATTTTAGAAGGATATGTTAGTTTGCAGTGGTAAACTATGTAACTAAAAACGACGCCGGCGGTTTTAAAACGTTTGCAGTAGTTCGTAGTTTCGTATTTATCGTTTGTAGTTGCAGAGAAAGTAACTACAAACGATGAAATCACCTGAAAATGATGTATCTATGATTTTTGAAGGCAAGGTTCGTTTGTAGTAATAGCGTAAGTGACTACAAATGATGCCCGCGCTGATAAACTGGTTATAGTTTGTAGGTCCGTATTTATCGTTTGTAGTTATAGAGAACGTAACTACAAACGAGGAAATCACCTGAAACTGATTTGTCCACGGATTTGGAAGGATATGTTCGTTTGTAGTAAAGGCGTAAGTAAAGTAGGTAACTTCAAAAGACGTCGGTGCTTCTGAAACGTTTGTTTGGGTTTATAGTTTCATCTTTATCGTTTGCAGTAATAGAGAAAGTAACTACGAACAAGGAAGTCACCTGAAAATGATTTTTCCACGATTTTGGAAGAATATGTTTGGCTGTACTGGTAAACTAGCTAACTACAAACGACGCTCGGGCGTCCAAAACGATTGTAGTTGTGTGTACTTCCGTTTTAATCGTTTGTAGTTGCAGAGAAAGTAACTACAAACGACGCCTGCACATCTGAAACGTTTGTAGTAGCAGAGAAAGTAACTACAAACGAGGAAATAACCTATAAATTATGTTTAAATTATTTTAGAACGATATGTTGGTTTGTAGTAGTTAACTAGGTAACTACAAACGACGCCGCCGGTTTTAAAACGTTTGTAGTAGTTCGTGGTTTCGTATTTATCGTTTGTAGTTGCAAAGAAAGTAAGTACAAACGAGAAAAAAACGTGAAAATAATTTTCAGCAATTTGAGAAAGAAATGTTCGTGTGTAGTAATAAAGTAGGTCACTACAAACGACGTAGGCGCTTCTAAAACGTTTGTAGTTGTTTGTAGTCTCGTCTTTATCGTTTGTTGTAATAGAGAAAGTAACTACAAACGAGGAAATCACCTGAAACTGATTTGTCCACGGATTTGGAAGGATATGTTCGTTTATAGTAAAGGAGTAAGTAACTACAAACGACGTCGGCACTTCTAAACCGTTTGTAGTCGTTTGTAGTTCCGTATTTAACGTTTGTAATTGTAGAAAAAGTGACTACAAACGAGGGAATGACGTGAAAATATTTTTCAGCCATGTGAGAAAGAAACGTTCGATTGTAGTAATAAAGTAGGTTACTACAAACGACGCCCGCGATTCTAAATCGTTTGTAGTTGTTTGTGGTTCTGTATTTATCGTGTGTAGTTACGGAGAAAGTAACTACAAATGAGGAAATCGGTGGAAAATAATTTATCCACAATTTTGGAAGGATGTGTTTGTTTGTACCAGTAAACTAGGTAACTACAAACGGCGCTCGGGCGTCTAAAACGTTTGTAGTTGTCTGTACTTCCGTTTTAAGGCAGTAGTCTGCTTTACAGGCTTAAAAAAATCGATTTTTCGTTTTTGTCTTAATTCTATTCCACAACTTTCCATGAATATGCGTTCAAAATTTTAGAGGCCAATTCAACATATTTTCGAAGCTATATCAGTTTTAGTGGCCGAGCGTCGAGCAGGTGCGAATGCTCGATCAGACCCGAGCGCGCGCGCTTCACCCCTTCATGTATTCTATTGTTTGACTATACTCGTATATACCTGAAAAGATCGAACCGTACTTTGAAATATTATTTGGAGTTTCTAGAAGGTCTGTTTTCAGTAGTCGTTGGGATAACGGTATAGAATATAACGGTAAACTATAGCTCTCGCCATCGGCTTCTACACTGCTATTTGTAGCGTCAGCTTTCAGTTTCATTTTTTATTTTGCCGAGCGCACATAGAAATGTCAAGCTACCCGAAAGGTGATCGATGTGAAAGACAGCGTGCTGCGGAACCGCGAAAGCGAAAAATTCACGGCAATCGTTTTACCAGTGTATCATCGGACGACGGAGACTTACCCACGCGCCGCAGCGAGCAAAAGTTGAAGACAGCAAGCAGCGATGATGTCTTTATTCATTCATCGCACTGCTACCGCATTATTGAATTCATATCGGTGTTTCTCGCCCTTTCGGAAATCGCAATTTGCAGATCATGCAACCAAAAATTAACGTTTGCAGAAAGCGGTCATCGAGGCCTAGCATTGTTGTCAAGTGTATGTGTGGTCGACGCGAAATCCAGTCCGGACCTTTGATAAATACCAGCTACGAAATCAACAGACGAATTGTTTTTGTTATGAGGCTTCTTGGTATCGGACGTGAAGGGATAAACGTATTCTGCGGCCTTATGGATATATCTGCAGGTTTTGCAAAATTTGCAAAATTTGCGAAAGTAAAATCTACTTATCAACAAATCGTTGAGCATTTGTACGAAGCGTCGCAGACACTGTTCGAGAGTACCTGCGAAAAAGCCGTCAAGGAAGAGAAAGAAAAAAACGTTGAACATGGAAGACCTGCGAATCATTTGAAGGTTTCGGGCTATGGATCGTGGAAAAAGCGCGGTTATACTTCTTTGTACGGTGTAACAACGCTCATCGGATACTTCAGTGGCAAAGTAATCGCTCTCATTATAAAAAGTGGTTATTGTCATACGTGTGTCATAAATAAAAATAGTTTGGACGAAGATGCATGTGAGGAGTGGTATGAGAATCATAAAGACTCATAGTCCTCAAATCATACAGGTTCGGCAGGGAAGATGGAGGTAGATTCCACAATAGAGATGTTTTCGAGATCCGTCGAGAAATACGGAGTTATGTACAGTAATTAGATCGGCGATGGCGACTCCAAAACTTTTACTAGAATCTTAAATAACAATCCTTACGGGGACGAGTGCACAGTGACGAAAAATGAGTGTGTTGGACACGTGCAAAAGCGTATGGGTACTCGTTTACGGAATAAAAGAAAAACCGAGAAACTTGGAGGAAAGAAGGGGCTAACGGAGAGTGTCATTAAGAAATTGACGATTTACTACAGTCTGTCAATTCGTCGAAATATGAACTCAGGAGAAGGTATGAAGAGAGCTATTATGGCAACATTAGACCATTATTGTTCCACCGATAAAAATCCTCGGCATGAAAATTGTCCAGAAGGCGCGGAGAGTTGGTGCGAATGGCACAAGGCTCAAGTGGCGAATAATCTGGCATCTTCCAAACACCTGGCAAGATTACTTAAGGGGTAAGGCCACTGTAAATTTTTTGAAAAATCGATTTTTTTTTATTGGCTTAAAAAATAGTTTAAACCCTCTAGAATAAGAAAAAAAAGGTCCTGTGCGAAAAAAAATTTGTTGTCCTTAGGAAATGAAGGTCGCCACCAAGCGTGTCAAAACTTGCTCCGAAACGACTGCAATTATATCGGAGATGGCGATTCCAAAACTTTCAAAGGCATCGTGGATTCGAAGCCTTATGAAAATGTTGATGTTAAAAAAAAAAGAGTGCATAGATCACGTGCAAAAAAGAATGGGCACTCGATTGAGAAACTTAAAAAAAGGAACAAAAGGTCTCGGGGGAAGAGGAAAACTCACTGCCAAATTGATTGACGAACTAAGCATTTATTACGGCTTAGCAATCCGTCGAAATTCCGATTCCATCAAAAATATGAAAAATGAGATCTGGGCAACCCTTTTTCACAAAATGTCAACGGATGAAAAGCCTCAGCACGAAAAATGTTCGGAGAATTGGTGCAGTTGGAAGAAAGTGAAAGCAGAAAATGCCTTGGATGCGTATCATCACAATCAGCCAATGATTGAGGAGGTTTATCAAGCCATCAAACCCATCTACATGGAATTGAGCCGGGACGAGTTGCTGGAGCGTTGCTTGGGGGCCTATACTCAAAACAATAACGAAAGTTTCAACGCTACCGTTTGGAGTTTGGCCCCCAAATCATCCTCAAGCGGAAAAACTGTACTAGATATTGCGACGGATATCGCTGTTTGCATATTTAATGGCGGCCTTACCAACGTCTTGCAAATATTCAAGATGTTGGAGGTGGAAATTGGTGTACAGTTATATAATTTCTGCATCGAAGCCGACGCCAAACGCATCACGCACGCGGAGACGTCTCTGAGCGACGCGGCCAAAAGTGCGCGCGCGCTCCAAAAATCAACCAGGAAAGACGAAGAAGACGAAAATTTGGCTATCGAAGGACAAATGTATGGTGCTGGGATTGCAGACTAACGGTAAAAATTTTTTTTAACTTCTTTTTTTAATTTTTTCCAATAAAAAACTATTCGCAAAACTTTAAACGCGTTTTTCTCGAAACATGGTTTTTCAAAATGGCACGCAGCATAACTCGAACAATTTTCATTTTTTTTACTTGAAATTTTAACCAGATGTGAACATTTACATTATTTTGAGAATGTCGATCGGAATTTTCAAGAACTTTATTTATTGATTTTTTATTAACAAAAAACTTGCCGTTTTATTCGTCAAAAATCAATTTTTTTTTCAAACGCACGCCAAATCCACAAAAATTGATACTTTTTAAAATCCGATCGACATTCTCTAGCTATAGCCCTCTAGATTAATGGTTTTTTTTTTGTTCTAGATTGAAAAGTGCACCAGTGGTGCTGCGTGCCGCGGAGCCCTGGAAGCAAAACATGTCCCGGGAAGATAGCTGTGGAACCGCCATTTTGTTTTTTTTTTACTGTGAAAAAATTTTATAATAAAGTTTAATGTATGCCCGATAACACCATTAAAAGTTTTTTTTCAAATACCTTCAATTTCGGGAGCAAAAAATTAGTGAAAAAACCTTTTTTTTGGGCCGTTACAGTGGCCTTACTCCTTAATGACAATGTAGAGAAGCGCATTCGTCCATTTTTCGAAGATCGTTCAAATGACGATTTATTGAAGCGGTGCTTAGGCGGACACACTCAAAATTCGAACGAATCGTTCAATTCGATTGTGTGGCGCCTAAATCCAAAACACGTAAATTCCGGCTATAAAATCGTCGAAATAGCAGCAACTATGGCTACAGGCATGTTCAACGAGGGTTATTCAGCTGTGCTTTATACCAGCTCCTTAATATTATACCAGCTCCTTAATATTGTCATCGGGCAGCAGTGCAAAAATTTTGCTGCCACCGTCGATGCTGAGCGCATAATGCGGGAGAACCGGCGCGCATCATTTTCCAGCAAGGAGGCTCGTACAGCTCGAAGATCGGAAAGCCTCCGCCAAAACGAGTTTTTTGAAGAAGAGGAAGGATTATTGTATGGCCCGGAGATAGCTGATTAACATCTAATTAGTGAAAGTGTCCAAAAACTTATATTTTTTGGACCGAAAACTTTAAAGCCCGTTTTCTCGAGTTTTCATTTTCACAAGTTTTAGAAAAGGGTGCCGGCGATAGCAAAAACAATATACGTCCGATCGAAAAAAATCAAAGTGATCTAGCTTCAGTATTAAATTATCTTCTATTTGAACTGAAAAAGTTAGACAAAAGTACTATTTAAATTACTTGTTTTGCAACTTGAAGTGAATTTTCTTTTTCAAAAAAGTGAATTTTTTTTCAAACTTCGAAAAAATTTGGAATTTCATCATGTCTTCGGTATTCCTTTAGTTCATATAGAAAAGTAACTTGTAAAAACTGAAAAACAATTTGGTTCGACTGTTTCAGATGCATCGCACGACCTCGATTACCGGCACCGATTTACAAATGCAGACTCCAGGTGCCCCGAAAAATCGTTACAACTTTGAAAAATTTCAATATTTTTTAATAATAAAAATGGTTTTTTGAAGCTTGAATATAATACACTATCGCCTCAAAATTTCGTTTGCCGCAATCATTTCCTTCCCTTTCAAGAAAATTGCTGAAAAAACGCTTTTTTCGGCTTTCAAAGCAGACTACTACCTTAATCGGTTGTAGTTGCAGAGAATGTAAACGACGCCTGCGCTTCTGAAACGTTTGTAGCTGCGGAGAAAGTAACTGCAAACGCGGAAATCACCTGTAAATGATTTTTCCATTATTTTAGATCGATATGTTGGTTTGCAGTGGTAAACTATGTAACTAAAAACGATGCCCGCGCTTCTAAAACGTTTGTAGTTGGTAGGTCCGTATTTATCGTTTGTAGTTATAGAGAACGTAACTACAAACGAGTAAATCACCTGAAACTGATTATTCCACGGGTTTGGAAGGATATGTTCGTTCGTAGTAAAGGAGTAAGTAAAGTAGGTAACTACAAACGACACCCGGGCGTCTAATACGATTGTAATTGTATGTACTTCCGTTTTGATCGTTTGTAGTTGCAGAGATAGTAACTACAAACGAGGAAATCACCTGAAAATGGTTTGTCAGCAATTTGAGAAGGAAATCTTCGTTAGTAGTAATGTAGTAAATAACTACAAGCGACGCCAGTGCTTTTAAAACGTTTCTAGTTGTATGTGGTTTCGTATTTATAATTTGTGGTTGCAGAGAAAGTAACTACAAACGAGAAAATCCCGCGAAAATAAATTTCAGCAATTTGAGAAAGAAATGTTCCTTTGTATTAATAAAGTAGGTAACTCCAAACGATGTCGGCGCTTCTAAAACGTTTGTTTGGGTTTGTAGTTTCATCTTTATCGTTTGCAGTAATATAGAAAGTGACTACGAACGAGGAAGTCACCTGAAAATGATTTTTCCACGGTTTTGGAAGGATATGTTCGTTTGTAGTAATAAAGTAGTCTACTACAAACGACGCCCACGATTCTAAATCGGGTGTAGTTGTTTGTAGTTCTGTATTTCTCGTTTGCAGTTGCGGAGAAAGTAACTACAAACGAGGAAATCAGCGGAAAATAATTTTTCCACGATTTTGGAAGGATATATTCATTTCTACAAGTACGCTAGGTAACTATCAACGACGCCCGGGCTTCTAGAACGTTTGTAGTTGTGTGTACTTCCGTTTTGATCGTTTGTAGTTGTAGAAAAATTAACTACACACGCGGAAATCACCTGAAAATAATTTTTCAGCAATTTAAAAAGAAAATGTACGTTTGTAGTAATGGAGTGATTAACTACAAACGATTTAGAATCGCAGGTGTCGTTTGTGATTACCTAGTTTAATACTACAAATGAACATTTCTGTCTCAAATTGCTGAAAAACTATTTTCACGTGATTTTCTCGTTTGTGTGTACTTTTTCTGCAACTACAAACGATCAATACAGCAATACACACAACTACATGTATGTTTTTAAGGCCTGGCGTAGTTTGTAGTTAACTAGTTTATTACACAAACAGGCACTTTCTCTGCAACTACAAACGATAAATACGGAACTACATACAACTACAAACTACAACTACAACTACAACGTAGTTATCTGGCTTATTACTACAAACGGCCATATCCTTCGAAAATCGCAGAATTACCATTTCCCGGTGATTTCCTCGTTTTTGGTTCCTTTCTCTGCAACTACAAACGATAAGTACGGGACTAGACGCAACTACAAACGTTTTAAACGCACTGGCGTCGGTTGTAGTTACCTAGTTAATTACCACAAACGGATATATCCTTCCAAAATCGTGGAGAAATAATTTGCAGGTGATTTCCTTGTTTGTGGATACTTTTTCTGCAACTACAAACGATAAATACGAAACTGGAAATAGCTACAAACGTTTTAGAAGCGCGGGCGTCGTTTGTAGTTACTTACTCCGCGATTACAAACGAACATTTTTTTCTTAAATTGCTGAAAAATTATTTTTAGGTGATTTCCTCGTTTGTAGTTACTTTCTCTGCAACGACAAACGATCAAAACGGAAGTACATACAACTAAAAACGTTTTAAAAGCCCGGGCCTCGTTTGTAATTACATACTCCATTACTAAATACGAACATTTTCTTCTCAAATTGCTGAAAAGTTATTTTCAGGTGATTCCTTCGTTGTTAGTTACTTTCTCTGCAACTACAAACGATAAATGCAGAACTACACACAACTACAAACGTTTTAAACGCACTGGCGTCGTTTGTAGTTACCTAGTTTATTACCACAACCGGACATATCCTGCTAAAATCGCGAAAAAACTATTGTCACGTGATTTCTTCGTTTGTAGATAATTTCCTTGCAACTACAAACGATAAAAACGGACGTACACATACCAACAAACGTTTTGGGAGAGCGGGCGTCGTTTGGAGGTACCTACTTTTTTTTTTAAATCTAAACGAACATTTCTTTCTCAAATTACTGAAAAACTATTTTCATCTGATTACCCGTTTGTACTTACGTTCTCTGCAACCACAAATGATAAAAACGGAACTACACATAACTAAAAAACGTTTTAGAAGCGCGGGCGTCGTTTGTAGCTACTTACTACATTACTACAAACGGAGATTTCCTTCTCAAATTGCTGACAAATTAATATCAGGTGATTTCCTCGGTTGTGGTTACTTTCTCTGCAAGTACAAACGATCGAAACGGAAGTACATACAACTACAATCGTTTTGGACTCCCAGGTGTCGTTTGTAGTTACCTATTTTATTACTACAATCGAACATTTCTTTCTTAAATTGCTGAAAAAATATTTTCACGTCATTTCCTCGTTTGTACTCATTTTTCCTACAACTACAAACGATAAATACGGAACTACAAACAACTACAAACGTTTTAGAAGCGCCGACGTCGTTTGTAGTGACTTACTCCATTACTACAAACGAACATATCCGTCCAAATCCGTGGAAAAATCAGTTTTAGGTAATTTTCTCGTTTGTAGTCAGTTTCTCTATAACTACAAACGATAAATACGGAACTACAAATAACTACAAACGTTTTTGAAGCGCGGGCATCGTTTGTAGTTACGTACTCCGTTACTACAAACGAACATATCCTTCAAAAATCGTGGAAACCTCATTTTCAGGTGATTCCATCGTTTGTAGATACTTTCTCTGCAACTACAAACGATACATACGAAACTACGAACTACTACAAACATTTTAGAAGCACGGGCGTCGTTTGTAGTTACCTACTTTATTACTACAAGCGACCATTTCTTTCTCAAGTTGCCGAAAATTATTTTCACGTGATTTTCTCGTTTGTTGGTACTTTCTCTTCAACTGCAAACGACAAATACAAAACTACACACAACTACAAACGTTTTAAAAGCACTGGCCTCGTTTGCAGTTACTTACTACATTACAAACGAAGATTTCCTTCTCAAATTGCTGACAAATTATTTTCAGGTGATTTCCTCGTTTGTAGTTACTTTCTCTGCAACTACACATGATCAAAATGGAAGTACATACAACTACAATCGTTCTAGACGCCCGGGCGTCGTTTGTAGTTACTTACTTTATTACTAGAATTGAACCTTTCTTTCTCAATTCGGTGAAAAAATATTTTCACGTAATTTCCTCGTTTGTAGTCACTTTTTCTAGAACCACAAACGATAAATACGAAACATCGAACAACTACAAACGTTTTAGAAGCGTCCACGTCGTTTGTAGTTACCTAGTTTACTACGACAAACGAACATATCATTCAAAAATCGTGGAAACATCATTTTCAGGTCATTTCATCGTTTGTAATTACTTTCTCTGCAACTACAAACGATAAAGACGAAACTACATACAACTACAAACATTTTAGACGCGCGGGCGTCGTTTCTAGTTATCTACTTTATTACTACAAATTATATACATAAAACATCAACAATACAAACAATACCTAATACATACTAAAATTACGAACATTTCTTCCTCAAATTGCTGAAAATTATTTTCACGTGATTTTCTCGTTTGTAGTTACTCTCTGCAACTGCAAACTATCAATACGAAACTGCGAACTACTACAAACGTTTTAAAACCGCCGGCGTCGTTTGTAGTTATCTAGTTTGGTACTACAACCCGACATATCCTTCTAAAATGATTGAAAAATCATTTACAGGTGATTTCCTCGTTTGTAGTTACTTTCTCTGAAACTGCAAACGATAAATACAGAACTACAAACAACTACAAACGATTTAAAACTGCGAGCGTCGTTTGTAGTAGCCTACCTTATTACTACAAACGAACATATCCTTCCAAAATCGTGGAAAAATCATTTTCAGGTGACTTCCTCGTTTGTAGTTACTTTGTCCATTACTACAAACGATAAAGACGAAACTACAAACAACTACAAACGTTTTGGAAGCGCCGACATCGTTTGTAGTTACGTTCTTTATTACTACATTCGAACATTTCTTTCTCAATCTGCGGAAAAATGTTTTCACGGGATTTTCTCGTTTGTAGCTACTTTCTCTGCAACTACAAACATTAAATACGAAACTACACACAACTACAAATGTTTTAAACGTACTGGCGTCGATTGGAGTTATTTACTACATTACTACAAACGAACATTTCATTCTCAAATTGCTGACAAATTATTTTCAGGTGATTTCCTTGTTTGTAGTTACTTTCTGTGCAACTACAAACGATAAATACGAAACTGCGAACTACTACAAAGGTTTTGAAACCGCCGGCGTCGTTTGTAGTTAACGAGTTTACCACTACAAACCAACATGTCCTTCTAAAATAATAGACAAATCAGTTTCAGGTGATTTGCTCGTTTGTCGTTGCTTTCTCTATAACTACAAACGATAAATACGGGACTACGAACAACTACAAACATTTTAGAAGCGCGGACATCGTTTGTAGTTACTTACTGCATTACTACAAACGAACATTTTCTTCAAAAATCGTGGAAACATCATTTTCAGGTGATTTCATCGTTTGTAGTAACGTTCTCTGCAACTACAAACGATAAATACGAAACTACGAACTACTACAAACGTTTTAAAACCGCCGTCGTCGTTTGTAGTGCTACCACAAACGATAAATACAGAACTACAAACAACTACAAACGATTTAGAATCGCGGGCGTCGTTTGTAGTAGCCTACTTTATTACTACAAACGAATATATCCTTCCAAAATCGTGGAAAAATAATTTTTAGGTGATTTCCTCGTTTGTCGTTACTATCTCTGTTACTACAAACGATAAATACGGAACTACAAACAACTACAAACGTTTTAGCAGCGCGTGCGTCGTCTGTAGTAACCTACTTTATTACTACAATCAAACGTTTTTTTCTCCCATCGCTGAAAAAATATTTTCACGTCATTCCCTTGTTTGTAGTCACTTTTTCTACAACAACAAACGATAAATACGGAACTCCAAACAACTTTCAACGTTTTATAAGCGCCGACGTCGTTTGTAGTTACTTGCTCCTTTACTACAAACGAACATACCGTTCCAAATCCGTGGAAAATCCATTTTCAGGTGATTTTCTCATTTGTAGTTACTTTCTCTGTTACTACAAACGATAAAGACGAAACTACAAACAACTACACACGTTTTAGAAGCGCCGACGTCGTTTGTAGTGACCTACTTTATTGCTACAAGCGAGCATTTCTTTCTCAAATTGCTGAAAATTATTTTCGCGTGATTTTGTCGTTTGTAGTTACTTTCTCTGCAACTACAAACGATAAATACAAATCTACGAACTACTACAAACGTTTTAAAACCGCTGGCGTCGTTTGAAGTTACCTAGTTTACTACTACAAACCAACATATTGTTCTAAAATAATTGAAAAATAATTTACAGGTGATTGCCTCGTTTGTAGTTACTTTCACTGCAGCTACAAACGTTTCAGATGCGCAGGCGTCGTTTGTAGTTACTTTCTCCGCTACTACAAACGACAAATACAGAACTACAAACAAGTACAAACGATTTAGAAGCGGGGGCGTCATCTGTAGTAGCCTACTTTATTATTACAAACGAACATATCCTTCCAAAATCACGGAAAAATTATTTTCAGGTGATTTCCTCGTTTGTAGTTACTATCTCTGCAACTACAAACGATCAAAACGGAAGTACATACAATTACAATCGTATTAGACGCCCGGGTGTCGTTTGTAGTTACCTACTTTACTTACTCCTTTACTACAAACGAACATATCCTTCCAAACCCGTGGAATAATCAGTTTCAGGTGATTTACTTGTTTGTAGTTACGTTCTCTATAACTACAAACGATAAATACGGACCTACAAACTACAAACGTTTTAGAAGCGTGGGCATCGTTTTTAGTTTCATAGTTTACCACTGCAAACCAACATATCGATCTAAAATAATGGAAAAATAATTTACAGGTGATTTCCTCGTTTGTAGTTACTTTCACTGCAGCTACAAACGTTTCAGATGCGCAGGCGTCGTTTGTAGTTACTTTCTCCGCTACTACAAACGACAAATACAGAACTACAAACAAGTACAAACGATTTAGAATCGGGGGCGTCATCTGAAGTAGCCTACTTTATTATTACAAACGAACATATCCTTCCAAAATCACGGAAAAATCATTTTCAGGTGATTTCCTTATATTTAGTTACTTTCTCTGTTACTACAAACGATAAATACGGAACTACAAACGTTTTAGAAGCGCGTGCGTCGATTGTAGTAACCTACATCATTACTACAATCGAACCATTCTTTCTCACATTGCTGAAAAATATTTTCACGTCATTCCCTCGCTTCTAGTCACTTTTTCTACAACTACAAACGATAAATATGGAACTACAAACAACTACAAACGTTTTAGAAGCGCCAACATCGTTTGTAGTTACTTACTCCTTTACTACAAACGAACATATCCTTCCAAATCCGTGGATAAATCAGTTTCAGGTGGGTTCCTCGTTTGTAGTTACTTTCTCTATAACTACAAACGATAAATACGGAACTACAAATAACTACAAACGTTTTCGAAGCGCGGGCATCGTTTGTAGTTACTCACTCCATTACTACAAACGAACATATCCTTTAAAAATCGTGGAAACATCATTTTTAGGTGATTTCATCGTTTGTAGTTACTTTCTCTGCAACTATAAACGATAAATACGAAACTACGAACTACTGCAACCGTTTTAAAACCGCCGGCGTCGTTTGTAGTTATCTAGTTTACTACTACAAACCAACATATCCTTCTAAAATCATTGAAAAATCATGTACAGGTGATTTCCTCGTTTGTAGTTACTTTCTCTGCAACTACAAATGATTAAGACTCAACTTTATACATCTACAAACGTTTTAGAAGGGCGGGCGTCGTTTGTAGTTATCTAGCTTGCTACAAAAAATGATCTATCCTACCGCACGATACGATAGATCATTTTCCTGCTTCTGCGGTGTATGCAAAGGATAAGTTGCTGAGATAAATGGTGAAATATTGCATTTCCGTAATGCCTTCATTTTAATTTTTATGTTTTATGTCACATATATGTTAATTAGCATTTAGGATTCACTCGCAAAATTGTTACAGTACGTTTCATTTTTTGAAGTCCGTTTTTTTAGAAAATAAAAAAAAATCCTTCAACTACAACCGAAAAAAAGTTTACTACATGCAACTACAAACGATTTTGAATGAAAATAAAATGCTAATAGTTTTTTATTTTTATTTCGGGGTATGTCGTTTTTTTCGGTGGTCGTAATTTTTTTTCTGCGCTACTACAAACGAAATTAAGTTTACTAAAATCAAGTACAAACGAAAACCTTCCGAAATCACCAAAAAAAATTGAGATCGGAGATACTCGGGTGCCATGTTCACATAGGTGTGCTCGATCCACCGTACCCGTCACGCACCTCGGAATATCTACTGGCGAAACACCTTTTTGTATCTTATTTTTGTTATTATGAGAAAAATTGTGGCTCGCTATGACGTTTCGGGGTTATACCGAGGTATCATTGCCGCGCCAAAAAGCATCCACGGCGCTCGGTAAAAGTAATATGTGAAGTACCATTCGATAGTACCCCCCTTCCTAATCGATCCTGCCCGAGCCGGCCGCGTGTTAGTTCCTGCGTTGGCTGATGGCAGGCGTCGGGCGAACTCCTCTCCCGTAAGAGTTTGCGACCGAGACGACTATTTAAGTGCATCCCTGAGTCGCAAACGAGATATTCAATATCACTGTTCGCAGACCGTGAACAGCTTCGAACCCGAGCTCACAGGCCGTGACTCTCACCTATCCTTTTGAAATGGTACCGTACGGTGCCCTCCCAAAATACCACTAAGAAACACTCTTAAAAATGTTCACCATCCGTGAAAATCTTTAGCTTTCTGTTTCCCTCCTCAACAACCACTCTGTCTCGCCATTTATTTTTTTTTCCATTTTTTCGTTTTTCGTTTGTTTTTTCTCGCTCACGATTTTGTTTTCTTTTGCTCTGTACAGTTTTTATATTTTCGCATTAAAATTTACCATTTCATTTTTTCTCTTGCATATTGATTTTATTTATTTTTTTATTTATGCCACGGAATGTGCGGAATCCGGCCTTTATCCGGAGGCAACTCCTAAGGCAAAAGGCCGGCCTACCCTACACCCCGGTGACACTTTGCACTCGGCATCGGCCCGACCGTCGCCTATCCTCCACCTCAGGTACCCGCAGTGCCAGACGTCAAGCAGGCTTACGACTTCCCAACACCACCGAGAGGGACAGCCGATACGCACTCCATTTTCAATGGGCACAACGCATCTTTCTCCATGGTGAAAGACTCCCTCCCCTTTCCCAATATCTCGAGACCGTCCTCCCAGCCTCACAGCCCGAGACAGTACTCCAGGGTTCTCGACACACGAGTTCCAAGGTACCGGTGAAGAAGGAGGAGACGGAATCCAACCCTTGGGAGGAGGACCTCTCTGCCAACGGGTCCTTTTCAGGACCCGACAAACCAAAACGCCAAACACAATTCTTCTTTCCCACAGGTACATCTATCTTCATCGCCTTCTTAACCGAAACCTTCACTCGGTTCTCCTCCCTCGGACAGAGGTGGGAGAGACCCGGTTAACAAACTTTTGTTTCAAACATTTTTTGTGACGTCGATAATTACAAAGATATTCAAGATGGCAACAGTTAGTGCCTCACCCTGTATAAAATGAATTAATACTCTCCGTGATGCAAAAGTGACAGATGCAGATTCGCAGACATCATGAGACTTGCCCGTTGGTATTTCAAACCGTATTCGATTGAAAAATACAAACGTTTTATTAAAAACATAATGTCACACCTATTCGTTATTAATTTATCTATTACAATATTACGTGTGTAAATTTTTGATCAAACCTTTCTTGTCTTTTCCAACGTCATGAAATGTGCACCGAAGAATAGTAGGCCTTCAAAGCTTCGCGTTCGTCCGCCTCCTCTTAGTTTTGATACGCGCCTCGTTGTTGTTTGCGTTGAACGATTTGGTCAAAAAATGACCTCGCATGACGATATAGAAATCGACAATCCTGCGGGTTCTCTCCTGCCGGTGATCCTCACATCCAACCATCGGCAAACCTTTGTGCTCGAACAATCTCTCTACCGCCGTATGGAGCGTATTGATGGGGATACCGAACTTGCCAACGACGTCAAGACTCGTTGACTCTAG
Organism: Ophion costatus; assembly: GCA_951751655.1. NCBI lineage: Eukaryota > Metazoa > Arthropoda > Insecta > Hymenoptera > Ichneumonidae > Ophion > Ophion costatus. Next base: position 12,051,147 of record OX632357.1, on the reverse strand, counting down.
TGTCCCCGTCAGTTGGAATAAGTCGTCTCTGAGATGCAGTAAGTCTCCGTACTGATTCATAAGATTAATCATCGCATCCCTCGACTCGACTGGTTCGTTGTTGTCAGATTGCAATGTTTAAATGCAATCTTGACACTTGATCTGCTTGAGCATTTTTCGCACTACGTATCCAGCGATGTAAGCCTGTACCTCTGAATTTGTGCGGCATACGTCGTAGGTATGATCATGTACGCGATCGTTTCATGTGCTCATGGAGCAGGATAACGAGTAATCGTGATCGTGGTGCTCGTTGGTTTCGGCAGGTCCATCCTCAAGAGAACCTTCCTCAAGCAATCGGTCAAGTTTTTCTACCCATTCAGTGCGAGGCTTCCTTGAGTCAGCCAAGGAATCTTTCGTCTGCATCAACACTTGCAGAAGTTCCGTGCCACTGACGTTGGAATTTTTTGGTGGCTTGATTAACGAGTACCTGCACAGTAGACGGTACAGTTGAGCAAATAATTTAGGGTCCGGATGATCATTGTCCCCTAACGCTCCACGTATAATTCTGAAGAATCTCTGAAACATCATCGTTCAGAATAGTGCCAAATAGTTACTACAGTCTATCGAACATGGTAACGAGCATAGTATGCATTGCCTCAAGGAACAAGAAGAATAAAAGTTTTACATACCTCCAATGCGTCTTTATTCAAGCGAGCAGTCATGAGGTACTCGAAATTTTCTTCCTTTTGAAGACTTTCGAGAATTTCCAATGTAGCGCCCAAAGTCACTTTAAGGCCGTTAATCGTACTTGAAGATATGGGCATCTCTGACCTCGGTGTAGTGGATTCCCATTCTCTCAAGAACGCGTCGAATTCAATTATTGCCTAGTTTTGATAGTAAACGCATGGGGAAGTTAGTTGCCATGCACTTGATGAAAAGTTAAATGCAGTCAGAGAAAGTTAAAAATGAGACAAGATGTTTCTCCGTACAAGAAGTAAATTAGTGCTAACCTAACCTCTGTAAATCAAAAGTGCAAAAAACGAAGAAACCAAGAAACGAATATTACATTATAAAAACGAGCGTAAGAGTGTAGCAATACAATTGAGAGGTGCTGTGCTGTTCACCGCTATCTCCATAATGCAGAAACGAAATATTCATGCAAACTAAGCCGTAAAAGAGAGAAAAAATCAAATTGAAATACCCTAACACTTACTGTGGCAACCGATTTCTATTGTTTACTTATGAAATTAGTGTATTAACAAAGAAAGTAAATGTTCATACTTAAATGTTCCAAGATTACGGTTACCAAGAAGCTGCCACAAATCAGACTCAACAATTCCTTTCTAGAAGGACTTATTAAGTCTCAATTGCACAAAATTGTAAAATGGGTCGATTCAGAGCGACGAAGATTAAAATTCCAACGTTGATAGGCTCAGCAGTCCGTGAAATGTAACAGCTGTCACGCTAAACGCTAAAAATAACTGAATCTTAGTACGCGTCCATTTCAATGCACATACTACATTATTAGTATTGTAAGTGATTTATCGAATGAGCAATATCTTTTGGAGCAGTAGGGAACGTATACTCAGTCTACATTCATCGATTCATTGATTTTATCCTACTTTCATCTCAAGAATGGCTCAAAACACAATTCGTCAAGATTTTCGAATAAATAAAACAAATACAAGAAAATACATAAAGCATTCAGATCGTTTGATATGCTATGGTATCCTGCTTTCATTTCCTCGAACGAATTGAAATCCTGTTGTGGAACAAAAACTCAACATTCAATTGTTGTTATCGGAAGATTTGCGTGTTCATCTTTGAGTCCAAGATGACCTGAAGCATCAATATTTTTGTTTATTTCGCATTAATCTGCTTTTTTGAACGTACCTTTTTCTGGGAGCAGTTTTCTGAACCACGCAGAGCATTTTGAGGAGTAAGTGACACCATAGCTGTTATGAGATTGTCCATTCTTTCGCAAAGCTTTTCCGTTGGCTACCAATCCACCAACTCGGGACATTCAGGCTTGTTCCGATAAGTCTCCATGGCGACGCGAACAGGGGGCGAAAACAACTGAAATCATTCGAAAAATTAATAATGGAATGTATCTCCGAATATTAACAATTAACTTTCATCGGCTGTTGAACGACAAAACATAGTTTATGTTCACCTTTGGAACTGGAATAAGTAGCAACGAATATCAATTGTATAAAAACCGGTACGAAACTTACTTGAAAAGCCAAAGACACGTTCATTTTTTGATGTCCTACGGGATTCAAATGAGCCGGTGTTAGGCGGTAGGCAATACACATGTTGGGTTTCATGAACTGCTCATATTTAATCAATGCCTCCCAGTGATTATTTTCTACCGTACCGTTGGGTGTCTGAAACGATATATAATATTCCAGTACAGCGCTATGCAATTCATTCTTTTTTCCTTTTTTAGGTACAGCTCAGATGACTATTTAAGAGCACGACGACTTTCACTATCGTAAGTATGTTTCTTTGCTTACAATTTAGCGACATGTATACTATGACAATGCGTAATAAATAGTAATTAATTACCTCAATAAACCTGCGTCTGATCAAGGCGTTTCGGAAACATTTTCCCAAGTGTGGGAAATCGGATATCACCCACAGACGTTTATTACGATTATTCGGATGCTCGCAGCCGAATCTTCCGTCCTCGATCTCGAAGATAGACCACACTGCACCATTCCATTGCGCTCCATCAGTGGTGACGACATCAACGTGGAATCCGCTGTTCGATAGCAATATAATGCAGTCCGAAATAAGCTTGTGCAATATAGCACTTGTCACCGAGTCTTTGGTTAGGAAGCAGCCGAGAACCTGCGCCCAACGTCCTTGGAATGGTTGAAACATAAAAACGAAAACGTGGTGTGCACGAGTATTCTTTTTTCCTTCAGGAGCGTACTGCCCGAGATCAATGAAACCATTAAACTCCAGAGCCTGCTTGTTGAACGAAATGGACTCACTCAATTTCATCTCATCGACGAGAAGCTGTTACGTCCGGTCTCACGGTGGGCTTTTCTTTTTTTTTGTACTTTTGTACTTTTGTAACGTCGTGTCTCTGTGCGGTGTCGGGTAAAAATCGCCTAAGCGAGACCGGATGTGCCCGGTCGAATTCTGCTGATCGGACATCGCCTGATCCACAGAATTCGACCGCGAGACTCCGGGAGCGGGCAAGTTTCCATCAACGTGGACAAAAATCCCCACCGGGGTGATAGCCACCGAGCCGATGTCGGTCCGGTGGCAGAAAAACATCGTTAGTTCCGATTTGTCCACGGTTCGCTCCTGGAGTCGGAGAAAACTCCTAGTAACAGCAGTACTCGCGGCGGTGTAATAAGTCCAGGCTAGCAACCCGGCGGACCCGCACAGAGACGTCAGTCTTTACTAGTAACGTAGTTAGGTAACGACATACTCGCGGCGGTGAAGTAAGACCTGGGTAGCGACCCGGCGGACCCGCATAGAGGCATTGATCGTTACGTTAGAAAACCATATTTTTCTCTAAAATCCTAAATATCTATCGAGCCAATGATAAAGGTGCGGGGCCTACATTGAAGCCCCGGACAAAATAGAGGACACATAAGTTCAGCGTGCGGTACGTGGGAGTGAAACGCGGGGAGATTGTCCCCGCGGAAGAGCGTGAAGAGTGAGTGAGTGAGAGAGCGACGCGGGGGAAACTGTCCCCGCGAAAGGGCGTGACTACCCGCAAGGATGTAAGTAGATTAACCACAGTATAATAAAATAGCTTTTATAAACATTTACCCCTAAATACCCATTGTCAGATTAATTTCCCCACTCCCAATTTCCACAGGAGAGTTTGCCGGGCCCGTATGGGACGTGCGGCTATCCCTTCTACTTTAAGGAAATTATATTGAAGAATCCAAAGATAAATAAACAAAATAAAATCGTCCCTTCTGGACGTAACAAAGCGAACCTGAAATATAAGATGACAAAAAGCTGATTTATAAATATCATCAAGAAATAGTAATCCGTAAAAAAAAAATCAATTGGATTGCAGTACCGGGTTTTTCAGAGGACTTCATTTGTGAGCCCTTCGTTTTCATGCACTCAAAAATGGCAGTTTGAAAACCATATGCTGATGAGCTTATCTTCTGAATATATCGATTCAGTGTTTCTCTGCAGGGAAGTGGGAGAATTTTACGATCTCGAATATGATCGTATAGACCACTGTTTTTGATGCGCATCAACAGGCACTCGTATATCCAATCAATGGGGTATCGGGTGCCTTTGCAGTTTTTCAGCTTTGCGGCTTCTAAATAAGTTCGCACGGCTTGTTTTTGAGTCTCGGGTAAAGTAGATATACTCTTCTCGAGTGTTTCTCTCTCGATTCTCAAACACCCGCGTCCCACATCAGCCACAACTGAGCGCAATTTCTCATTTTAAAAATTACATTAACATAAATAATCGACATTTCCATTTAATTGATGCTAATAACACAACGGCTGAATGGAGCGTATACTATCAACAATCATTAGTGAGGGATCATTCCAGTGGTTCCTTAGCACGATATCCAAAGACAAAATATCCACGACAAAATAAACACGACAAAATAACCATCGACAAAATAACCGAGTGACAAAATAACTAAACGACAAAATAACCAAACGACAAAATATCCTAACCAAAAAATAACCGAACGATAAAATATCCAAACGTACACCACATCAACGGGGACGCGTGCAAAACACCTTTATGGGGTGTGTTGGATAGTGGGAGGATAGTTGGGGGGGGGGGGGAGAGTTCAAGAGACAAAATAACACAAAAAAAAGTTCAAACAATAAAGGAACATTCAACACGGAATGATGATTTATAGTACTAGTAGTAGTTCTCTTTATTTTCGTGTACACCCTTGCGGGTTTTTTACATCTCCTTTCTTTCTTTCTTTCTTTACACGTTTTTTTATTCTACTTCTTGCATCTCCTCTTAATCTTTATCTCAACTGTTTCTAATCTTTAGACAAACCCTTTTTCCTCGCGATTCTTTCAAATTGCCTCACTATTTCGCAGATCTCTTCAACTATCTCCTTTCCCTCTAGTGCCTTCCTCCACCCTCCATCTTGTTTCGTTCTTTGTTCTTTCACCCAGTCCATACAATTTCTTAGGGCCGGCTCATCCATCTGCTTTCTAGTCTCCTCGCAAGCCAATATGTATGCCAGCGTCTCCTCGGCTTTCCCGCATACTCTGCAACTTGTCTCCCTAAACCCTTTTTCTGCATCTCTCCCCACCCTCCCACACCTTATTGTCGCCCATATCAGTAGTATAGCTAGGGCGGTTATAACCCACTTTTTGGGGAGAGGGAGAGCGGGTGAGGAAGCAAGGCGGTTGGAGCGAGGGGGGAGAGGGAGGGTAGGGGGCGTAGGGCGGGAGGGAGCGAGGGGCGTCGTGCGTGCGCGCGCGCACGTGTGTGTGGGGGGGAAGGCGTTCGTGCGTGCGTGTGCGTGCGCGCGCGCGCTCGTGTGTTTGTGTGTGTGTGTGTGTGTGTGTGTGTGTGTGCGTGCGTGCGTGCCTGCGTGCGTGCGTGCGTGCGTGCGTGGCGGCCTTTCAAAGCCCCCTAATTTATGACATGCAGCTGGTGCCATTCCAAAAGATAATGTCAAGATGTTTCCGCCCCGTCTCAAAGCTCGCCGATACTCGAAGCGGGTCCTGAGAGGTTTCTTGGAAAAGCGCGCATGCGTGCGTGCGTGTGTGACAACCAAATATGGGTCGGAAAATTTTCGGTAATATGAAAACCCTAGGCGCCACATGGGTGGTCTTTATTTATGACATGCGGCTGCCCTGCTTCTATCTCGAAGACAATGTCAATTGCATCTGCCCCGTCTCAAAGCTCGCCGATACTCGAAACAGGTCCAGACAGCTTCCTCGCGGGAAACTGCAAACTTTAGGGATCTATTGTCAAGGGCCGTTGGCGCCGATGGACCACTTGAGCTGCAGCTGCACTCTTGAAAAAAGAAGTCTCATCGAGGTCTCGCGTTCATTCCGAGATATAACGTCAAGATGTTCGCATGTGCGAGTATGTAGGCAGTACATCCAGCCAAGCGCCCCCTGGACTTGACTAAAAACGAGCTCGAACAGGTTCCAAAGGTTTTGCTCCTAAAATATTGGGGTAAATATGTGGGCTTATTGTGGGATCGTTTGCCGTTACATCATCAGAACGACAGTTAAGTGATATCATATCTTCCATGCATGGAGCATCATAATACGCCACAGATGAAGGATCACATAGATGGTCCCCCACCCCAACGTCGGGACTGTGAAAAGTGTTGCGTGGGGGGAAATTCTGTACGTGCGGGGTTCTTCGAACGTGTTTGAACCTGTTACACATGCCTATCATTGGATAAGTGGGGAGAAGTTTTAAAAATCTGAGTGGAGGGGATACGAGGGAGCTTATGATTTCGTGGACTGAGCTCAGACTACACTATTCCACCGCGCCATCAACTTCTCCGAAAAGAACTTTGAAAAAGAGTGAAAATGGATCTCTCTAGTATCAACAAAGTTGGCCGGATGGTGGAATTCCTCCCAACAAAGAAGCTGTTAGAACTCCACGTCCATTCGGATCATCAAATCACGGACATGAGAGCTGTACAGACCAAGTTTGGAAAACGCTACATCGTGGACGTTGCAAATGAGTTTGCCGTCTTCTTGCCAGCGCGGCTGGTAAAGGCCTTCGATCAAGATCTGAAAGTGGTCGAGAGTATGCTGGAACTGGCGCGCAATGATCAACTCTACATGAAGTACATTGGTGGAAAATACAACAGCGTCGAGTTCCATCGAGTCTGAGTATGGTGGAAAAGAACGCTCGTGAAGGCCCGGCGGAAACAACGAGTTCAACAGCAGCCAGCATCATCACCATCGTAGAGTGCAAGGACTGTTTGCATCACAGTCATCATCATCATCGTAGAGTTTTCGACGCTCAAGTCTGAGTATGGTGGAAAAGAGCGCTCGTGAAGGCTCGGTGGAAAGAACGAGTTCAGCGGCAGCTGGCATCGTCACCATCGTAGAGTGCAACGACTGTTTGCATCACAGTCATGATCACAGAGTTTTCAACGCTTAGTGCTATGTAAAAATGTATAAAAAAAACTTTTTCATCGAATATAATGTAAAAAAAAAGAAAAAAAATTGTCGTCAAACTGTATTCGCCGTAGATATAGGAAATAAATGGAGAGAACAATGTTTGTTCAAAATGTTTTTATTCATTGAAAAAAATCCCTCGCTCACGCATCGTATACACTCAACCAACGTTTCAGCGATTTTACATTTGCATGGGCGCAGTTGTATTTCGTGTTGAAGGAACGATGGGGACATTTGGATTTCGTGTTTTTCGGCAGCCATCTGCAGCGATGGAAAGTCCAGAGTCTCCAAGTCGATGATCTTTGTTGCGGTATCCGTGAATCTTGATAGCCATGCGCAGTTCTCGAATCCCTTCGCATAGATGGCGGGAGCTCCTTGCAAGATTCGTCGAATTGTCTTTCTAGCTCCCTCGTATGGTATGCCGCTGTGATCCCATTCTATTCCATGGACATTGCGTTCCAACCACTTGTTTGTCATTTGGCCGGTAGAGAGTCCCATGCAAATGGTGCGTCGAAGGCGAGCGTCAAGGGTTCAGCATCCTTGTCGAGGAGTCTGACAATGGGCATCTCCTTTAGGACAAACTTGTTGATCGGACTCTTGAAGCACTGTACATCGACGATAAGCTCCATGTTGACTGATGCGGGTGCGAATCATCGGCATGATTTTATACCAATTTTTTAACCCCACCACTGATTGGATTGTACTCGACAATACGATCATGAAGGATCATGCAGTATGCCGAAGTTTGTGGCGGAATATTGTTTTTCAATTCAAATTCAAGACGCACGTCAACAGGGCCGGACTTGAGCGAATCGTTTTGCTTTGAACAGTCAATGACAACGAGGGGGGCTTTTTCTGAAAATTCCACCCAGGTCTGCTGAAAGTTTGCATACATCTCGTAGAGTAGAGCATATTGATTTTGTTCAATGTTCAAATTCAAATTTCCATATGGATAACATTTCGAGTTGAGGTATAGTTTGACATCACTCATGTTACAATGATCAAAGTGGCTCGCATTGTGTAGTTTCGTATTTTTCTGTCCTGTCTGCAGCGCGAGTATGACATATCGTGGCTTCTCCAGCTGATTCGAGGTTTTCACAGACCACGCGTGATTAGAGGTCGCAGGCAGCAACGGATATTCATACAGTTCCCATGTTCGAAAACTTATGGAGATTGGAGCGTCTTTGGCAAGGAACTTTAACAGTTAAATTTTTCGCTGATCCGAGACTGTCACATACGGTACGAGCCATTCTATTTTATGCAATACGAGTTTGTAGTCTTCTGCAGCCGTTTGTACAATGGCATTGTCGTCGGTCTTTGATCTCCTGAGAATCAACTCATGCTTGGCATTTACGACAATTTTACGATAATCTTCGGCAAAGCCGAGGAGCATGCTGAGCGTTAGACAGACATCAAAGTTTCCCGACACATCTTCAATCTGCTTGGTCTCTTCGACATCGAGCCATCCGGTGTTCTCGAGCGTAGAACTTTTGGCCGGTGAGAGAGATGAGGATCCCTTCAATACACTCGGAATGCGGACATTCTTATTACGATCGATTTCTATGGCATTCAATTCATATCGCACTTCCTCAAACAAATGACAAATGGCATTGTTGACGAGACTTGTAGCAGTGGTTGGCGCCCCGTCGCGCTTCGATAATTTCCCACATATGTGTAGGGAACTCTTGCTTGGCAGGATGGAGAGGTCTTGATGTTGGATGGCAATACGAATATCATCGCTGATATTGAAGGTTGAAGATGCATATGGCTGATGCGCGTGAATCTCGCAATGGATGATGGACTCAACAAAGACCACGAGCGCCTGAATGTTTACAATTTCTTCTTCCATCTCACGCAACAGATGCACAGAGCACAGACTAAATAATTTTTTACACGCTTTCGCCACGCACTTTGAGACCCAAATTCCTCAATAGTAGCACGTTTTGAGGTGTTAGCGCTTTGGGCGCTGGCCGACGACTGATTGATTTTATCCATGGTCGTTTATTGTTATTGGAAAAACTATTGAAAACAATAACCATCACGACTTTATATGCAGGCGTGTGGTGATTACTTCACCACGGAAATTTACCAAATCACCGTCCTGATCCACTATGCGAAGCAGTATCGCATCAATCGTTCGGCTCGTGATTGGCAGATAAATTGCGTGGGAGGGAACTTCAATGATCTTATAGCCCGGTGGCACGGATGGAAAAAATTCGTGAATTGTGTGCACTGTTTGTCCGTTAATATAGGCACCGGCGGTAATGTTGCACGCAACGCGTAGGGCGTTCACTTTGAGAATGGCCACTGGAAGATCGGATTCGTGTCTTTTATTGGCTTCCAATTTGCGTGCGGTGAAGCCTAGTAGATGTCCAATAGAATCTTTCGGCTCAAAATTTACCTCACAATTACACTCGATCTCACTGCCTAGCGTATTATTGTTGGGTTTAATGCTGATCTTGATGTTTTTACGTGAGAGCTCTGCTTGTACAAACGCCTCAATATCCTCTAGTTCATAACTGCCCGTAGGTATCGTCAACACCTCATCTCCCACGTAAAGTTTATCGTGGTCAACGTCAATATTGGGAATAGAGTTGAAGGTTAACAATTCCACGAGACCGAGGGTATAATTTTTGTGGGGCGAGCGTTCGATGGGGGGAAAGTATTGCGCCTCGAATATGGATGATGAACCAGATATGGTAAACGTTAAGCTATCATCCATGGTGCTGGTAAATTGACAACTACATTCTCCACGTCATTTCCCCCCTATATATAGTGTATCATTTCGTCATTTCCCCCCTATATATAGTGTATCATTTCCCCCCTATATATTTGCCTTTGTGCTGCAATTGTCGAGAAAGAAACTTGAGGCACAAATGTCCACATTCAATCGTATCATATTCTTCATATCTAGTATAATTATCATTAATGCTACCAACACGAAAATATCTCATGAGTTCGGATGGTGGCGGAAGATTGCCGAAACTATCAAAGTACACGACTTTCCATCCGGTATTTTTGTAAGCGACCCAATGTGTTCCAGGACCGACATTGTCGTCCAAATTCACAATCGCTGCTTCACATTTGAGGGGTCCACTCGCCGACAATGTATCGCGCATGTAAATTCCACGAAAGTGCGGAATTTTTAGGATTTTCGCATATTTGAGTAGGTCGCAGTCGGTGAGGGGTCGGCGTGGTAGCGTAACTTCTAGTTTTTTGCCTTCATATGAAGGCCCAATCCCTGCTTATATGGTTTCAGATGTAGATTCCGACCTAATGCAATCACTTCAATTGCCCGATTATGATGCTTACTTTCATCCAATTCACGTTTAGCTGCTTGAGCAGCATTTACCGCTTTAGCTATACTAGCCGCACCACCTGACAAAGCACCCGCAGCGCTTAGACCCGCAAAAATAGGCACGAGGAACGGCAATAAACCACCAATTTTTTGGGGTACACGTAGAACCCGAGGTGTGCTTACTTTGCCACCTTGCATCTTTACAGCTGCACGAGCACCCTTTAGAGTTGATTTAATAATCTTATGCGGATCATTGCTTTGAATCATTGTCTTCTTTGCAGCACCAATTATCTTTTTCAAACAAACACCACGCCCGCGAGCCTTTATCCCCATACCAAATTTTCTCTTTGTCTTCATAATATTAGCCACACCCCAAGCACTGGCTTTTTCGCCGATACTAGCGTCTCACGCGGTAACACGTTGCCAAGCCTGTTCAGCCAACACTTTATCCGCCAAATGTCTCACTTCAAGATTATCCGTATTTTTCGAATACGCAATATCGTGTAGTTTGTAAGCCGTATCCAATGGATTAATGCCGGGATCACCACGAGCGAGGCGCTTGGCCAACTTTGTGCTTGGTCCACAATACTGATACTCCGGCATATGTAGCTCAACGGGGAGTTTGTTGATTAGGCGATTGACCAAACCCTTACCACTCTTGCGATGCACGATCATGTCTAAAGACAATATGCGACTGACGGATAATCCCTATAAGAATGCTATTTATATGATTTCGCCGTTAGTCGTGGGTGAGATGACGTCCAGGAAGCAAACTATTGGAGGTGGACTTCACGTGATAAATTTCGACGAGTTTGTCGCAGACGGTGGGAGGAAAGAAAAACGTCATGGGAATTTATTGCAGGATAGCATACGTGCGATCAGCTCATGCGAATGAAATTATTTCGATTATCGAGGAATTGCGTGAAGCTGAAATCATTTATTAACTTCTCGACATCAGGGAATTTACGCATTATCAACATGAGCGTCGATGTGTTTGGACGACAATTGGGTTTAAAAGCACCGCCGATGGTCATTATGATGTAGGGCAGAAACGATTGTGTAACATTGCTAATCCGAAGGGGGAAGACGACGCCATCACTCTAAGTGCTTTACACAAAAGATCCCGAACTATCATTAAGAACATTCGCAAAGAAATGAATGAGAGTAGCCAGTTGCTGGTGAATGGACTTGAAGCTACGATAAGAGACATTGCAAAGACTCTCGAGGCCGATGTCAAAACTCTACAAGACTTGGCGATTCGCAATTCAAACGTCATTGCTGAATTGGACGCACGACTGAGTGGACTGGAAAATGAACGAAAAAAGGGGCGCTCCCGTGCTGGAGCTACAAAAGCCTGCTCGACGAAACTATCCGCGTCGACATGTGGACATCAGTGGCTTGGACGAGACCTGGCAAGCTGATCCCGTCGATATGTCTTTATACGCGCGGCAAAACTCCAAACGCAAATTCCTCTTCACCGTCATCGATACCTTCTCAAAATTCGTCTGGGCCGTGCCTACGCTGAGTAAGAGTGGTACGGATGCAGCCGCCGCAATGAAGTCGATACTCCTTAAGGGACGCATACCGCAGAACTTACACGTTGATCGGGGAAAAGAATTTTACAATTGTGACTTTAAGGCCCTCATGAGAAAGTACAATATTCACATGTATGCAACAGATAGCAACTTGAGGGCATCCATTTGCGAGCGTTTCAATCGTACATTGAAGAATAAGATGTGGATGCAGTTTAGTCTTCGTGGTAGCTATAAGTGGATCGATATTCTTGATAATCTAGTAGCCGACTATAACGATTCTGTACATCGCACCATTAAGATGAAACCGAGAAATGTCAACGCGGAGAATGAGAAGGAAATATTGCGGCAAGTTTTCAATAAGACTCAGCCGCCAATAAAAACACCACGGAAATTCACCATTGGTGATAAAGTGAGAATCAGCAAATTTAAGAGTGTTTTCGAAAAGGGTTACACGCCAAATTGGACAACGGAAATATTTACGGTATCTCGTGTGAAGAAAATTCATCCGGTGACATTCCACTTGAAGGATCTCAAAGATGAACCGATCGCCGGTGGTTTCTACGAACAAGAGCTTCTCCGTGTCAAGTACCCCGATATCTATCTCATAGAACATTTTTTAAAGAAGCGCGGTCATCGAATGTTTGTAAAATGGCTGGGTTTCGACAATGACCACAATAGTTGGATAAGTAAATCTGATTTGTAGTCGTCAATTAAAGAGGCCAAAAACATTTAGACTTTTATGACTCTCTTCCTACCCGTCAACGTGGTGCGCCACAACAGGCGTTTTCTCTCCCTCCAATCCCTTCTTCCCCCCACTGGCGAAGAGTGTATGCGGGAAATAATGGGTACACATGGATTACAAAAGCCGTTTCCTTTACTTACAAAAGTCCATTTTTACAAAATCAAATATTTACAACAAACAAGTTTTACATCGAGTTAATATTTACAAAAACATACACAATTTTCACAAGCTTTATACATCAAGTATTTACAAAAATGTACACAATTTTACATCGAGTTTATATGCACGATAGTTTTTTACAACGGTAGGCTGTAATGCCCCGACGGTAGGGTCTTAGAGGTCCCAGGTATGGTATACCGCTTATCACCATGAGGACTCAGAGCGATTTTCGTCTCACGAATGGTGTTGACCTTGTGCAACTTTGATCGAATGCACGTTTGACTACGGCTCATTTCGATGTCGGCCGTCAAGCATCGGGCATAATCGTCAAACGTGATTGTCGTAGCCACAGCGCTACTCTTGACACCTTTAACTTTTTTCGTCTCTTTCTTACCCTCAACACGTGTCGCATACATTTTCGATCGAAGTCCAATGAACTCGCTCATAATTGCACCATTGCATTCGTCTTTCATGAGACCGGGTACCTTTTTGTTGACAAGCGGCATATCATACCTATTGTCCACCGGATAATCGCTCGTATCGAATTTTACAATGTCGCGCTTCATGTCCATGTACATATCATCGCTCTCAATGTCATATATGAGACTATCCGTATCGGTATACATGATTTTACACTTATCCCGATACAGAGGTACCATATACTCGTGATGAAATCCATACAAGCATGTTTTGGATATGTCGAGTATGCGCATACCTACATATATCGGCTTGTTGAATTTCACCTCGAGATTGCGCAATTCTACAGCAATAAGGTTTTCCGAAAAAACACTTCGGCTTTGGAAGTTTGGCTTCGAAATCATTGCCTCTGCGCCATACCTGCCCTCCCATTTTGTTGAAAGCTTTACATCCACATGATTGCGCACATTCTCCATCGTTTTGCCAAACACCGCATTGTTCATTAATTTGAATAAATTCTTTTCAAAATCGTTTTTGGCTAGCGTTCGAAATTGTGTATTTAACTCAATATATGAACATAGCCATGGGGTTTGTGTGAATTGTAATACCCTATGGATTTTCGTAAGGCAAAGTCCATGACGTAAGCACTGCTGTAAATTTCGATAGTGTATGATGTAGCGTTTTTTATCACAGACGGTTGCTAACAGCTTTTCCCCCTGCTAACCCGGCGGTTTTTCATGTATTGGACAAAACGGCAGGTCTTTGTGCGCATCATGTAGAGATGGCGGATATTTCAAGTCGACTTCAAGGATGTAGCCTGTCGGTGAATCTAGCGCGATGGAAGATGGATCAAACTTGGACACGTCGTTGACCCATCGAAAATCGGCGTATAGCAAAGGTTGACACATTGCCCATCCATACAGATTGTTGACGTCAAAATACATCAAGTATGACGATGCTATCGATGGATCAAACGTCTCCATGTACTTGTTATTAGCGTGTGCATATCGGTTTGAGCATTGACTGAGACCACCGCGTATACCCGGCTCAACGAATAAAACCATGTCGATGTCAGTTAGTAATTCAAACTTGACATTCGAGTGTTTCAGCATTGCATCCCAGGTATCTCCGGGCAATGTATAGTAATACGCGGGATCTAGGCCATAGCTCTCAAGGCACGTATTTCGAAAGTTTTCGAAAATATCAGCTAATAACAAGACATCTGTCTTCAAGTATAAATCGCTATAGTCACCCAGCGTTCGAATGGAGAACCGCTCCCAAATTTTCTCAGCATGTGTGTACTCGCTTTCGGATACTGTAGCATCTGTCAGGGAACTATACAAGTCGTCACGTGGTGGTAGGCAAGTGTCGTCTAGCTTGGTCACGTCATCAATATACTCATAAGGGAAGACCCCTTTTCGCGTCAGCAAATTGAAAGTGTCCGTCGATAGCGTTGGGAATTGCATGCGTAAAATGTTGAGTTTGTCCTCGCTCAAGAATGCGGCTAATTTGTCGAGATCGGTGTAGAGGAATTTGTATGAATCGATGAAGCGCAATTGGATTTTCTGTTTAGAATCGTCTGTAATTTCAACATGCTTCGTGGCGGAGATGTATTTCTCTTTTGTGATTGGGAGCACATCGGTCTTTCCTTCGAACGCTGTGGCTACTTCCTTGATGACAAGATGTGCATCGTAACCCGACAAATTGTGAAAAACTACTGGAATGAAGAATGACTGTTTGTAGTTTAAATTGCAATTAGAATGGGCAGGGCCTCTATAGCGTCCAGTCAGATGGCAATGATCTCGAACGCGAACATCTTCTTGCGCAAATGGTTTCGCACAAATGTGACATTGAGTCGCTGCTCGAAAATTAGCCCACTTACTCGGTGTTAAATATACCATTGGCACGTTGTCGCAGAAAATTTTTTTTATCCGCAGTGCTAGGTTTTTTTGTTCTTCGACAAACCACGATATGCAATCAGCACTGCGACGCGTGTGATAAGAAGATAGTGCTCGATCATATGCACAGCACACGTAGTATCCGATACTAAACACTTCATGGTGTTGATACATGTCTTTTGCTAGGTTCTCCCCGTCGGTCTTTGCCAACACACACTCCAAATCAGCATAGACAATGAAAGGATGTCGCTTTTTCCGGCTAAAGTTGCTGAACTGGAGCCACTTATTGGTGTCGTTTGGTAGTCGAATTGCACAGTCATTTATCGCCCCACAATCGACCCCGTGCGATTGCAATTTTTCCCCGGAACTGAAGTGGTGCAAACACCTGCAAAACAAACAAGTTTTTTTTTGTTCAATTTTCTCCTTTAGTAGATATATAATTTTGTATTAATAATGCTAAATTCACTCACAGATCGCATATATATTTTTTATGCTCCTTTTTGCTCAGTTGCGCCCTCACGAGTCTCGACAGGTTCTTGATCCATACGAAATGCCCCACATTGTCGTCCTCAGTGTCTCGCATGTACAGCAAATTGATGTGCTTCTCCTTCTTTTGCTGAGTCACGCGTATTGGAGCAATGTCCTTTTTCGTGGTGGTGGTATACACGTTAATAGATCAATTGTTTTGGAGCTCGAATTTTTTAATTTGATGTATCGTCACCGGGAATTCGATATCCTTCAGATTCAGTACTGTCGAATAATGGGGATAAGACGACGGACGGTCACTGTGTCGTTCAGCTGGGTATAGAGCAGCGACAACTGCCCATGCGAAACATGCATTATCACGCGATTTGACGTTAACCACGGCCCTCTTCATCATTATTTCCCGCGGCAATGATATGGAGCACCCAGCACGCATCGGATTATACTCATTCACATTTATCGTGAGGTTAAGTATTTTCTGCAGAGCCCAGCCACTATCACGTTCTTGAAATTCGTCGAGTAAGGGTAAAATGGGCTCCGTAACACGTCGTTCATACCACTCGCTCAAATCGCTTGTGATAAATAGTTCGCAGTTTCGCGTGTTGACGCTTTTATTGACTTGTTTATCGCCACTCACGCATTCGCCATTGAACACTGTGTTAATTTTAATGCTGTTGTGCTTGTTGATAATATTTCGCACATGTTGAAGCACTAGGGCGCGAGCATCGTTAAGAAAGTGTTTCGGCTCGATGTGGCTGCCATTGATGACGGAATCCGTCAATATCCGACTCTTGAAGGACGTGTCAATCTCGCGAAAGATTAACCCGTGATCAGCATGTCCTGCGCCCGTGTGTATGAAGGGACTCCGCACAGAATTCCTGAATCCTTCGAGACGCGCTATTTGAGCAATTAGTGACTGTTGATGCCGAATTAATAATTGCGGGCGCTTAATCAAACTCTGCGTTTCCAGCCCTTCGATGAGCTCGATACATCGCTGTTCCCTCACAGCAAAATCTTCGAACGACCGTAAGAGCACAGCTTGGTCACGCAAGATTTGTTCCATGTTGACGAGTACGAAAAACTTCCACGATGTGAACCGACTGACTGCTTCATGCAAAGTGCGGTCAGTTTTGAGCGGAGCGGATCATTAAAAAGGCTCTCCCTTCGGGAAAAAAAACTCGGCCCTCTATCTCGGGGAAAACACCGGAGTTTTCCCATAACGCTTCGGTGTAGATTGCTCGAGGAACATGAGATAAAAAACAGGAAGTCTGGATGCATTGAGTCTAAAGATTCCAAGAATGCAGCTGCAGCTCAAGTGGTCCATCGGCGCCAGCGGCCCTTGACGATAGATCCCTAAGGTTTGCAGTTTCCCCCGAGGAACCGGTCAGGACCTGTTTCGCGTGTCGGCGAGCTTTGAGACGGGGTGGATGCTAACATCTTGACATTATCTTCGAGATAGAAGCAGGGCAGCTGCATGTCATAAATAAAGACCACCCATGTGGCGCCTAGGGTTTTCATATTACCGAAAATTTTCCGACTCATATATGGTTGTCACACACGCACGCACGCATGCACGCTTTTCCAAGAAACCTGTCAGGACCTGTTTCGAGTGTCAGCGAGCTTTGAGACGGGGCGGAAACGTCTTGACATTGTATTTTGGAATGGCACCAGCTGCATGTCAGAAATTAGGGGGCTTTGAAAGGCCGCCACGCACGCACGCACGCACACACACACACACACACACACACACACACACACACACACACACACACACACACACACACACACACACACACACACACACACACCCACACCCACACACACACACACACACACACACACATACATACACACACACACACACACATACACACACGCGCGCGCGCGCGCACGCACGACCCCCCTCGCTCCCTCCCGCCCCTCCCTCGCTACCCTCCCCCACCCCCCTCGCTCCAACCCCCATCTCTCCCTCCCCTCGCTAACCCCTCTCTTCCTCCCCCTCACTCCCGCTCTCTCCCTTCCCCCTTTCCTTGCCCCCGAAAAGTGGGTTAGAACCGCCCTAGCTATACTACTCATATCTCTCTGATTTCTCCCCTTGTTGTTCCCTTGTCCCAATATTCCTCCATACCCACCTCCCTTTTTCTTTCTTTATACTCTTTATAGAAGTTGGATCTTTGAATTTTTCCCCATATCCTGTGGATTTCTTGATGCGTCAGTTTCTCTACGGCCCTCCTAGTCTTCATTTTCCATTCTTCCTTGTTTTCTCTTCTTAGAGTTTCCCCTATCTGCCCCTCTCCTGCTTGCTCCATTGCCGCCTTCAATTCTTTGCCCCATTTGCTTTCGTCGTTGTTTGTCAGTCCCCTCGCCTCCTCCATTAGGCACTTCCGCGGCCATCTTCCTTCTTCCATTTCCAAGCTTTTGCCGATGTAGTCCCCTGCGCGTTTTACCATGATGATGTCAACTCCTCTGCACCCTGCCTCCATTTTCCAGATATACTCTGGCGTGTTTTTCCTCAGTCCCATCGCCATTTTCGTGTATCTCGCCTGTGCTCTCTCCACTCGCGCTCTCCTTCTCCACCTCCACCCCTCTACTCCATATAGCAGCCCGCTCCTCGCTGTTGCTTCCGCTAGCCTCAGCCGATCCGTCAACCTTTCAATTCTCGCTCTCTTAGCGATGCCCCATGCTCCGTTTGCGGCCTTCCTTATTTGGCTTTCCACCATCCTAATGTACTTTTCGAACATGTTTCCCGTCGAAATGTGCACCCCCAGGTATTTAAAACCTTTTACCACCTCCGCTTTCTTCCCGTTCATTTACCATCCCTTTTCCTTTTTTAGCCTCCCTCCTTTCCTGAAGATCATCACTTTCATTTTTCCGCTGTTGATCTCCAGCTTATTCATTTTTACGTATTTCTCCAGCTCCTTAATCATACTCCTTAGCCCCTCCCCCGTGTCCGCCACCAGCGCCACGTCATCCGCATACTTCAGCACGTATATTTTTTCTCCTCCAACCACTATGCCCCCTTCCTTTCCTCATTTCCAGCCTGTCTCCATGTCCTCTATGAAGAGATTGAACAGTGTGGGGCTCAGTGCGCATCCCTGCCTGACTCCTCTTGATGTTCTGAACCTCCTCGACACCCCATCCGCCGTAATGATTTTATTTTGTGTCTCGCTATAAATGCTCTTGAACTCTACCACAGCGGTGTAGAGTTTTCCTCCCCTTCTCTTCAACTTATTGTTAATCAGCGCGTTCAGCACGAATACGTGGTCCCGTGTTCCTCGGCCGACCCTGAACCCCGCTTGCGCCTCTCCCATCACTTTATTTGCTTCCAGCAGGAACCGTACCCTATTATTCGTTATTCTGGTCAATAGTTTGTATCCTGTACCCATCAGCGTTATTCCTCTATAATTTTTCACGTCTTTAGAGTCTCCTGCCTTGTGGATCGGATGTATCCTCCCACTTTCCCATCCCCGTGCTATCTTCCCTCCTTCCACAGCTCGTTCAAGATGTTTGCTACCTCCTTTCTCGCCTCCTTTGGCAGTCCCTGGAAGAATTCGATTGTCAGTCCGTCGTGGCCCGCCGCCTTGCGCTTTTTCATTTTTCCTAGTTCCTTTTCCACCTCTTCTAAACTTATCCCCGATTTGCTATTTCTCCTATTCGCTTTTCTCTGTCCCTACTTTCCCTAGAAACCTCTTCCTCTCCTCTCGTCTCCCGCGCCTCTTTTTTCCTGCTTCCATTCCTACGTCGTCATCTCTGCTTCCCAATATTCTCTTGAAATGCTGAATCCATTTCTCTTCCGCTATTTGCCGGCTGCCGTTTCTTGTTTTCCTGGGCCTAAAGGGTCTCATAGCTCCCCAGAGATCCGTGGGGTTTTCGCTTTGGCACACGATCTCCCATCTTTCCTTCCACCACTCCGCGTTTTCTTCGTTCCTTATTTTCTTCAGGGTTCTCCTCGCCTCCCTTAGTTTCTCTTTCTCCTCTACCCCCGGCCTGTTGAGGAATTCTTTAAGGGAGCTTTGTCGTTGAAATTTTCAAATTTTTTTTTTTTTCATTACGCATCCTTAATCTACATGTAAGTAGAAATAAATCTGTCAAAGCGTTTCCCGGATTTCGAACGTTTACGATATTTTAAACGCATTTGAAGTTGACACCGTCAGCGCGCTCTGACCATCTCAGCGGGGCGCCCGGCTAGCTGGATTCCTGAAGGTCTCAGCGAGTCTGACGCAGGTATACAGAGCCTTTTATGCTTAGAAACCTTTGAATAGGGTCCCTTCTTTCTCCTTTATCGATTTTGCAACGGTTATTACAGTCTGGCTTCGGCATTGAAAGCGAAAACATCGTAGCGTCTGTGTTTCTTGTTTTTCGTTATTTTGAAGTAATTTATCGAAAATTTGTGCGTAATATACCTCGAAAGGGTACAAAAGTTCATCCGAAACAGTACGGGCGCAAAAGATCGCATCCGCAACCACCTAATCGCTAGGAATTTGAAAAGAGCAAGTCGTTCACAAGCACGTCAGCGCAGAAAATTTTACAAAGTGGCAAATTGGGAAGTTATGAACTAAGTGTTGATTCAATGTACTGCTTTTTGAACTCCGTATTAGTTTTTAACTTTCTATTCGATTACGTTTTGTGTAAAGAGTGCAACGGACGAATCGCTTTTTCTATGCGTGATCGACGAGGCATCGGTTTCAAACTGAATTTAAAATGCGAGTGCGGGGAAAAAAGTGTTACTTCGTGTCCACTTATCAGTAAAGCTTATGAAATAAATCGCCGAATCGTGTGTTTTCCATTCATTAGGCCTCGGAATAAACGGTTTGAGTAGGTTTTGTGGCATGATGGACATTTGCAGCGGGATGACGACCACAATATATTACGCTTGTGTAGAAAATATACGAATCGCGACGAAATTGGTTTACGACATGGTTCTGAAGAAAGCTGTAGCAGAGGAGAAGAAAGAAAACGTTTCTCGGGGACTACAGGAAGATCACTTTATCGTTTCAGGAGATGGCACGTGGAAAAAGAGAGGGTTTTCACCTCTCATTGGCGTGACTAGTCTCATTGGATACCACACCAAAAAAGATGTCGACGCCATGGTCAAATCGAAGTTTTGCCAATCTTGCAGCTTTTGGGAGAAAAAAAGATGAAGATCCTGCTGGTTACAATGAATGGAAGGAAACACACGTGGAAACTTGCAGCGCAAACCACGTCGGTTCCGCAGGAAAGATGGAAACCGACGGAATCACCGAAATGTTTCTCCGATCGGTAGAATTGCACGGAGTCAAATACGTCACTTACGTCGGGGATGGTGACAGTAAAACGTTTAAGCGATTGCTTTAAGCCTATGATGACGTTACTGTCAAAAAAAAAATAAAGTATTGGTCACGTCGAAAAAAGAATGGGAACGAGATTGAGAAATATGAAAAAAGGAACCAAGGGACTCGGAGGAAAATGGGCAGGCAAACTCACAGGTAAAGCGATCGGAGAACTCACTAAATACTATGGCCTTGCTATCCGCCGAAATTCACATTCTGTGCAAGCCATGAAGGACGCGATATGGGCCACGTATTACCCCAAGAGCTCCATGGATAAAAACCCCCAGCATGAGAAGTGTCCACCAGGAGAAAACAGCTGGTGTACGTGGCGTAAAGCTAAAGCGTCGAATACTTTGTCTTTATATAAGCACAAGGCTCCTCTTAGTGACACTGTTCTGAAGGCCATCTAGCCAATTTACAAAGACTTGTCGTCGGACGATTTGCTCGAAAGATATTTGGGTGCTCATACTCAAAACAGTAATGAGTCACTTAATAATATGATTTGGATGCGTGCGCCCAAACATCTTCATTCCGGCGCAGATGTCAATATTGCCACAGAATTAGCAGTGATTATCTTCAACGAAGGTGAGGAATCTAGCAGCTAGAAGAAGAGGAGGGATGCCTCTATGGACCAGGCATTGCCGATTAGCGGTAATTATAAACACATTTGTGTAAACACATTACAAAACTTTAGACGCGTTTTTCTCGAAAACACGTTCTTAAAAATGGCTGACATTCTCCTGACCGCTGTAATTAACATATCGACCTGAAATTTGGAGAGCATATTCAGAAAATCTGTCTTCACAGAATGACGGATCGTTTTTTTGATAGATACATTTTTGCATTCATTATTTATCTTTTTATGCGAAAAAAACGCGAAAAGTCGATTTTTTTTTAATTGTCACAGTTTAATAATATGCTTTGAATTTTTTTTTCAGATCAACAAAGAGGGGGCAGTGATGTCAGCCGTTTACCTCCTGCGATTTGAGGACCTCTTTTCGCGGAGCTGCAACGGCCGCGATTTTGTTTTTTTTTTTTTCAAAAAAAATTTTTTTAACATTCTGTATATCATGAATGAAAGCAAGAAAAAAACCGCACTCAAAAAGCTTCACTCGTTTCCTTTAAAAAAAATAAAATGTAAACACCTAAAATATGGCACTCCAAGGACAAAGTCTCCCTTAAGTCGTTTCCATATTATCCCTTTCTATTCTTTGACTCTTCCGCTTACCCCCTTTTCTCCTGCGCTGCTGCCCCCACCCATCTCACCATTCCCACCGCCTCTGCTGCTTCTTTTATTACTTCAACTAGACCGTCCCATCTATCTAGCACGTGGCTCTTCGTCTCCTTGAGGTTCCAGATTGCCATGAAGCTTCCTTCGTATTCTTCCCCTTTCTTCTGGTTCCACGTGAGCTTTTTCTCGTTCCTTCCCTCCTTTCGCTAATTTTGTCTACTCTGTCACTCTTCTATCCCCTCCCGCTCATACCTCTCAAAAGTTATCACTATTGGCATATGATCCGATTCCGTTCTCTCTTCTACTTTTATTCTCTTTAGTATTTCCTCCGCCTGCCCATTTACTACTACGTAGTCGATAACCGAGCCCCCCTTCCCTTGATTTCCTACATATGGCAGGTTTCCCTGTCTGTCTCCTTCCCATCTTCGGTCCGCTACTACCAGACCGCTCTTCCGATATACTTCTAGCATTTTCTTTCCTTCTGTATTTTCAGTTTTATCTTTGGTTATCCTCTCGTTTTCTTGCCCTTCCCTCCCTGTTATTCCCGCTTGTTGGATTCCGATTCTGGCATTGAAGTCCTCCAGTATCACTACTGCCTCTCCTCTTTTCTCTGCTTCGTCTATTATTTCTTCTAGGTCCCCTTCCAGTTCTTTCAGATTCTTATTATAAATGCTTATAAGCGTTCCCTTTTCGTGACTGTTTCTTCCCAGTTGTATGTCCTTTATGACGAGTCCCCCCTTCCACAGCTCAACCTTCCCCTTCCCTAATATCTTTTTCCTGACTCCTACTAGATGCCCCCCTTTCGCTCTCCCTCGTCTCTTTTCTCTTATTGCTGCCTTAGTGACCCAAATAAAATTCTTATCCAAGTTGTCTTTCTGCGTTTCCCCCTCGCTTTCCTCCATCCACGTTTCTTGGACTGCGATGATGTCGAACTTCTTCAACCACTCCCAGGCTTCCAAGAAAGCTCTCATTCGTACCACGCTCCAGGATACCGCTCGCATCTCTGTTTGTCCTGCTGGTCCCAGTGACGCTAGTCCCGATGTCGAAACCCCGCTGTCGCTTCGTGTTCCTCCCGCCTGTTGATTCCATCCCTGCTCGTGTCTTCGAGATCCCCGATCCTCTCGTTCCACGTCCACCAGCTCCCTTCTATCATTATTTTGTGATGACCGACCCTCGTCTCCTTGCCTTGATATCTCAGGACGCTTGCGTACTCCTCTATCCACCACTGTACCTCCCATTCTCGTCAGGTTGGATCCTCCCAAATCGTTCTTCGTCCGCCCTTTATTTTTGCTGTTGCTTTCATTATCCTAACTTTGTTTTCCTTCTTCCTTGTTTCTATTATTACTCCATCTCCTGTCTCCTTCCATCTTAGGACCTGCGGTTTAATTCCAGTCCTTTCCCACACCGTCCTTTCGATGTCCCAAACCATGCCTCGTTCCGTCCTTCGTACTTCTTGTACTATGATGTTCTTCTTCCTGCTTCTCCTCTCCCTCCATTCTTCCTTCCATTATTTGTAGCTCAATCCTTTTGGCCTCTTTCTAACCAGTTGTCTTATCTTCTCGCTTATCCCTCAGGTCATAGTTTTCCTCGTTCTTCTCACTTCCACCCACCCTACTCCTTCCCCTTCCATGCTCCTCCTCGCGAAACTTTTGTTGCTCTCTTCCCTCTATGTCCTCCCGTTGCTCGTCTTTTTTCTTATTTTGATTCTCGTCCCACCTCGCCTTGCTCCTGCTTGATTGCTGCTCTTTCTACTGTTCATCCGCTTGCGTCCTTCTCTGCTCAGCTTTCTCTAATCTTCTGTGCATTTCCTCGTTTTCTCGTCGCAGACCCTCAATTGTTGCTTCTTGCTGCCTGAATCTTCCCATCCATCTCTCCTGTTCCCCTATTAGACCTTCCTCCATTTTCTCTCGCGAAATCATTGCCCGATCCGTTTCCTTACCCTCAGACACGTCTTGCATCTGCCCTTGTTCCCCCCTCATTCTTCTCCACACCTCTTCTACCGTTTTCTCCACCACGCTTCTCATTTTTATTTCCCAGTCTTCCTTTTGTATCCCTGTCCACTTATTCTCCATTTTTTTCATCAACTGTTTCTCCCAAATTTGTCTTTCTTTTTGCCCCGTGCTGTCTTCCCGTGAGCTCTCCCCCTCTTCTTCTCCGATCCGTCTTTCCTCGTTCAGGCTTGCTTTGTCCCCCCCTTTCTTTCGTTTTCCTGCCCCCCAGTAGTCCATGAGTGACTTAGCAACGTGAATTTTCCTTCTCTTTAAACCCAGTGCCCCCCTTGGCCTTCCTCTTCTCCTCTTGCCTGTTTCCAGAATCTCGTCTGTTGTCTCTCTTCCTTTCCTCGTCTCCTCTCTCGGTGTTCCAGCATCTGTATCCTTCCGCCATGTGCACTTCGTCGGAGTTTCGCATACTCCGTCGGTCTGGTCGTCCTCGCTTCTGCCTACCCCGATCTCATCTTCCTGGTCGGTATTGTAGACCTCCTCTTCTGCTTGCTCCTCGTGCCGCCGCATGTTGCTGTCTCTGCTGTCGCCCACGTCGTTTCCGCTTGCCGCCATCCCGCTCGATCTTTCTCTCTCTCTTTCCCCGTTTTCACTTCCTAACCTCTTTCCTTGTCGACCGCCTTTTTCGTTCTTCCCTGCTCTAGATTCACCGTCCCCTTTCTCACCAACACTTCCACTTTGTCCTTTCCCGCTCTGGATGCCTTTCCCCGGTTTTCACTGTTTTTCGTTCTCTATGTACCCAAACTTTTTCCACTACACCCGCTCGCCAACATACTGCGCGTCTGTACTGTCGAATGATGATTTATATTATTTATTTATTATTACATTTATATATTCTAATGTATGTCTCGTACCATATACATTACCAGTTTTGCTAGATTTATCCATTTCCATTTATTTATTTCATTCATTTATATTCTATTCATTCGTGTATCATATTTTTTCACGTTGACACACGAATTCACGCCCACTATATTATCATACGAACCTCTCAATTTCTTTTACCCGTACTACGTGTTACGAGTTTTGCTATATTTATCCATTTTCAACACCGAAGTGTTAACCAAACAAGTGGTGCTAAATTGAAACTGAAATTAAAGATGGAAATATAAATATACATAATTATGTATTTTATTGCAGACATTTTTTCATTTTGTTACTTTGTCGTTCGGTTATTTCGTCGTTTGGTTATTTGGCGACTCGGTTATTTTGTCGTTGGATATTTTGTCGTGGTTATTTTGTTGTTGGATATTTTGTCCTGGATATTTTGTCGTATCACCCATTCTAGAGTGATGCGTCGAAAAATAGCTTTTTCCGTAATTTCTTTTTTAATGGTTAGAATCGCTGATTAGCCAGATTTTTTTGTGCCACATTTAACCCTAGGTCTGCCTAGGGTTTCTTTGGCACCTTCAGCTTGCCTAGGGGGGTCGTTGGCGTCCTGACGTTTTTTCAACCTGTTTAAGTGGGGCTGAAAATCTGAAAAAATTCATGGAGTTTCTTTAAACCTTTAAGCTGAAGTATCGATCATAAAATTATAAACAATTTAATTTTTTAATATATGTTTTATCAAAAAAATGATGAAAAACGGGGTCAATGCATTTGTTTACTCAAAAAATCATAACTTTAAGACAAATAAAGATATCGAAACTGCCAAAAAAGAATATTAAAGGGGAAGATTGTCGCTTTCGAGAAAAAAATGACCCACATCCAATTTTTGTTAAATTAACTTTAGGTTTGGGACCTGAACATTGGCAATAATTTAGTCGAAAATTTCGGAGTAAAAAGGTAATAAATGTGTATTAAATACAAACTTAGTAATAAAATCAATAATAACTCAATCGTTAAGTGTCACAATATGTTTTTATTGTAGAAAATAGGAAAAAAGTTTCATTAACACAAATGAAAAAAAAAAAAAAAAAAAATTCCGTAAAGCGAGTTACACGAAGCATCCCGGGCAGAGTGTAATCCTATGATCCTCGCAAATCGGTTTTTTGCACCTAACGCAACAATAGTTAGTTTTCCAATCTTTTTCTTTTGGGCACAACGCGCATCGCTGTCTTTTGCCCATTTTCGTCATACAGAGATTGCGATCTGAAATTTCGTTTGGAGCCAGCACTTCATGAATGTGCGATAATAAATTTTTCTGTATTCCGGACCATTGTGCGCGCTCTTCGAGATGGAGTGTTACGAGTGAAAATGCGAGTTCTTTCAAAAATTCTCGTCCGTTTAGAGCGGTATTCTGAGGCAGAAAATTGAACAGTATGGAGGAGTTGACCCCGGCTTGGTCGAGTATCCCCATGAACAAACGCATTGTCCATCGATTGCTCCTTCGCACGCAAGTATAATTTCCGCACAACTGGTCGAAAACATCTGTTCCACATTTTGTCTTATTATAGAAATCGATCATTTCTGGCTTGCCGATATCTTCGTTCTGTTTTCCGCTTTTATGCTTAGAGAAGAGCATCAAAACTACCTTATTTTTCTTCGGACAAAATGATAGCAGAATGTTATTCCTGTCGTAACCATATTTTACTGTACCGACCGAAGCGTTTGAAACATTCCGGAATCTGGCGCTTGTTTTTCCGGAGTGCACCTACCATGGTCAAGTTATAGTCGTTCTTCATCTTGTCGCAAATTTCGAGCGAAGTAAACCAGTTATCGCAAGTTATATTTCGTGCCGGATTATAAATTGGCTCACTCAATTTATGCACATAATACGACGGTACGCTTTCGCCGCGTTCTGCTGGTACTTGTCCACAATATGGTATAGCATTGTACATGTAGAACGTTCTGGCGTCATTCATGGATACAATTTTGAGTCCGTAACGTGCCGGTTTTGATTTGATATAAACGCGCGCAGAAAATCGACCACGAAACCCTAACAGCTGCTCATCAATCGTCACAAATTCACTCGGCGAGTAATTCGTTTGGCAATTCGTGACGAACGAGTCCCAAATTTCGCGAATTGGCGCCAGTACGTCTGCGGTGCGTCTTTCAGCTCGTGTATTTTTATCATCGAATCTAATTCGACAGCTGATAAATTCAAACCGTTCTTGTGACATCGCCACTCTACACAATGTGACCCCGTATTTTGGCTCTCACAATTCCGACACTTTAACACGACCACTTTTATTCACGCCCAAATAATATAGAGTTCCGATAAATGCTTTCAATTCGTTCAGTGTGACATGTCGACGGGCCGCTCTCAGATCGATGTCACCAAATCTGGCCGCGTATCGATCAATTTCGGCGTTCGTATATTTCAATATTGTTTCCATAATATTACTGGTAAACAATGCGCTCCAAGAATCGAGTGGCGTTACTGATGACGTAGCCGCTCCAATAACGTGAGGTAGAATTACCGTTACGCTCGAACTGCGACCTCGAGTTTCCGGAGCCTGGAGACACCACTTGTGTTTATCTTTTCCGTAAAGAAACATTCGGCGCCTTCTATTCGATGTTGTCGGTTCCTCTCTCTCTTGTTGTTCTTCCTCGCTCTCATCGATGTTGTCGTCAGATTCGATGTCCGAGATACTTATTTCGGAGTCCGCGCTCTCCTCATCTTCGATAGCGTCCGCTTCGCTTTTGCTCTCTTCGCCGCCGAAATATACTATATCCCTGCCGGGACGGAGTTCCCGTACAACGTCCTCGGCGGATCGTTGCGCCATTTTCACAAATCAACTTAAAAAAAAATTTGAAAAAAAAGAAATTGAAAAAAAATCGAATTTTTTTCTTTCGCGGCCACATTTTTTGTGGCACTTTTATAGCCTCAATAAAGAGTTTCAAGCAAAGAAACGAAAAAAATATTACTTACGGTTTTGAGAACCGCCGTCTGCCTAGGGGGTCGTTTGCGTCCGGAACGAAAATCAATTGCTTCTTACAACAGCTGGGGAAGGACTAGAACAGCGCCACTTCTCAGGTCGGTCCTAGAGGGGCCTAACTTTTTTTCCATAAGCCTAGCAGCGCCTCCCCCGTCAGCGGATTTAGGAGTTACACCGACATTTGATTTTCGCTCGGACGCAAACGACCCCCCTAGGCAGACTAAGGGTTAAACCGTTTTGAATAGCAGGGAATGAATTTGTAAACGTTTATATTCTTTTTTGTTTAAATTGTTGTTGTATCATTGAAAATGTCTTGTAAAGAAAAAGAAGGATCTGACGGTGAGCACGATTCCAGCCGTAATTATTATCTACAACGAAATTCTTAAAAATATGATTACTTGGCATGCGTGTCAATATCTTGATATGGAAGTTTTTTATTTTTATTTTTACTTCTGCATTTTTTATTAATAAAAAACTGTTGAAAAATGGGTTGAATTCGATACTTTTTGTTCGGACCACCGCCATTTTGCCAATTTAAAATAGGAAATCAAACCCTCCGTAGCGACACTCATGCCAAGTAATAATATAATATGGAATTTCTTTTTAGATAATAATTACGGCTGGAATCGTGCACACCGTCAGGGCTGTTTTTCTTTAGAAGTATTTTCAATTATACAAAACCGATTAAAAAAGATGAAAATGAACGTTTAATTATTCATTTCCTGGTCTTCAAAACTTTTTAAATGCGACATAGAAAAATCAGGCTGATTAGCGTGTTATCACTAATGAAAAAAATCGCGTTAAAACCGACACTTTTCGGTTTGTCACACTGCAATGATGCATTACAGCGAACACGCGAAAACCTCTTTAACGCTTATAATGGTACTTAGTTCACAACTTAGTTTACATACTGCAATAAAACGAGTTGTTCTCAAAGTATCTTCCGTTTTAGACGTCCCGGGAAAAAAAGTTCATATCTGAATATATCTGAATGTATCTGAATCATATCTGTAGAATCAGATATGATCAGACAAGAGAATTGGCAATGTCTGATCATGTACTGTCATGACAGATCATGTATGCTTATATCTGAGCACGTATGATCATCCCGAGAAAAAATTATCAGACAAGATCACATCTGATTATATCTGGATTATATATGATCCAGATATGATTGATCATATCTGGATCTTGTCTAATCATGCAAGAAAAATGGCCATATCAGAGCATACATGATTAGATTTGACGAAATCACAGCATGTATGATGAGATTTGACGATATCACAGCATGTATGATTAGATTTGACGATATCACAGCATGTATGATTAGGTTTGACGATATCGGACCAAATGATGTCAGACCTGACAATATCAAATCTGCCTATAATATGCAAAATTGATCGGCTTCGAAGCGTAATTGGTCATATCAGAACAGACATACCCATATCAGGGTGAACATGCTTATATTAATAGCAGATATGAGTATATGTGGCATGTCATATTTGTCTATCTCCTTGATGAAAAATTGAACCATAACCAGAATATATCAAAATATAGCTTGATTATATTTTTTATATTAATTTTATTGATAAAATCACATATTTATTGTGTACTACACGTTCTTATAAGTATAAAATGTATTTATATTAATCTTTGCCGACACTAAAATCAAAATATAAACTGCCACGTAAACAAAACAAAATAAAGTTCTTACAGAGGCAACAAAAAATATTCGTTTTACGTTGAAACTTATAGAAAAAAACAAAAATATACTTTTTTCATTTTTTTATTTAACTAACTTAAAACTTTAAAACTTTTTCAATCAAAATGTTGTCAACCGTTTTGTTCTTATAAGTAGAAAACGTTTATTATATTTGCCGATACACTAAAATAAAAATATAAACTGCCACGTAAACCAAAAAAGAAATTTGTCACAGGCAACGAAATAGATTCTTATTACGTAGAATCGAAAATTTTCGATGTTTTTTTATCGATTGTGAGTCGTTTTCGGTTGATTGTGGTAACAATTAAAATATTTGTGAAATGAGTCTTTAGTTGGAAAATGAGCGTTAAAGATTACTGGTAAGTTAGCGTCTTGACTTTGACTTTTCGATTTTTTGGTTTTTAATGGATTGTGAGTCATTGGTGGTTGATGGTGAGAACAATTAAAACGTTTGTGATATCGGTCCTTAGTTAAAAAATGAGAGTTAAAAATTACCGGTAAGTTATACGTGAACTTGGCGATTCGACTTTGGATTCTTGTATTTTTTTGCGTTAATCGTTTCTGAGTCGTTTGCGGTTGATTGTGGTAACAATTAAAACGTTTGTGAGATGAGTCTTAGTTGGAAAATGAGTGTTAAAAATGACCGGTAAGTTAGCGACTTGACTTTGACTGTTCGATTTTTTTTCTCAATCGTTTGTGAGTCGTTTGTGGTTGATTGTGAGAACAATTAAAACGTTTGTGAGATCAGACTTTAGTTGAAAAATGAGAGTTAAAAATGGCCGGTAAGTGACCGGCTTGACTTTGCCTTTTCGATTTATATATGTTTTTAATCGTTTGTGGGTCGTTTTTCGTTGATTGTGAGATTAATTAAAACGTTTGTGAGATCAGTCTCGGCGGTGAAAAAAAGACATGTAAACAACGGAAAAGTTAACGATTCGACTACCACTTTTGCCTTTTTTTGTATAAATGTTCGGTCGTGTGTGGTTCGTTGCGCGAACAATTCGAAGACTTGTACGAGTAGCGTATTCGAAGTAAAACGTCAATACATGTGTGGAAAAATATCGATGAACGGTTATATTACCCAAACAAGTCAGCACCGAAGCATTCATTTTTATTATATTTCTATATTACGAAGAAGTTAATCGATGGCAAATTATGGACGAATACTTTAATTAAAACATTTTGTGAGATCACTCATTAGTTGATAACTAATAGTCGAAGATTACCGCAAAACTAACGAGTCGACTTTGACTTTTCGATTGAAAGAAAATCGTTTGTGAGTCGATTGTGGAATTGTAAAATCAATCAAAACGTTTCTGCAAAACCTCTTTGCAAACGGTCATATAACCCAAACACACAGGCTAAAACAGAAAAATGCTATTTTTACGTTATTTATATACGACGAAGAGGTTAATTGATTTATTTGCGAACCGATGATATTTTATAATTGATTTACAGTGTTATACACGGATCAAATAGGAGTTCTCAAATAGGCCAATAACGTGTGACTTTGTGTGCGTATGCGCGCATCTGTATATGTGCTAATAAGGCAGACAATTATAAAACACTTTTAAATATAGATATGCATTGATTTATATTTGATTAGATCTGATCACATGTGGGCAAGCATGTTCAGCGATCATCAGATAGAGCTTGGATAAATTCGAGTTTAATTCCATATCTGGGCAGATACAATCGTACATGGGCAAATATTTTCAGACCTGATCATGTACGAGTTGGGTTTGGTTGCGTATTCATCCATACCTGGTTGGATATGTTCATGCATGCGCGCACATATTCAAGTCTGATCATGTGTGAGCTCCTATGTAGTCGTGAATTGTACTATATCTGGTTAGACATGACCACACATGGGCAGACATGTTCAGCTATAAATTCATATATGCACATATTTACTTGTGCGCGATCATATCTGACCAGATATAGATCTACCCCTAAGCGCACAAAAATACATGTACGTTCATCTTTGACCATGCATAATGAGATAAGATTCATTTATGTTGCAGATAAACACCTACATGAGCATATCTGCTCACAAGGGGACAGTACGGCACTCGGATTTTTGTAATTTTTCGTACTCATGGTACGTGAAGTTCAGAGCTCGAATATCAATATCCCAAAGCAGTTCGACGCCATATTCAGAAATTTTCGAGAAAATTGACTTTGAAGTTTTCGAGCGCACTCTTATCCCACAAAGATGTAACGATATTCGAACCGGGCTCGTGGCGTACCCGGTAGCGCTCGAGTCTAGTAATCGCGGGGTCGCTGGTTCGAGTCTCACTTCGAAATTTTTTTTTTTTTTATTTTTTTTTAATTCGCATACCTCCGTCATTTAAATATCCCGATAAATTTTTGCTATATATAATCACATATTATTATATATAATTAATATAATATATCTATATGTGTTTATGTATGGACAAAATCCATATATAGTTATTTATGTACAAAATTCATTATAGTTATACATAATTATATATTTTCTCATATATGATCATATATTATTTATATATAACAATAGGTGATTATTTATTAAAAAATTAATAAATAATCCCGGGATAAAAATCACAAAATCTATGCTAATTCACATATATGTAATTATAATCGTCAATGATAAATGCAAGCCTTATGTTTGATTATCTCATGCTTGAAATTGCGAATAGGCGACGTAAAAATATCCAGTAATAATATTTACATAAACTCCCTTGTAGATTAATAGGAATATAAATAAAAGAATAAATGTTGAAATATGTGAATATAACGCTTGCTTTGGCAACCGTCGATATTGTGAATAACAGTTCTGCGTACATCGTTTGCCTTTGTCCTGATCAACTACCTGCGAAGAGGGCACAGCTGCTTGTGCACAAAAGATTTCTGGGAATTCCAGAACGGGTGGAAGGGATACGGCGTCTTCCGCAAGGAATGCCTGTTTGAAGTAGCATTCGACCGTTGGTTTTCGGAGCAGCAAGTACTGTTTTTCGACGTGGTGCACGATTTTGTAGAATATTCGATAAAAATAGATCAAAATGTCGGGCGTGGAAGACGACGAGGGGCCTGGGCCTTCGACGGCACAGGATGATATTGGATATTCTTTGTGCACTGAAGTTTCAAAATTACGATTGAAGGATGCCCTCGTATATTACGAGCAAATTCTCACACAAAATAATCTTGTGGCACCAACACCATCGGAGGTAATTACTGAAGAGGGAATGTTACTAGCAGAAGACTTGTTCCATTATACAGTACAAACTTTACACGAAAAAAAGTTTGTAACGGATGAAGAACTAATTATGCTTGATGAATTGGACGAAGCATGCGCTTTTGACGAACCTGCATCTGACAACGAAGATTCTTCTGAAAATTATGAGCCAGAGGAGAAAAGGGCGAAATCGTACACGGACAATATTCCGCTGGTTTATAAAAGGAAAGTTATCAAAATAGTTCGAGCACATCCGACATGGAGCCCAAAAGTTCTGCAAAAAAACGGGCGCAGCCGCTTAAAGCGCATGGAGGAATTGCCAAAATGGGAAAAACATGTAAAAAGGGGAGGAACCATGACAGACAAATACGCGACCATCGATTCGTGGACTTACGATCGCTTCGAGGAAGCGCGACAGAGCAACCAAGTTACAACCCGGAACTTGCAGCAGTGGGCTTTATCGGCTGCAAGTCAATTTGAAAATTTTGATTTCAAAGCTTCCGATAGGTGGGTTGTGAAATTTAAACGGAGACATCGAATTCGCCAAAGAAAAATCACGAAGTTTGTAACGGAAAGAGAAACCGCAACGCGGGATGAAATCCTGGCTGCTGCAGAAGATTTTCGTATCCAGGCTCGTGATGTCATACCAAACTTTGGTCCCGATTTCGTCATTAATACAGACCAAACAGGTATGCAAAATTTGTTCTCATTTTCCATAATAAATTAATGTAGACTTTCGTATATAGTATTTTCAATTTATTCCTTTTCTATTTTCTTCAGGATGCCAATACCAGTCGACGTTCGACAGAACTCTGGCGACCAAAGAATCAAAGACCAGAGAATCAAAAGTAGTGCTGGTAATGCGGCAGAATATGAATAAAGTCACCCATTCCTATACTGCGCAGTACTCTGTCGCCCTATCAGGAAAATTGTTGCCCCTGGTGTTCGTATGCCTACAAGAAACAACAGGTTCATTTGGTCCCAGAGTTCGAAAATCGGTCGACGAGTACCTAAAAAAAATACGGAAACGGCGTAGTCACGTCATCGAAATCGGGAAAATTGACTACAAAGTTATACAAAGATTTTTTAATCAACGTTTTGAAACCCTACGTAAAAAAAGAAAAGTTTTTCTTAATTATCGATTCCTGGGGAGGCCAAACCGATACCGTGATGTACAATGAGGTGTTTCGAAATGACAGGCGTCTGCCTACTTGCACGGTGCAGGTAATTCCACCAAAATGCACGCCATTAGTGCAACCTTGTGATGTGTATTTTTACCGCCAAGTAAAAAATTTCATAAAGCGTCTGCAGAACTGCGCCTATCTGATTGAACAAGGACGTGAAATTAATGATAGAGAAGATTGCATAAAAATTCATTCTATTGTTCATCATCAGTTGTCTTCTCCGGTCTTTGATAACATGATCAGATATGCGTGGTTTGCTTCGAAACTTTGCGATCATAGAGAAATCTTCATGAGCGTGAATGAAGTTGGTTTTCCGATCGATGTATTGAAAAAAAATTGCGAATGTAACAATGCAGCATTTGTACGGTGTGCGAGATGTCGTGAGAATTACTGTTTTCCTTGTTTTTACGATGGTTATCACTCTGGCTCGTGTAACATTACACCCGATGTATAAAACAAGCGAATACAGACCGAATAATAAAGTATTCAATTTGAAGAGTATGTGGCTTCCGGATGGAGGCCGTGTTGAGAATCAGCGTTGTGCCGACGTTTCGCAAACGTTACAGTCTGCATCATCAGGGCTGAGAGCTCCGATACTGAAGCTCCCGTGTCTCAGGCATTCCTTATATACTTGCAGTCATCTATCCAGATCACTGCACCAGCCAATCAGATGTTTTAATTGATCGGCCGGTCAATTAAAAAACCGGGAGGACGGTGTGCCAAATGGGATTGACGTGATATCCACCATCTCTGTTTAGATTGTCCGGATGTTTTCGGATTTCCAAGCCTTCTCGGTGTTTCCTAGAAAAATAGCTGTTTGATGGGGCCAGACTTTGGGCTTTATCGAACTGAATGGCATGACCAGTTTCCATCCAATGCTCGGCCAGGGCTGATTGTCCAATGTGGCCATATTTGATACACCGTTGATGTTCTTTGATCCGTGTACTGATCTTCCTCCCGGTTTCTCCTATGTACACTTTACCGCATGAGCAGGGTATCTTGTACACTCCTGGTGCGCTTAATGGTGGTCTTTGGTCTTTTGCACTCGGAACCACTTGTGCTAGCTTCTTCTGAGGTTTGAAGATGAATCGCACGTTATGTTTCCCAAGGACCCTGCCTATGCGATTGGTTATGCCCTGAAGGTATGGAAGGGAAGTTGTTGCTATTATTTGTCCTTCATTCTCCCCTTCAGGTTCTGTTACCGTTTTCGGATCGGCTATTTTTCTTCTTAGTTGTTTGATCGTTCTTTCGATGTTGCCTGGCATGTAGCCATTATCTCCTAAAGCTTTGCGTAGGTGTTCTAGTTCATCCTCGAGAGAGTTCGGTTCGGAGATCGCTAGAGCTCTATAGACCAGAGAGCTTATGACCTATTGTTTTTGGGAGGGGTGGTGATGGGACGTAGCGTGGAGATATCTATCCGTGTGCGTTGGTTTCCGGTAAACTTTGTGGCCCAAAATGCCATCATTTTTCCGTTGAACCAGTACATCCAGAAAAGGAATTTGATTGTCCTGTTCTATCTCCATGGTGAATTGTATATTGGGGTGCTGGGAGTTGAAGAAGGTTAAGAAATGATTCAGGTTTTCTTTGCCGTGACTCCAAATGACGAAGGTGTCATCGACATATCGGAACCAGGTTGAGGGTTTGAGAGGTGCTTCTTGCAGAATTCTGTTTTCGAAATTCTCCATGAAGATGTTGGCGATGATAGGGGAAATCGGGGAACCCATGGCTGCGCCTGAAGTTTGTTCATAAAACTGGGATTGAAATTGGAAATATGTAGAGTTTAGGCAATGTTCTATGAGGGCTAGTAGGTTAGGAGCAACTTTTTGGGATTTTCTGACTATTTCTAGGGTTTCATGGGTTGGGACGTTTGTGAACAACGATACAACATCGAAACTTACTAGAATGTCTTCTGGTTGTACCTTAATGGACTGGATCTTATTCAGAAATTCCCGAGAGTTTAGGATATAGGAGTTGTTGAGGCCTACGAGTTCCTGCAAGGATTTGCAGAGAAAACCTGCCAAATGATATGTAGGGCTGCCTATGTTGCTAACGATGGGCCTTAGTGGGATGTTGTTTTTGTGTATTTTTGGCAGACCGTAAAGCCTGGGTGGTAGGGATTCCTTGGGTGTAAGGATTTTGATAAGGTTCTCCGACAGGCCGGCCTTCTTTAGAAGTGTCGTTGTTTTCTTTTCTACGCTTGATGTTGGGTCACGTGGTAGTTTCTTGTACGTGTTGGTGTCCTCGAGCAGGTTCATCATTTTCCTGGAGTAGTCCGTTTTGTCCATGATAACAGTAGCATTCCCTTTATCAGCTGGTAGTACTAAGATGTCCTTGTTTTTCTTCAAATTTTGAAGAGCAAGGTGTTCTTCCTTTGTGATGTTCTGCTGAGGGGGTTTTGCTTTGTGTAGAATATTGGTTATCCGTTGCCTGATATCGTTGCTAGTATCTGGTGGGAGACGGTAGATGGCAGTTTCCACCTGGCTGATGATTTCTCTGGTTGGAATATCGGTCGGTGTGATGGCGAAATTGTGTCCTTTTGCGAGGACTGATGTTTCAGCTGCGGAGAGTGGGTGGTTGCTTAGGTTTTTTACTGTGTGGGTTTTTTAATTGACCGGCCGATCAATTAAAACATCTGATTGGCTGGTGCAGTGATCTGGAACGATGACTGCAATTATATAAGGAATGCCTGAGACACGGGAGCTTCAGTATCGGAGCTCTCAGCCCTGATGATGCAGACTGTAACGTTTGCGAAACGTCGGCACAACGCTGATTCTCAACACGGCCTCCATCCGGAAGCCACATACTCTCCAAATTACATAAAGAGCCGTGAAAGCCTTAAAACTAAAGTATTCAATTCCTTACCCGACGTTTTTCATTTTCATCCTAAAAATGTTGTTGGTTATAAATATTGATACTTGAAAATGTATGTTTATAATCAAGAGATAATTAAAAAAATGACGCGTTTTTTCATTTTAAAAAAATGAAAAAAAAATAAATAAATTTCGAAGTGAGACTCGAACCAGCGACCCCGCGATTACTAGACTCGAGCGCTACCGGGTACGCCACGAGCCCCGTTCGAATATCGTTGCATCTTTATGGGATAAGAGTGTGCTCGAAAACTTCAAAGTCAATTTTCTCGAAAATTTCTGAATATGGCGTCGAACTGCTTTGGGATATTAATATTCGAGCTCTGAACTTCGCGTACCATGAGTACGAAAAATTACAAAAATCCGATTGCCGTACTGTCCCCTTGTCAGATATGACCATTTTTCCCCGGGGTACGAATTTCTTTCGAGCTAAATCAGCCTTCATCAGTTTTCGATTCCGTTTGCGCGCCAATTTCGTACGTCATTCCTCCCTTTTCTGCAGTGTTCTGCGAAGGCGTTGGCACAGCATGCATCGCAAGTTTCGTCTCCGAAAATTGCCAGTTTCATTATCATCCAGAATACCCATGCAACGGGGATGTCGACTGTTAAGAAAAAGATAAACCTGTAGAACCAAGAATTGATTTCAATATTAGTGTTGAAAGATATTAACCTTTCACTTTCGAAGCCCGTCCCGCTGCAGATCTCGACCTTTTTCAAAATCTTGAGGTACTGACGAATGTCCTCCGTGGATTCCACCTGGTCGTTCAACGATATGACTTTATCCGTGCTTGTCCGAATCTATAATAACAATACAGGATTTAACTGCAATGTTTACTGCAGGAAAATTTTGAAAACTTCATTAAGGGGTTACATGTATTTGGCGGCCGAAAAAAGGCGTGTTTTTGTGATATCTTTTTGGGAAAGTGGTTGCAGGTTTCGAATTTATTTTCACAGTAAAGGGTATATCTTCGAGTATGTTTTATCATGTTTTCATTGCAAAAAATTCATAAATATAAAAGATGTAGTGTATCGCCCGGACCGCTGTTCAAAAAAGGCCTTCAGCGGTGACCAGTGCAACTTCCCAACCAATCATCTGACTCGAAAAACCAAATAAACTTAGTATTGTTATCGCATTATCTATTCCTTAATCGGAGGCTTTGATAAAATATTAATTTTTGAAAAAATGGTCGCCGATCGTAAGTGAAAGTCTAAATTTCGATGAAAAAATCACTTCATTTTCCTTGATATAAAAAAAGGTATGCATCGAAAAAAAATCCTTCGATTAAGGACTGACTTTTGGTATACAAAAAATGTGTGCAAAAGATCAAGTAAATTGGTCCACTCGTTTTTGAGATATCGTGGTCATCGATTCTAAAAAAGTCGTTTCGTAAAAAACGCGTATCTTCTACATTTATGATTTTTTTTCAATAAAAACATTATGAAGTATACTCAAAGATATACCCTTTAGTATGAAAAAACAACATTTGGAAACCTGCAACCATTTTCCCAAAAAAAAGCACAACAGCACGCTTTTTCCGGCCGCCAACTAAATGTAACTCTTCAATACCACGACGAAAATGTTTATGCTTACTTGTAAAGAAAGATTGAGATCAACCTCCAAGTGAAATTGGGGATGGAATTTGGACTGCCCAACAAGAGTGAAAACCACTCCTGAGGTCTTTTGAGTCCAAGCCCACGATTCCGGCAGCAGTCCCACATTCAATTCATCCTTGAGTAGACCCATCGTAAACGCAGCTACAGCCCTCTCCACATTGCTCAATATTTCTCGCATCCAGGGTTCAGGAGGAACGGATGGTACAGTTTCGATTGGCGGCTCGAGAATGATCAGGCTATTTCTCGGTGGTCCTTCTTCGACTGCGTTATGAACGGATAGTGCCGTCTGTTCGGTAGCTCGCGTTGTTAGGTAGGTGTATTTCGCAGAGGGGAGTTGAAGCGCTGGGGTAGGTCGTCGAGAAGAACTGGAGACAGGCGATGTTGCTAAAAATTCGACGTCATTTATTCATTGGTGTCATGATTATTATTATTACAGTCGAATCTTTACATTGGCGTAGAAACTCGTGGAGACTTGCTCCAGAGAAGTGAAGGCAGAGGTTTGGTTCTGCGGACCACAGGCAGGAGCCACAGTGGTGGAATCTGGCTTCCTTCGGGAAGACTCTTTGCCGTACCTCGTTGAGCGGGAGCCTCCTGCTCAGTTGTTGAAGAGGTCTGAGTAGCTGCGTCCCTTCATTGGGTGGCTGACTCTGGTTGACTGTTGACGGGAGTTTGAGTTCCTCGATGTACTCGAGCGACTGTCGCAGTCTGGGAGCTTCTGTCCGCCCTCTTGGCCTGCGGGCTGGAGAGTGGCGAGAGCAACGATGGGCAGATCGAGTATCAGATCGGCGAGGTGTGTCTTCTCACTCGGGTGTCTCCTAGAGTCAGTTGATGTCGAGGAGGCCTCGTGAGTTGTCCCGGTAGGCTGCGAAGCGGCAGCTCAAGCTTCACGAGCTTCCATGCGGTGATCGTGGATTTCCTCACAGTAGCCGATCTCTTGGCAAAAGTCTTTCGGGACCTCCGGCGCATGAGCGAGCTTGGAGTGCAAAAGAGCGAGAACGCGTTGTAGTAATTGAGTCGTAAAACGTCTCAATGCTTCGAGCTAGCATGTCCGAAATTCGAGGCCCGGCGACGCTCTTATATGCAGCTTAGTCCCATGCGAGTGCTTGTGAGAAAGTGGTAGCGCCTGAGCGAACTCTTTCTCCCTCGCATGGTGCTGCATGGGTGTCGCACGGGTTGCTTGGTGTCAGGCGCTTTCTTAGCTCGCGCCGTGGCTACTGCGTCCTTCTGAGCCTCCTGCTCACCGTCTCCATTGCCGAGTTGATAATGATGGGGATAGTTCTTGGAGGTTCTTCTTCGACGACGTTGTTATTCTGAAATTTT
Organism: Ophion costatus; assembly: GCA_951751655.1. NCBI lineage: Eukaryota > Metazoa > Arthropoda > Insecta > Hymenoptera > Ichneumonidae > Ophion > Ophion costatus. The sequence goes on along the minus strand of OX632357.1, from coordinate 12,011,232 downwards.
TAAATAATAATAAGTATTGTAAAAAAATTGAAAGGGTTAGACCCCTCAGCAACGCCAAAAATTCAAGCATTCTTTGGGATTTTTTTTTGCTCTACTAATGAAGCGATCAAAAATTCACTTCATGGCTGTATTAAGTACATAATAAGCTATATACAGATATTTTTTTGAGCAAAAAATACAAAATGGCGTCATCACGCGTTTTTCTCGAAACCATGTTTTTCAAACTGGTGGGCATTAACTAGTGCAGTTTTTATTGACTCAACATTTTGACTGCAGCTTTAAGATGCATTATCTAAAGCGATACACACGTTTTTCACGATCAGATAAAAATTACGGTTTTTATAAACAAAATAAAGCTGTTTTTTATCAAATTTGAATTTCTTTTTGCAAACTGGTGCCATGTTGCGGATAATAAATATTTAACAATAATGTTGAATACCGCTTTAGATCATATATCTAAGAAGCTGCCGCTCAAATTTAAACTCAATCGGATAAAAATTGCACGAGTTTTGCTGCTCACCAGTTTAAAAAAACGTGGTTTCGACCAAAACGCGTTATGAAGCCATTTCTTGTATTTTTCATTGGGCAAAAAATATATATGTATACCTTATTATGTACTTAATACAGCCCTGAAGACTTTAAGCATCGTGCAGAATATGCAAATTTCAATTTACAACTTTTTTTTAGAATTTTGACGAATTTGCTTCTTTGAAATTTATCAAAATTTCAACTCTTTCATAATTTGTATTTACCACCACTGATATAATTCATATAAGAATGCTTACCTCATAATCCATTGGTTCATCGTTGCGAGAAATTTGCACAGCGTCTTGCGTCAAGCTCCACATAACCAGCAGTGACTCGTGGATGGTACCATCGGTGAAAAGAATTTCATCGCATTTGTGGATAGACTCCTCCATGAAATGGTACTGGCACACATTCTGCTGGCTTTCAATTCAAAGCCAAGTGCCTTATTCCATTGACTGCGCTTGTCATTGCACTGCGAGACAAACAAAAGTATTCACGGTTTTTATTATTTTTTAAAATGATTAAAGCGTCATGTAGCCGTTGCTCACATGCATGCAAAAAGTGCAATTTTATAACAATAAATGAACAATAATTCTGTTACCTTGGGAATGGAAAAAAGAGTAATCCGGCGCATTCTCAAGCCTTATCGCTGCCATCGGTTTTTGCCACGTCCGCTCTGGCATCCTGGCACCGCACACACCTTTCCCATTCTTTTGAAAGAAAAGTAGAAATATTAAAATACTAAATGTCAAGATTTTTTTTACAGTCTAAAAACAATCTTATACATACGTGCCACCGATTCATTCCAGTTCTCGCAAAATTGTCATTGAATATGATTTTAATTTACAATTCTAATAATAAATATACATTAAAAATATTAAATTACAATTGAATTTAATTTACATCTGGCAAAATGGAAAATAATGAATATTTTACCTTCAATCACCGTGCAGATCCGCGGAGACTGGGTCACGGTAACCTAAAACGTTAACAAAAAAATTTGGAAAAAAAACTCCGATTAGATTTATCATTTAACAATAAATTTTGAAATACTCCCTGCTCCTTTTTTGCCGTTGTCGTCGCAAATAAATAATTAAATTCGCTGAAAAAGAATGGGCTCGGGAAGGTTTTATATAACTGCGGTGCTGGTGTACACGACAGATATATTTGTGTTTGACAGGCGCAAACAATTTTGCCGCCATAACACGGTCAGTGTCACTTTATGCAGTTTTTTATTACTATATATTATTAGTCCCCAAGAACACTAGCGACGCCTGCGGCTGAACGGAGCACTATACCGCCGCGACCGATTGAAAGAACTGTTTGAGTCCGGAGTGTTGTACCGGTTCCGACGGAACCGTGAAGCAGCGCAAACGGCGAAAACAGCTACTAGTGCCTTGCACCGAATAACCCAGGAGAACAAAGACGATTTCCCCTAGAGCTGTAGCGTGCGCGGGTCAGAAAAAGACGCTGATCTCACGAGAACATTTTTGATACCAATTTTATGATTGTTTTTGGATAGTTAAATAAAGATTAATAATGTGTGTCTCCCCAACGTGTTACCCGTTATTCTCAGGATGTCTTACCGCCTTAATTGGTGATCCCGAAGTGATCTGTTAAGTTACGTGAAAGCGGGGCGGCTAACCTGAAAACGACCACACCATGCCGAACGAGATTTTCTCAGAAAACCGCCCGACTAAGATAGGTAACCCGCTCTAAAAAAATTGCTAATCGACCGTCTCACCGACTTTAAAGAGCGTCAAATACAGAAGTTACTGAACGAACTTCAACTCGGTGATAGGCGGCCCACGCAATTGTTGCGTGAGATGCGTGAGCTTGGGGGTGAGATTGTTCATGAAGATTTGTTACGGTCACGGTTCCTACAGTGCATGCCGACAAACATTCGAACCTTCTTGGTGGGTTGCACCGAGACGACTCTGACAAAACTGGTGGAAACAGCAGACCGATTGCTTAAGAGTTGTGGGAATTCGTTCGTCATGGCTACGTCCCATGAAAACTCGATGGACGTTGCAGCCGTTCACTCACTCGATTCACGAATGACTCTTGTCGAAAAAAGCCTCGCCACGGTGATCGCGTCACTGGAACAACTGCAGCGCGACATTCGACAAGCCAACGATTTGAAGAGTGGTGGTAACCGCAACAATAACGACAACAACAATGGCAGCCAATGGCGTGGACGATCTCGTGCACGCAGCAACTCTCGGTCGCGGTCCAGAATTTGTTATTATCACACAAAATACGGTGTCAACGCACAACGGTATTTCCAGCCGTGCAAATTTTACAAGACCCCCGCCAATGCGGGAAACTAGAGGTGGCGTCGACACATCAGACGGGCGGAGGGAGCGCGACACCCACGACAGAAGTGGAAATCCGTCTACACGTCTTCGATCAAAAAACAAACATCAAATACCTCGTTGATTCTGGATCCGTGGTCACCATCATTCCGTACACTCTGCTTAAGGAGAAACTACAGGTCGGTTCGTTAAAGCTATTCGCGGCAAATTCCACAGAAATTGCCACATACGGAACGAAGGTAATGACCCTCGACTTAGGCCTACGTCGCCCATTCAAGTGGTCGTTGATCGTAGCCGAGGTAAGATCAGCCATAATAGGCGCCGAATTTCTTGCGTATTATGGCCTTCTGATAGGTCTCAAGCGTCATCGACTAATTGACACGATAACCTCACTCACGACTACAGGCACGGTGGCGGAAGCAAATATACATAGTATATCTACAATCGGGGTGGCCAACAGCGGGTATACCGATCTTCTCAATCAATACGTTGCTTCTCAATCAAAAGCGAATGTTAAGCATCACATTGAAACGACCGGTGCCCCAGTTTTTCAACGTTCTCGACGACTAGTCGGTGAAAAGTTGGAGGTGTTACGAACGGAACTTGAGCGGTTGTTGGAGCTAGGCAGAATACGACCGTCAAAGAGCGACTGGGCAAGTCCCGTCCACTTGGTAAGAAAACAATCCGGAAGATGGCGCCTATGCGGCGATTTTCGGGCCCTGAACGCTGAAACAACACCTGACCGGTATCCAATCAGCCACAGTCACGATCTCTTCCATGGATTGTTCGGAAAAATAATATTCTCAACATTGGACCTCACGAAGGCGTATCATCAAATTCCCATGGCGGAAGAGGACGTCAAGAAGACAGCGATAACTACTCGATTGGGGATGTACGAATTTCTCGTCATGCCTTCCGGCCTAAAAAACGCATCGCAAACGTTCCAGAGGTACATGGACTCGATTTTTCGGGACCTCGACTTCGTCATCATGTATATTGACGACATCCTAGCTGCTTCGGAGACACCAGAACTACATAATCGGCACCTCGAAGTCGTATTTGACAGACTGCATCAAAACGGTCTTACCATCAACCTCAGCAAATGCGTACTGGGAAAAAACGAACTCAACTTCTTAGGGTTCACAATAAACCGCGACGGATTCAAATCACCGACAGACCGAGTCCAGACGATCCTCGAGTATCCACGACCTTCAACTATCTTAGATTCATGACAGTTCATCGGCATTCTAAACTATTATCGACGAAGCATTCTTGGTGCAGCGCGAGCTCAAGCGCCACTCAACAATCTGCTAAAGGATTCAACGACGAACGATAAACGAGCGGTACCCTGGACGCCTGTCTTGGAAAAGGCCTTCGAGGAATGCAAAATAGGCGTGGCTGCAGCGGCGAACACAACATTTGTCTCTCCAAAGGCTCCCGTGATTCTAACGACAGATGCGTCGGATAATGCCATTGGTGCGGGCCTGGAGCAAGTCACCGACAATGCCCGGAAACCAGTCGGGTTCTTTTCTCGCAAACTCAGCCCGGCAGAGAGAAATTACAGTACGTACGACAGGAAGTTGTTGGCGATATATGCCGCTGTAAGACACTTTCTGCACATTCTCGACGGTCGGGATTTTGTCATACGTACAGATCATGAACCATTGATCTACGCATTTAAACGAAACTCTGACAAGCTTTCCCCGTGTCAGCTTCATCACCTCGATTTTATCGGACAATACTCAATGGAGATAATCCATGTAAGCAGCGACAGCAACATCGTGGTGGACGCGTTATCTAGCATCGAGCAAGTCAACGAAATCGAGATGGCCAGAGTTTTATCAGCACAGATCATTCGTGACACGCAACAAGATGACGAGGAACTTGAGAAACTTCTGCTGAATGAAACACCCATGCACCTGCAGCCATTGTTCGTGGAACCCGCTGTGAAGGTGTACTGTAACATAATGCCTGGCACCGTACGCTCGTACATACCGCGATATCTGCGGCGAGACGCTTTCGACTCAGTACACGCGTTGTCGCATCCGAGCGGGAGAAGCACATGTCGGCTACTAAAACAAAAATACGTCTGGCCGGGCGTAAAGAAAGATGTGCTTGAATGGTCGCATGACTGTGAATCGTGCCAACGTTCGAAAATCCACAAAAACACTATCGGCTTCAACCGAAATTTATCGACGTTCCGGACGGCAGATTCAATCACATACACATAGACCTGATCGAATTACCAATCGTCAACGACTTTCGGTATTTCCTGACAATCATCGCTCGATTCACCAGGTGGCCAGAGGCCGTTCCTCTCAAAAATATCACTGCAGACTCTTTGGCAACAGCACTTTACAACAATTGGATTTGCCGTTTCGGGCCACCATTGACAATAACCACGGATCAAGGTCGGCAATTCGAAAGCTCTCTCTTCTCATCGCTGGCAAAGTTACCCGGATCAAAAAGAATACGAACTACGGCGTATCACCCAGCTTCAAATGGATTAGTCGAGCGATGGCATCGCACCTTAAAGACTGCACTCATGTGCGGTAAACAAGTTCCATGGACGGAATTGCTATCGACGGTGTTACTGGGGTTTCGAACAGCGTACATAGAGATTCTCGGTGCTTCGTGTGCCGAAATGCTGTATGGAAACAGCATACGTCTTCACGGAGAATGTTTCGTCTCGCAATATTTTGCCACCGAACCTGGAGTATTTCTACAGAAATTCAGGGAACACATCAGAGGTATTCGTCCTACGAAAACGGCACATCACAACAAGGCACGTATATTCATCCTTAAAGACATCGAAACATGTTCGCACGTCTACCTACGAAATGATGCCGTTAAACCGCCTCTGGAACAACCGTATTCCGGTCCATACAAAATAATAAAAAGACTCGACGATCGCCGGTTTGTCATAGACGTGAGGGGAGATGAGAAAACAATCTCAATTGAGCGATTAAAACCGGCTTACATGATCAAGGTGGACGCCACACTGGACCCGACTCAACATGACGACAACACGGAAATGCCATCAGGCAAATGGGAGCCAGGCATGATTCCTCCGACAAAGACTTACGCAAATAAGGGGGGATTCCCCCAGTCATCCCCCCCTCTAAGGGGGGGATGACTGTAGCGGTTCCAGCACAAGCCGCAACCGCAAGCGACGACGGAACCGTGAAGCAGCGCAAACGGCGAAAACAGCTACTAGTGCCTCGCACCGAATAACCTAGGAGAACAAAGACGATTTCCGCTAGAGCTGTAGCGTGCGCAGGTCAGAAAAAGACACTGATCTCACGAGAACATTTTTGATACCAATTTTATGATTGTTTTGGATATTTAAATAAAGATTAATAGTGTGAGTCTACCCAACGTGTTACGAGTTATTCTAAGGACCTCTTACCGCCTCAGGGTCGACTCTTTCTCTCTAGTCTTCTTGGTCATGGCATTCGGGCAAGGGAGCAGAGGCGCGGAAGCATGCCAGCGCCGCGCAGTGCGAACTAACTACGACGCATAGAACGAAGAGAGGTTCCCGATAGGAAATCATAGGAGTGTCAGGGGGCTGACCACAGTCCTACATACAGGTCTTGAAACCCTGGTGGTGGGGGTATGTCCTCGGATTGAAGCACCGGCCGTTTCGCCTAGTGACCACGAGTGTCGCTGCGATAAAGTGATGCAGGCTGTGTGAGAGAGATGGAAAACGATTATTGACTCATAGGTACCTAGCCTAGCTGTACAATTGACTGACATAGGCAAATTATGGTAAGTTACCGGCTTGATTTTGACTTTTCGATTTCTATATTTTTATAATCTTTTACGGGTCATTTGTGGTTGATTGAGATTAATTAAAACGTTTATGAGATCAGTCTCGGCGGTGAAAAAAAAACACGTAAACAACGAAAAAGTTAACGATTCGACTATCACTTTTGCACTTTTTTGAATAAATTGTCGGTCGTTTGTGGTTCGTTGCGCGAACAATTCGCAGAGAAAATTATCGATGAACGGCTATATTACCCAAACAAGTCAGCACCGAACCATTCATTTTTATTATATTTATATATCACGAAGAAGTTAATCGATGTCAAACTATGTACGAATACTTTAATTCAAACATTTTGTAAGATCAGTCATTAGTTAATAACTAATAGTCACAGATTAAAACGTTTAAACGTTTAAGTCAAACGTTTGTGAGATCGGTCTTTAGTTGAAAAATGAGAGTTCAAAATGACCGGTAAGTTATACGTGAACTTGGCTATTCGACTTTGGATTCTTGCATTTTTTTTGCGTTAATCGTTTGTGAGTCGTTTGTGGTTGATTGTGGTAACAATTAAAACGTTTGTGAGATCAGTCTTTAGTTGGAAAATGATTGTTAAAAATGACCGGTAAATTAGCGACTTGACTTTGATTTTTCGATTTTTTTCTCAATCGTTTGTGAGTCATTTGTGGATGATTGTAGGTACAATTAAAACGTTTGTCAGATCAGCCTTTAGTTGAAAAATGAGAGTTAAAAATGACCGGTAAGTTACCGGATTGACTTTGACTTTTCGATTTTTTTTCTTAATCGTTTGTGGTTGATTGTGAGAACAATTAAAACGTTTGTGAGATCAGTCTAGTTAAAAAATGAGAGTTAAAAATGACCGGTAAGTTACCGGGTTGCCGTTGACTTTTCGATTTATATATTTTGTAAATCGTTTGTGGGTCGTTTGTGGTTGATTGGGAGACTAATTAAAACATTTGGCAGTGAACAAATGACATGTCAACAACGGGATAGTTACCGATTCAACTGGCACTTTTGCACTTTTTTGTATAAATTATTGGCCGTTTGTGGTTGGTTGCGCGAACAGTTCGAATACTTATACAATCAGCGTTTTCGAAGTAAAACGTAAGAACATGTGGAGATATATGTGGACTCTTGGAATTTTTTAAAATCGTTTGTGAGTCGCTTCTGGTTGATTCTGAAAACAATTGAAAAATTTGTTCCAATAACTCTCAATTGGGAGGTAACCATTTAGTGGTAATTGCCATTTCGATTACACCATTTAACGGTAAATTCTTTAATTGCGCCGATCGAACAAATACGTATTCTAGCTAATGCGCATAGAGGAATCAAAATATAACGGCGTCGCATTCCGTTGGATCCACGAGTGACCAATCACAGCTCTCTATCGCCTGCGTCTAACGTAGATGGTTTTTCGGTTCATTATAATTAACCTATTGATCACTACCAAACGATTATCTTCCATTTAAGACTTAATTGAACGAAAGTGGGGAAGAAAACATAAAGAAATCGAAATATCACTGCTTCCTAGTCTAGCCTGCGCCTTGCCTGCGCCTAAACCTAGATGGTTTTTCTATCGATGTAATTAAGGCATTAACTATCAAACGTTGGAATTAAGCTACCAATCACTACCAAACGATTACCTTTTTTCTAAGATCTATTGCAACGCTATCGCGTAGAAAACATAAGGAAATAAAATATCATGGCTCTCCATTCCGTTGGATCCATAAGTGACCAATTACAGCCCTCTATTGTCTGCACTTAATTAAGGAATTAATTTCAATTATGCGTGCCATTCACAATTTATTAAAATTCGCATTCTATTTCTCCACCCGAGAAAAAAATATCAGATCAGATCAGATCTGATTATATCTAGATTATATATAATCCAGATATGATTGATCATATCTGGATCTTGTCTGATCATGCAAGAAAAATGGCCATATCAGAACATATATGATTAGATTTGACGATATCAGACCATATGGTGTCAGACCTGACAATATCAAATCTGCCTATAATATGCAAAATTGATCGGTTTCGAAGCGTAATTGGTCATATCAGAACAGATATACCCATATCAGGGTGAACATGCTTATATTAATAGCAGATATGAGTATATGGGTAACACGCGTTTTGACCCGACGACAAAATATCCGACGACAGAATATCGGCAGGACAAAATATCCTCATGAGAGAACATCCGCAAGACAAAATATCTGCCGATATTATATTCGCTATCGGTAATTAAATGTTGAGGTGTTTGTTTGGTATTTTTGGGTTTGTTTGGTGCTTTGTTTGCATTTGTTGGGTGTTTTGTTTGCGTTTGTTTGGTGTTTTGTTTGCGTTTGTTTGAGTTGGTTGCCAATCTTGTTCGCTGTCGGTAATTAAATGTTGAAGTGTTTGTTTGGTGTTTGTGGTGTTGTTTTTGGTGTTGTTTGGGTTTGTTCGGGTTGGTTGCCGATATTATATCCGCTGTCGGTAATTAAATGTTGAGGTATTTGTTTGGGTTTGTTTGGTGTTCTGTTTGCGTTTGTTTGAGTTGGTTGCCAATCTTATATCCGCTGTCGGTAATTTAATGTTGAGGTGTTTGTTTGGTGTTGTTTTGGTGTTTTTGGTGTTGTTTGGTGTGGTGTTTGGATTTGTGCGGGTTGGTTGCCGATATTATATTCGCTGTCGGTAATTAAATGGTAAGGTGTTTGTTTGGTATTTTTGGTGTTGTTTGGTGTTTTGTTTGTTTTTGGTGTTTGGTGTTTTGGCACGCAGAACACTGAAGGTTTTGTGCCGGCCGAGCTTTAGGATTTTGTCTCGCGGATGTTTTGTCATGAGGATATTTTGTCTTCCGGATATTTTGTCATGAGGATATATTGTCTTTCGGATATTTTGTCCTCGGATATTTTGTCGCGGATATTTTGTCGTCGGGTCAGATATCGCGTAGCCGTGTATATGTGGTATGTCATAAGTCTATCTCCTTGCCGTACACTTCCCGGAGAAAAATGGTCATATCTGAGCAGGTATGCTCATGTAGGTGTTTACCTGCAACATAAATGAATTTGATCTGATCATGCATGGTCAAAGATGAACATACATGTATTTTTATGCGCTTAGGGGTAGCTCTATATCTGGGCAGATATAATCGCGCAAAAGTAAATATTTGCACATATGAATTTATAGCTGAACATGTCTGCCCATGTGTGGTCATGTCTAACCAGTTATAGTACAATTCACGACTCCATACGAGCTCACACATGATCAGACTTGAATATGTGCGCGCATGCATGAACATATCCAACCAGGTATAGATGAATACGGAACCAAACCCAACTCGTACATGATCAGGTCTGAAAATATTGGGTTGGTAAGAAAGTCTTGCGACACACACATGAGTAAAATATAAAAACATTTTATTTTAACAGTAAACAATTATTCAGTAATGTATGCTCCCTCTGTATCTGCAACTCGTGCCCAACGCTTTGGTAGACTTTGCACGCCTGCACTCCAGAATTCTTTGGGTCGTGAATTGAAAAAGGCGATCAGTGTATTTTTGTGATCCGCGACATCATCAAATTTTTTATCCTGTAAATAATTTTTTAAAGCTCGAAACAGATGGTAGTCGGGAGGTGCTAGGGCTGGTGAATACGGTGGATGCGGTAGAAGTTCCCATCCCAGCTGCGAAATAGATTGTTGTGTCATCTTAGCTACGTGGGGTCGAGCATTGTCGTGTAGAAGCCGAACTTGGAGACGTTTACGCCTTTTTTGTTTGATAATTTCAGCCAGCTTTTGCAGTTGCGCAGAGTAAGTGTTTGCATTTATCGTGGTGTTGGATGGGAGCGGTTCGTAATATAGCATGCTCTCAGAATCCCACCAACAACAGAGTAAAACTTTCTTCACTCCACGGGCCAGCTTAGGGGTCGGATCTGGTTTTTCTCCTTTCGGTAGCCATTGTCGCTTACGTGTGTAATTAACATAAAGCACCCAGCTTTCATCTCGAATGACTATTTCTTGAAAAAAATCCTTTCTGTGTGGCCGTTGCAGGAGTGACAGACAGATGGACATGCGTGTCGCTTTGTTTGATTCGCTGAGATCGTGTGGTATCCAAGAAGAAACAACTTTTCTGTATCCGAGATTTTGTAAATGTTGGAGAATCGTGGGATGGCTACAGCCGAGTTTGTAAGCTAATTCCCGTGACGACGTATTAGGCTTTGCCTTTGTAAGTGCTCGTAGTTCTTCATCGTGAACAGTTGATTTCCTGCCGGACCTAGGTTCGTCTTCAAAAGATGTATCGCCAGAACGGAAATGCTGGTACCAACGGGATATCGTTGAATGATGAACTACGTTGGCCTTGAACACACTACACATATTAGCGGCTGCGGTTCTTGCAGAACGCCCTTGTAAAAATTCGTAATATGCAATCGATCGAAGTGCACTATGATCCATCTTCGCTCGTACTGTCTGCGCGGAACAACTTAGTCGCTTATATACCCTACGGCATGGAAGGTTCTATACTAGTCTTGAATATACTACTCTCGAATGTTGTAGAACTTTGTTAGAAGAAAACATATTTTAATCGAAAGGAAAGTGTCGCAAGAATTTCTTACCAACCCAATATTTGCCCATGTACGATTGTATCTGCCCAGATATGGAATTATACTCGGATTCATCCAAGCTCGATATGATCATCGCTGAACATGCTTGCCCACATGTGATCAGATCTAATCAAATATTTATATTTGATTAGATCTGATCACATGTGGGCAAGCATATCTATGTATAAAATGTATAAATGTATGCATATCTATGTATAAAAGTGTTATTAAGGTTGTGTGTCTTATTAACACATACACAGATGCGCGCATACGCACACAAAGTCACACGATATTGGCCTATTTGAGAACTCCCATTTGATCCGTGTATAACACTATAAATCACTTGTAAGATATCATCGGTTCGCAAATAGGTTATCATATGTATGTCGAGGTTACATATCGTAAGTGTACGGCAAAGAGATAGACATATGACATACTACACATACTCATATCTGTTATTAATAAATATAAGCATGTTCACCCTGATATGGGTATATCTGTTCTGATATGACCAATTACATTTCGAAACCGATCAATTTTGCATATTATAGTCAGATTTGATATTGTCAGGTCTGACATCATATGGTCTGATTCGTCAAATCTAATCATATATGCTCTGATATGGCCATTTTTCTTGCATGATTAGACAAGATCCAAATAAGATCAATCATATCTGGATCATATATAATCCAGATACAATCAGATGTGATCTGATCTGATAATTTTTGCTCGGGAAGGTCTATGTACAGTCACCTATTTTTCTTTTTGTATCGAGTTTTTCTTTTATTTGTTGTGTTTTTTCCTGTAATGAGTATGTAATATAAGGATTACGTGCCAGAGGAGCCTGCTTGGTCCTCGTACACTAATAAATATATCTATCTACGTTCGAGATTCAAGAACTTAGGCCCGGTTCCACATCTCTCGGTTAACCGAGTTAACCGGAGTTTAGCCAGCCAAGCGTGGTTTTGATTAGTCCAGTCGCCCTTAAACTTGGGTTAACTCAGTTAACGGAAAGTTGTGGGACCGGGCCTTAGACGAAATTCTTAAGGATGTTGAGTCCCTATGAAACATGTTAACGTTAATTGTTCAATAAATAGCTTCTTAATCGTCATGAAATTTTTACACGACCTCCTGAATACTTCATGTAAAAACATACCAAATTTTCCGAATTCTATCATCATTACTTCAACCTCCTTAAGGGCTGAAATAAAAAATTATCAGAAAATTCTGAAAATTTGGTATGTTTTTGTATGAAGTATTTAAGAGGTCGTGTTAAAATTTCACGACGATGAGGAAGCTCGTTATTAAAAAATGAACATTTTGTTAAGAACAATTTTTAAAAGAAATAAAAAAAAATTTATCAATAAACTTCGTTTCGTTTCCGCTGCTTTCGGTATATTGTAGATATTACAAAACTGAGAGGTCAAAAAAAACTTATTGCAAAGTTACATCAGTTTCCATAAGACAACATTTAATATGTGAATGTTAATTGTTCAATAACGAGCTTCCTAATTGTCGTGAAATTTTTACACGACCTCTGAAATACTTCATACAAAAACATACCAAATTTTCAGAATGTTATCATCATTTGCGATTTGGGACTCAACATCCTTAAGCTTTCTAACTTGGGGAGCTTTCCAAATACGACACAGTGCGACATAGTGTATATATTTGTAGCATCGCCAGCCAATCCGGGTAAAGGAATACATCAGAAATATGTGCACTGTGTCGCACTGTATCGTAGTTGGAAAGCTCCCGTGATATCCTTATCCCATTTCCAGAATCCGGTAAAAATACACAAAAACAACATTCCTCGAAACAATTGTTCCTCTATGAAGAGGCAATAATGTATGAAAACGGTTTTGTATTATTTTCAGATTAGAAACGTAAATAAATAAATAAGTGGTACCTGAATAATTGTCGAATATGTGTAAACTTCGTTATTCACCTTGTAATTTTTCGCTCATGCCAGATCAAAGACAAAGTACCGACATACTGCACGCAATTAGGGATGAGCGATACCCAATAGGAGCTTCACTCTCCTAGGAGTTTTCTTTAACATCATAGCTCTGATTGGATATCGCTCATCACTCGTCGCAAATCGCGTGTAGTGTGCGGACGCTCTTAGATAGATAAATAACTTTCCCACAAGAATTTTGATAAAAATAGTAGTTCATTATTTTTCAATTACTTAAGGGAGACTTTGTCCTTGGAGTGCCATATTTCAGGTGTTTACATTTTATTTTTTTTAAGGGAAATGAGTAAAGCTTTTTGAGTGCGGTTTTTTCTTGCTTTTATTCATGTTATACAGAACGTTAAAAAAACATTTTTTTGAAAAAAAATCAAAATGGAGGCCGTTGCATCTCCGCGAAAACAGGTCCTCAAATCGCGGGAGGTAACCGGCTGACATCACTGCCCCCTCTTTGTTGATCTGAAATACAAATTCAAAGCATATTATCAATCTGTGACTCTCTGGTCATGGAATGACGGATGGATTTTTCGTTTAGTACAAATTTTGGAAAATGGCGGCAATTAAAAAAAAACAATCGAATTTTCGCGTTTTTTCGCATAAAAAGATAAATAATAAATGCAAAAATGTGTCTATAAAAAAAAACGATCCGTCATTCCGCGAAGACATATTTTCTGAGTATGCTCTCCAAATTTCAGGTCGATATGTTAATTACAGCGGTCAGAAGAATGTCCGCCATTTTTAAAAACGTGTTTTCCGAGAAAAACGCGTTTAAAGTTTTGTAATGTGTTTACACAAATGTGTTTATAATTACCGCTAATCGGCAATGCCTGGTCCATAGAGGCATCCCTCCTCTTCTTCTAGCTGCTCATGTTGAGCCGATAACATCTCCCGCTGCTCAATCAAGGACGAAGTCTTCGTTAATGAAAACTATCCATCCACTAAGCAAACCACTAAGCAAACTATCCCCGTTGAGCCGCTGATCCGAAAACTGTTTTAATTTATATTTCATTAAGCATAATTTGAAGCAGACTAGAAAAATCAAAACAGTTGGATCATTTGTTTTTGATTACAGGAAAATAGGCCCCTAACATTTTAATTGGAAGGTTCGTAAACGACAAAAACTGAGTTAATTACACGTACAGGAAACGACAAATGATTAGAATTGGAAAAATCGCAGTACAGTTGTCCAGTTCACCTCTGGTCATTTTTGTCGGCTGTATCATAAACAGTGATATTATAAGGTTTCTAATTAAAATGTTCGTTAACAATTTGACGTCAATTAACCTCATCGTCATATATAAATAAGGCAAAAATAGCATTTTTCTGTGTAGCCTGTGTGTTTGGGTTATATGACCGGTTGCAAAGAGGTTTTGCAGAAACGTTTTGATTGATTTTACAATTCCACAATCGACTCACAAACGATTTTCTTTCAATCGAACAGTCAAAGTCGACTCGTTAGTTTTGCGGTAATCTTTGACTATTAGTTATCAACTAATGAGTGATCTCACAAAATGTTTTAATTAAAGTATTCGTCCATAGTTTGACATCGATTAACTTCTTCGCGATATAGGAATATAATAAAAATGAATGGTTCGCTGCTGACTTGTTTGGGTAATATAACCGTTCATCGATAATTTTTCCACATATTTTTTGACGTTTTACTTCGAAAACGCTAAGCGTACAAGTATTCGAAATTGAAGAGTATGTGGCTTCCGGATGGAGGCCGTGTTGAGAATCAGCGTTGTGCCGACTTTTCGCAAACGTTACAGTCTGCATCATCAGGGCTGAGAGCTCCGATACTGAAGCTCCCGTGTCTCAGGCATTCCTTATATAGTTGCAGTCATCGTTCCAGATCACTGCACCAGCCAATCAGATCTTTTAATTGATCGGCCGGTCAATCAAAAAACCGGGAGGACGGTGTGCCAAATGGGATTGACGTGATATCCACCATCTCTGTTTAGAATGTCCGGATGTTTTCGGATTTCCAAGCCTTCTCGGTGTTTCCTAGAAAAATAGCTGTTTGATGGGGCCCGACTTTGGGTCTTATCGAACTGAATGGCATGACCAGTCTCCATCCAATGCTCGGCCAGGGCGGATTGTCCAATGTGGCCATATTTGTTACACCGTTGATGTTCTTTGATCCGTTTACTGATCTTCCTCCCGGTTTCTCCTATGTACACTTTACCGCATGAGCAGGGTATCTGGTACACTCCTGGTGCACTTAATGGTGGTCTTTGGTCTTTTGCACTCGGAAAAACTTGTGCTAGCTTCTTCTGAGGTTTGAAGATGACTCGCACGTTATGTTTCCCGAGGACTCTGCCTATGCAATCGGTTATGCCCTGAAGGTATGGAAGGGAAGTTGTTGCTATTATTAGTCCTTCATTCTCCCCTTCAGGTTCTGTTAACGTTTTCGGATCGGCTATGTTTCTTCTGAGTAGTTTGATCGTTCTTTCGATGTTGCCTGGCTTGTAGCCATTATCTCCTAAAGCTTTGCGTAGGTGCTCTAGTTCATCCTCGAGAGAGTTCGGTTCGGAGATCGCTAGAGCTCTGTAGACTAGAGAGCTTATGACCGATTGGTTTTGGGGGGGGGTCGGTGATGGGACGTAGCGTGGAGATATCTATCCGTTTGCGTTGGTTTCCGGTAAACTTTGTGGCCCAAAGTGCCATCGTTTTTCCGTTGAACCAGTACATCCAGAAAAGGAATTTGATTGTCCTGTTCTATCTCCATGGTGAATTGTATGTTTGGGTGCTGGGAGTTGAGGAAGGTTAAGAAATGATTGAGGTTTTCTTTGCCGTGACTCCAAATGACGAAGGTGTCATCGACATATCGGAATCAGGTTGAGGGGTTGAGAGGTGCTCCTTGCAGAATTCTGTTCTCGAAGTTCTCCATAAAGATGTTGGCGATGATAGGGGAAATCGGGGAACCCATGGCTGCGCCTGAAGTTTGTTCATAAAGCTGGGATTGGAATTGGAAATATGTAGAGTTTAGGCAATGTTTTATGAGGGCTAGTAGGTTAGGAGCAACTTTTTGGGATTTTCTGACTATGTCTAGGGTTTCATGGGTTGGGACGTTTGTGAACAACGATATAACATCGAAACTTACTAGAATGTCTTTTGGTTGTACCTTGATGGACTGGATCTTATTCACAAATTCCCGAGAGTTTTGGATATAGGAGTTGTTGAGGCCTACGAGTTCCTGCAAGGGTTTGCAGAGAAAACGTGCCAAATGATATGTAGGGCTGCCTATGTTGCTAGCGATGGGCCTTAGTGGGATGATGTTTTTGTGTATTTTTGGCAGACCGTAAAGCCTGGGTGGTAGGGATTCCTTGGGTGTAAGGATTTTGATAAGGTTCTCCGACTGGCCAGCCTTCTTTAGAAGTGTTGTTTTCTTTTCTACGCTTGATGTTGGGTCACGTGGTAGTTTCTTGTACGTGCTGGTGTCCTCGAGCAGGTTCATCATTTTCCTGCAGTAGTCCGTTCTGTCGATGACAACAGTAGCATTCCCTTTATCAGCTGGTAGTACTAAGATATCCTTGTTTTTCTTCAAATTTTGAAGAGCAAGGTGTTCTTCCTTTGTAATGTTCTGCTGAGGGGGTTTTGCTTTGTGTAGAATATTGGTTATCCGTTTCCTGATGTCGTTGCTAGTATCAGGTGGGAGACGGTAGATGGTATTTTCCACCTGGCTAATGATTTCTCTGGCTGGAATGTCTGTCGGTGTGATGGCGAAATTGTGCCCTTTTGCGAGGACTGATATTCCACCTGCGGAGAGTGGGTGGTTGCTTAGGTTTTTTACTGTGTGGGTTAGGATGGATTGTTTTGTCTGTGGGCATAGTTTCCCGAATTTCTCTATTTGATTCCTGGACCTCAGGTCTGCACAGTGGAGGGCTTGTTCGTGTGTGACACGGTCAAGATCTTCCCACAGCTGTGGTTCCAAACAGTCAGATAGGCGTAGGTGAAGTTTAAGGAGTTTTTGGAAATGTTGGTCCAAAAGCTTTTTGGTGACAGATATCCTCTCCGTTAGCAGTCTCAGCGAGGCCCGGTGGAGGATAGTCTTGGCTTGTTTTGATGGAAAGGGGTTTTTTAATCGAAAACATTTCGGTACCACTTGATGGTCGCGGTACCTTTTTAGGAATGTTAACGAGCACAGTTGGATGGGCAGAATTTTCCTGAGTTTGGAAAAGGTGTTAACAGAACCCAAAATAGCCTCTCCGTGTAGGCGTTTTATTCTAGTTTTAAGGCTTTCACGGCTCTTTATGTAATTTAAAGAGTATATGGCTTCCGGATGGAGGCCGTGTTGAGAATCAGCGTTGTGCCGACGTTTCGCAAACGTTACAGTCTGCATCATCAGGGCTGAGAGCTCCGATACTGAAGCTCCCGTGTCTCAGGCATTTCTTATATAGTTGCAGTCATCGTTCCAGATCACTGCACCAGCCAATCAGATTTTTAATTGATCGGCCGGTCTATTGAAAATATTTTAATTGACTGGCCGATCAATTAAAACTTTTAATTGACCGGCCGATCAATTAAAAATCTGATTGGCTGGTGCAGTGATCTGGAACGATGACTGCAACTATATAAGGAATGCCTGAGACACGGGAGCTTCAGTATCGGAGCTCTCAGCCCTGATGGTGCAGACTGTAACGTTTGCGAATCGTTGGCACAACGCTGATTCTCATCACGGCCTCCATCCGGAAGCCACATACTCTTCAAATTACATAAAGAGCCGTGAAAGCCGTAAAACTAAAATAAAACGCCTACATGGAGAGGCTATTTTGGGTTCTGTTAACACCTTTTCCAAACTCAGGAAAACTCTGCACATCCAACTGTGCTCGTTAATATTCCTAAAAAGGTACCGCGACCATAAAGTGGTACCGAAATGTTTTCAATTAAAAAACCCCTCTCCATCAAAACAAGCCAAGACTATCCTCCACCGGGCCTCGCTGAGACTGCTAAAGGAGAGAATATCTGTCACCAAAAAGCTTTTGGACCAACATTTCCAAAAACTCCTTAAACTTCACCTACGCCTATCTGACTGTTTGGAACCACAGCTGTGGGAAGATCTTGACCGTGTCACACACGAACAAACCCTCCACTGTGCAGACCTGAGGTCCATGAATCAAATAGAGAAATTCAGGAAACTATGCCCACAGACAAAACAACCCATCCTAACCCACACAGTAAAAAACCTAAGCAACCACCCACTCTCCGCAGCTGAAACATCAGTCCTCGCAAAAGGGCACAATTTCGCCATCACACCGACAGACATTCCAGCCAGAGAAATCATTAGCCAGGTGGAAACTGCCATCTACCGTTTCCCACCTGATACTAGCAACGACATCAGGAAACGGATAACCAATATTCTACACAAAGCAAAACCCCCTCAGCAGAACATTAAAAAGGAAGAACACCTTGCTCTTCAAAATTTGAAGAAAAACAAGGATATCTTAGTACTACCAGCTGATAAAGGGAATGCTACTGTTATCATGGACAGAACGGACTACTGCAGGAAAATGATGAACCTGCTCGAGGACACCAACACGTACAAGAAACTACCACGTGACCCAACATCAAACGTACAAAAGAAAACAACGACACTTCTAAAGAAGGCTGGCCTGTCGGAGAACCTTATCAAAATCCTTACACCCAAGGAATCCCTACCACCCAGGCTTTACGGTCTGCCAAAAATACACAAAAACAACATCCCACTAAGGCCCATCGCTAGCAACATAGGCAGCCCTACATATCATTTGGCACGTTTTCTCTGCAAACCCTTGCAGGAACTCGTAGGCCTCAACAACTCCTATATCCAAAACTCTTGGGAATTTGCGAATAAGATCCAGTCCATCAAGGTACAACCAAAAGACATTCTAGTAAGTTTCGATGTTATATCGTTGTTCACAAACGTCCCAACCCATGAAACCCTAGACATAGTCAGAAAATCCCAAAAAGTTGCTCCTAACCTACTAGCCCTCATAGAAGATTGCCAAAACTCTACATATTTCCAATTCCAATCCCAGTTTTATGAACAAACTTCAGGCGCAGCCATGGGTTCCCCGATTTCCCCTATCATCGCCAATATCTTTATGGAGAACTTCGAGAACAGAATTCTGCAAGAAGCACCTCTCAAACCCTCAACCTGATTCCGATATGTCGATGACACCTTCGTCATTTGGAGTCACGGCAAAGAAAACCTCAATCATTTCTTAACCTTCCTCAACTCCCAGTACCCAAACATACAATTTACCATGGAGATAGAATAGGACAATCAAATTCCTTTTCTGGATGTACTGGTTCAACGGAAAAACGATGGCACTTTGGGCCACAAAGTTTACCGGAAACCAACGCACACGGATAGATATCTCCACGCTACGTCCCATCACCGACCCCCCCAAAACCAATCGGTCATAAGCTCTCTAGTCTACAGAGTTCTAGCGATCTCCGAACCGAGCTCTCTCGAGGATGAACTAGAGCACCTACGCAAAGCTTTAGGAGATAATGGCTACAAGCCAGGTAACATCGAAAGAACGATCAAACAACTCAGAAGAAGCATAGCCGATCCGAAAACGTTAACAGAACCTGAAGGGGAGAATGAAGGACAAATAATAGCAACAACTTCCCTTCCATACCTTCAGGGCATAACCGATTGCATAGGCAGGGTCCTTGGGAAACATAACGTGCGAGTCATCTTCAAACCTCAGAAGAAGCTAGCACAAGTATTTCCGAGTGCAAAAGACCAAAAACCACCATTAAGTCCACCAGGAGTGTACAAGATACCCTGCTCATGCGGTAAAGTCTACATAGGAGAAACCGGGAGGAAGATCAGTACACGGATCAAAGAACATCAACGGTGTATCAAATATGGCCACATTGGACAATCAGCCCTGGCCGAGCATTGGATGGAGACTGGTCATGCCATTCAGTTCGATAAAACCCAGTCTGGCCCCATCAAACAGCTATTTTTCTAGGAAACACCGAGAAGGCTTGGAAATCCGAAAACATCCGGACATTCTAAACAGAGATGGTGGATATCACGTCAATCCCATTTGGCACACCGTCCTCCCGGTTTTTTAATTGACCGGCCGATCAATTAAAAGATCTGATTGGCTGGTGCAGTGATCTGGAACGATGACTGCAACTATATAAGGAATGCCTGAGACACGGGAGCTCCAGTATCGGAGCTCTCAGCCCTGATGATGCAGACTGTAACGTTTGCGAAACGTCGGCACAACGCTGATTCTCAACACGGCCTCTATCCGGAAGCCACATACTCTTCAAATTACATAAAGAGCCGTGAAAGCCTTAAAACTAAAAAAAAAGTCTTCGAATTGTTCGCGCAACGAACCAGAAACGACCGACAATTTATACAAAAAAGTGCAAACGCGATAGTCAAATGGTTAACTTTTTCTTTGTTTACGTGTCTTTTTTTCGCCGCCGAGACTGATCTCACAAACGTTTTCATTAATTTCAATCAACCACAAACGATCCGCAAACGAATAAAAAATATATAAATCGAAAAGTCAAAGACAAGTCGGTAAATTACCAGTCATTTTTCAACTAAAGAATGATTTCACAAACATTTTAATTGTTACCACAATAAACCGCAAACTACTCACGAACGATTAACGCACCAAAAAAAATGCAAGAATGCAAAGTCGAATCGCCAAGTTCACGTAGCTCCATCCCACACCACTGAAATTTTGAGCGAGTTTCAATATCTGTATGTAAGATCGTGGGGCTGACTGTGACTGTAACTGTGGTCATAATGTTGTACTCCATTGCTACTCGTTTCTGTTATCATAATAATAAGGCAGCATACGATTTGTTAAAATCGGCTGTACAATCATTACGTGCTGCTATGTAGTATGCAGCTAAGGATAATTAAAAAGCTGTTTCGGTCAACTTCTCAACTGAGGCAGTGGGCAACTTCGCGACATAACTTTGCGGCTGACTTCAGTTGAAAAGGGGGACGCCGAGGACGCCAAGTGGTTCACAGTAGCGGGCTTCCGTCCATTGACTCATTTCGCTTTGCACGGTTAGAGCGTCAGGCATTCTTCACCTTTTATATTTAGTCGTCGCATCCTCAGGCTTGGTAAGTGGGATAAGTAATATAATCAGCTATATATTTGTAAGACAAAAAAAAAAAGATTCGGCTGCGTTATTGTTTCAATCAAAAGCGCACTATCAAAGTGTGCTTCATGCTCCAACTTTTGAGTAGACGCTTAAGAGTTGATTCTTAATTGCAGTTCATAAAATATTCAACGTTTCTAGCAGCACATGAGTACAAATTGAATGGTTGTAACTGGAATGGCTTTATAATGTCCGTATGATCGAATCCATGGATTAGGAGTTTGATTGTTTTTGGAGGGATGTGATTTTGTTTCATTCACAACTTATCGATAATTTGTTATCTAATATTGAGCACCGAAATGAATAAAAATGTACATGTCGAATCAACCGGAAGTTACGAGCGAACGTTGATATTCTGCATAACTTATAAGAATGAAAAATGAAAAAATGTTATACAAACCGTATTTGTGCCATATGCAAAGTACAATGGAAAACATACCTTGATCCGTTATTGTTTTAGATCCGTCATGGTGCGAGGCGGTAGAGGTGGAATAGTAAGAGGAGCTAGAGGTGGTATGGGCAGAGGAATGGGCTTTCCGAGAAAGCAATTCCTTCCTCGTCATCCCTTTGACTATACGTTGTGCGAAGCTGCCTTTCCACCTGTAAAGCCAGTTTCAGACGAACCAGACTTTACCATGGCCCTTATAAAAAAGAATACCGACATGTGCCCAACACCAAAGGAGCAATCCTCTATACTCGATCTTGTTGTTAAACTACAAACGGTACTCGATAATCTCATCGTAGCGCCTGGATCTTTTGAATCCTGTGTAAGTGTATTTACAACTAGTCTTTCCGTATAAAGATGGTGCATTTCTTATTGTAGGCTTTCTAACCTTACCTCCTACATTGAATTCTAATTGTATTCAATTTGGTTTCAGACTCTTTATTCATTTGCATCATTGTAGTGTGATCTGGCTTAAGATTAATATTTTTTCAGTGCATTTTCAATGTTTGATGTCTACTTTGATTTTATTGCTTATCTTAATAATATGGACTGTGATACACATGTATTAAGGTTTATTGAAATAAGTCCTATTTTTCAAATGTGTTGACATATCGTTAAAATTGCTCTAAACAAGGCACTTGTTTAAACTTCACAAATTCAAGGTTTCGGAGTTGAATATTAGCTATGTGAAGCTTTATAGTTACTATTAGTTTGATACAGGCATGTCCATAATTTACTTTGTAACATGATTCTTTTTTCAATCATAACCACCGAGTGTATCTTTCTAATGATTGATTTAATATTATAATCTCAACATTTCAACTTTTACTTTTAATGGTGTTGAGGAAAAACAATATATATAGTATATGCAGATATCAGTCTACATGTATAGATTGGCTCTCAGAGCAATAAACATCGGGTATTATTTGTCATAAGATCTTCAGACATCTCATGTCTCTCAAGGGTTATGAAAAGAAGGAATAAAAACTCTTATGAATAATTAGGTGGCATATGCCAAGAGAGCCTAGGGCTTTGTGGTATCAGTTGCCCCTGCAAGTATCAAGATTATCAAGTATTCCAGATTGTCACCATGGATTGAAATTTATGTGCCTAAAAGTTCAGCAAATCTCAATCTCAAAACTCCTCTTTTTCAGGGGAGGGGAAGTAAAATGAAAAGCGCTTTTGCGTAAAACCATCTGGATTGAAAAATATATGTTATGAACATCAATGATACTATTTTGACAACTGGTTTCAATTCTCAATAAAATGGTTAAAGAGTTTTCGTAACTTTTGAAAGTTAAGTTTCTGCTTCAAAGTTATAACTCGGATCTTTGTCTTTAACAACGTTGGGATCTCTTCCGAAAACTTATTTTATTCAAATTGTTCACAGAAGGTAGTCATGGGAAAAAATGATGAGAATTATGCATGCAGCTTTGCACTATGTTCTTACGAAACACTAGTTCCAGGTGCATGCATCGCATACTTTAGTCTGCTTTTTATGCCGGGCTCTTGACTTATCTCATGATAAAGATAGTGAAAATCTTTAATTCATTTTTACGTGTATACGACATGTATGTGTATGCCCCTTTAGAAAAAGTTGACTTGTAGTGGAATTACGATTTCCGTAACAATGTATGATGCAGTAATTGAAAATCTATCCCAAAATAAACAGTTAAAAGTGCTTGGTAACCTTTATGTATCTACGTTGATACAATACGTATTTACATAAACAGTCTGCCGTTATCTGTAAAAGTAATTTCCAACAGTTCACCGAGCGTACTTCGCCTCTCACGAAATACCGTGTTTATTGACTGGTGAGCTCTTTTTTCATAAAACTGAATGCTTTATTTGTGCAAGTCTCACTGCCTCTGAGAATGCAGGGTGCCTTGTGAGCGTCAGTCACCTCCGCTCTCACGAAACAAGAGTTTTCGTTTTATTTTCAACATATTGTAGAGAAAAGGTTATTAAAAACTGTTGATCGATGCAAAAGTTAAGAGGCATCATTAGCTTTATTGGCATTAGACGAATTTTATTTTTCAGAACGAAGAAAGCTCGCTAAAAAAAGAGTTCTTTCTGTGAGGAAACAAAAACTTACTGCTGAATATTAAATGAATGGAAAAGAGCAATTTCACAACTGCACGAGACAGTTTTTGTTCGATGATACAAGTAATTTGTAGCACCGACCTTTGCCTTGCATGTGATTTCTGTAATTACTGGGGAGTCACCGGTTGTTGTCGAGTAAGCTGCAACTTGCGTTTGTTTGAGTGATGTTCGTTGCTTTTCTTTGCCTTTCATGTGTATATCGTATGTTCTTGATCTTCAAAGGTATGATAATTTTTTCTTTGGACCCTCGTTGAATTTTGATAGCAACAATATGATCGTTTGCCGCGAGTACAGCCATGTGTACGTAATTAGACCTTTCGAAGCGACGACAACTTTTTATATTCATGGCCCGATCGATAAACAGTCTTTTCATGTTTTTTAACAAAACGGAATCAGTGGATGAGACTCGGTAACTATCATATACCCATTATTTTATTATTCAGCAACTGGAAGAAGTAAGAAAAGTTGGCAGCTTTAAGAAAGGAACGATGATAAAAGGCCACAACATCGCAGATATTGTTGTCATGTTGAAAACTTTACCAACGAAAACGGCTGTCGAGGCACTGGGTACAAAGGTTCACGCTGATCTCAAAACGGCAAATTCAAAGGAAATTTTCAAGTTGGTTCAAACGGAACGCGGTTTTGACATATCGAGCAACGAGGCAACGGTGAGAGTTCTCATAACCACGTTGCACCAGAATCTTCGAAAATTGGAATCTGACCAACACCTCGATGTCAAGATTTGTCAAGGTACTGTGACAAAAGAATAAAGAAGCAATAGGTGTTAATTACAGACGCATGCAAATAACTGCAGTACCTATTCAAAATCACTTTACTTTTGTGCAGTTTCTTTTACCAGGTAGTTTTTGTCACTTGAAATTTAAAAAAAGCCCCCAATGTCTGCAATAATTGCAGGCTGACAGTTTGATTTGTTTATTTACTGTAACTTTTTTTGACTTTACATGTGCGTTCTTTCGTATTTTCTATTTTACGTTTATACTACGAGGTTTCCCTAAAAAATTACATTGCCATGATTTGAGTACTTAAACTACATACCCTCGATCGATTCTCGCACACCGCCACACAAATTCACCTACTAACTGCATTCTGTTGCCAAGTGCCGTGAAAAGCATGTTTCCTTTTGAAACCTGATAATTAGTTTTTTACGTCATCTACATTCTCTTTGAGCAGGCAAATTAAGTTTTGTCGCTTTAGAGTTTTGGTTTAGTTGAATATGAGTCATCAATGAATCATATCTTAGAAGGATTTTCATTGAATATGCTTGTTCCGCTTCTGGCTAGATTCCAAGTACGGAAATTTGTACAAAATATAGTGCAAAAAGCTCAAAAAGAAATTATAACGGAGTTCGTGTCGGTCCGATCCAATAAAATGGAAATATATTTTTTCGAACATTTGGGTAAATGGTGAAGATTTTGAAAATATATGATTTCGAACAATACGCAATAATAAAGAAAACCATTCGTTACACTTCACTGTATCAAACTTGACCATCATCCGGAAAACGTGTGAACTTACTCCTCCTCTCGCGTTAATATCTTTTTTCCTCACCGTCTAGACCAAATTTTGTCACAATTCATTCCAATATTTCAATTTTCTTCCATTTATGAAAAAAATTCTTTTAATAACCTGAATTTGTACAAAATATTTTTATATAGATTATCGAATATATGAAGAAAAAAAATGTATTTTCTTGCACGGCCACAGCATTTTATGAATTTTTACTTAAATAATCAGACAATTCCTCGTCCTAACAGTAAACGTATGCTAATCTCAACTGGATAGGAAGAATATATAAGTATGCCAATAGACTTGGGGCAATTTATTGTATCATCTGAATACTTGGAAATTGCGATTTTTATTTCCTCAGTAATAACACAACCAATCGGAACTACATTTGTCCGCACAGAACTTTGTTAAAGAAGCTAATGAATTGATTTTTGTTGTACGATCTTTTTGGAATCAACATCAATTGAATTCTGTGGTTACATCTTCGAAAGTTGTTATTAATTTGGTTAAAAATTCAGGTCACTTGGCTGCGATCCGACACTCTCGCTGGTTCGAAGAAAACGCCCATCATTCGTGCATCAAAATCCTTATTCGTTTGCTACGCGATTTGCGAAGCAGATTCGAAGGATTTGAACCTATGTCCCCTTGGATGTTGGATCTCTTGGCTCACAACGCTATAATGAATAATCCAGGAAGACAAGCTCTACCGATCAATCAAGCATATAGGAGAGTGCTCCAGTTATTAGCATCGGGCCTATTTCTACCGGGATCGGCAGGTCAGTATTTATCAGTATTCCTAATTGAAAGTGACTTGCCGCCGGGGCTTTACTCTTTTATGACGAATTAAAATCCTGATCGATATATCAATTGCCCGTTTAAGAATATTGAAATTTTAAAGTCGAGTCGATTATTTTTTTGAGCAGTGTCACATCCGGAAGGCATCTGAGCATAATATTTTTGTTTCCCTCTTTGTTGCCTACGCCCAGCGCCATAGCACGGGATGAGGGTAAAAAAGGCGTAGTGCGTGGGAAAAGATAACATTAAGGAATTGACGCGATGTTTTGGTGTTATGGAATAATTGGACACTTGTGAAACCTTGAGTCTTGGTTTATTACAAATTAGGGGTCAGGCGAAAGTAATTAACTGGTAAGACACAAATAGCACGGGTAATACGAGGATAGAAAAGAATTATACAGTTCGCTTACATTCGTTGATGGTGCGTGCGCTCGCTCGTAAAAATATCAGTTGACGCTCGTAAGACGAAGGGCCCTCGCTGGTGCTCTGATGTGCTCCCTGGTGCAGTAGATGGTAACACTTACACAAGGTTTTCGGTCGGGGCGGAGATGTGTGTGTATATATGTACAGCAGGAGCTACTCGAGGCTCTATACAAATGTGCGGCGTGAGACACGGATTTCTGACCTTTCTTACGCGAACTGAGGATAGAAGTAATGTATATATCTATCGTACTCTAAAGAAAAGACGTAATACGATTGCTCATACGGAGATAGGGATTAAGATACGATAAAAGAACTTGATGACGATTGTCGGGAGACTGAATTCTGAACTTGATGAAGATTGTCGGAAGACTGGGATTGAGGCTCGATGAAGAGCGTGATCCGATCGTAGTTGACAGGAGACTGATTTCGGGAAAGAAAACTCTTGATATCAAAATTGGAAGGGTTTCAATAGTGCGAGAAGGAACCTAAGGGAGAGTGTGGTTCTGGTCATCTAGTTCTTCAGGGATTGCTCCATTGGTCGTGAATATATCGGTTAATTAGCGTGATTGGTCGCGGTATGGTGTGCGAGTACGTTACAGATTTGCTAGGCATGCGCGTGACCTTATTCTAGGGCATCGGCTCTAATTATTATGCGTCTGAACAGAAGAGGGGATCTTTGTCCCGTATTTCGGCGGAAAAATGCATGGGATATTGGAGTTCGATATCTAAGACTTAAGCACGCGCATGGTTTGTGTTATGTCAATTTATGGCTATAGTGACTTCTCATATCGAGAAGTTTATATATCGGACTCCCCGCAAAACCGGATGTCTCATTTTTCAGGCAGAGTTATAAATTCGTCGGAGCCGTCTAGTCTATGTTTTGTTTAAATGATCTAGGGTCAAGGCTTCTTAAGAGGGAATGATACCTTATTGCGGTCTGTATGGTAGAACGATTATAGAATCCCACGAATCTCTGAAACGGCTCTTCAGATCCCGTCGAAACTCTGCCAAACGACGTCAAATAGATAGATGAATGGCTCTCTTGTTCTCAAATTTTCTGATTTTGAGAACAAGAATGTAGATTGGCTTATGATAACCCAATCTACATTTTTTTTTCTCAAATTCGGAAAATTTGAGGAGAAGACAGCCGTTCGTCTATCTGTATGACGTCGTTTGGCAAAGTTTCGACGGGATCTGAGGAGCCGTTTCAGAGATTCGTGGGAATCTATAATCGTTCTACCATACCGACCGCGATAAGGTATCATTCCTTAACGTTTATTGCGGTAAGGCTCTGCGTAGCGTTGAAAGCCAAGGTGATAGGAAAATTCGTTGAGCGACGGTGCTGCTATCGTGAATATATCGCTGTGGTTCGAATGTGCGTATGGAATGTACGCACGTTCCTTTTTATGCTGTTATGCGTCTCATTCCTAGATTTCTACATTTAATAAACTTATGATGGCAAATGAGGATTTTGGGAATAACTGAGAGGAGACACCTGCTGCACATTCGCTAGGATGTAACAACAGTAAGATTGCCATATTTTTTAACGACACTTCTGTTATTAAATCGCGACTCAAGCGTTTCAATGCCCTTTTTGCGCCTCAATACACCATCAGACGATGTGAGAATATAACTAGCGTGTTCGGTAGAATCTTAGAGAATATAAATCTCGTAAACTGCAGATTTCCCAGCCGGCTGAAAGAAACTACGGTAGTACGCATGCATCTGTGTCAATTCGGCTAGTGTATTTGTGCTTTGTACACATCCGTCTTTAATAGCAATGAACATTAAATTGCCAGTTGATTTATTGGGGTCGATAGTTTATTTTATATTTTGGGGAAAGCTCAAAATTTCGAATCCTAAATTTGACGATCGACTCCTGCAAAATTTTGAGGAGTTGAAGAAAAAACCGCATGTTTTTTTTATTTAACCGAAAATGTTAGAATTATACAAAGAATAAAAAATGTTTGTAACACCGGTGCGTGGGTCTAGTGGTTAGCTTGCTTGCCTCAACCAGTACATCGGGAGGTCGTGGGTTCGAATTGCAGTCTCGTAGTCTCAGAGATCTTTAAATACGGGCGCGATGTAGCTCCAGTTCTACACGGATGTTACGCACGCGGAGCGGAGACGGACTGTAGTCTGTGATTTATTTATCGACGAAACGCTACTAGCTCTGAAACTGGGAAGCGAACCTGGAATCGGCCGTATTGGTATAGGTTTTCTGCAGTTTCCCTATACCCATGCCAAAAATGTCATGGCAAATGCGATACAGTAGGAGAAGTCGGCTGAGGCCGCAAGGTGGGGACGTGAAGTGGAATATGGTGGGGAATGTACTAAGGGAAAGGACCCTGTACGAGTGCTACAAAAAAAATTGTACCGACTCATTATCGCATTCATTATTTGAAGTGCACGATCAGAACTCGTTTAATGATTATGAACAAACGCAAAGAATATAAGAAAGAGAAACAGAATACTTCGTAGTAAATAAAGCAGCGAGAATTGAACAATATTTTATCTTTGGGCGGTACAAATTGATTGTTACTTGAGCCGGCTTTGCTCGGTGTTTGA
The DNA here is from genome assembly GCA_951751655.1 of Ophion costatus. NCBI lineage: Eukaryota > Metazoa > Arthropoda > Insecta > Hymenoptera > Ichneumonidae > Ophion > Ophion costatus. The sequence continues at coordinate 11,982,059 of OX632357.1, read as the reverse complement.
TATTTTATTAATAAGGTTTCAAACATAACGTGACAAAGCTATTTGTACAGTCCTTTTGTGGAGTTCGCTTGCAGTTAACATAGCGACAACTTATCAGGACCATCACTTAAGTGCTTGCCTCCAATTTGGTCGAAACTCATATATGCGATAAAGCATTGAAAACTATTAGACACGTTTTTTTGATCTGCGGAAAAACGTTTTTACGGGAGGCAGCGACCCCTTGAAACAGGCGTGTCACCCCTTGATTTCATTTTTTTTCTCCATTATTCTATAGTGGATCTTTCATCGCTTTACATTAGAAGATTTTTGGTTTTTGTTTCATTCAGATCGGCAGAATGCTTGTGGATGAAACTGCAAACCCGCCCCTCTACGTGCCTTTCTTTGAGGGGTGCTTTCCTACCTTGAACCCGTTTTTCCGCGCATAAAATAAAATATGTGTCTAGGAGTTTTCAATGCTTTTTTTATCACATATATAGGTTTCAAGAAAATCGACGTGGGAAACTTAAGTGATGTTCCTTGTTAGTTGTCCCTATTTCTTGAATCACCCATATAGGTTGACTGACATCATTTCGATTGATAATTCAAATCAAATGCTAAAGCTATTTTTATAGTTCCTACATAACTATATTTCCAGATTAATTATTCAACCGCCATCCTCTCATCGCGTAGTTAAGTGCCATGTTGAGTCCACCATTTGAAATATTCTAATTTTACCATTACCTTTGTAATAAACGGCTCTTTGCATACCAAATTTGATAAAAATCAAGGAACATTTTTCCCCTCAATCTGTAATACTCCTAATGTCTGCGCATGCTTCAAACAGTAGTTAACATTCTAAGAATATTTTAATCAGAAATCGAAATGTTTATAAAATTTCCGAATGTTTACATTTTAGCAGGTAATAGTGATGCTCGGTACGCATACTAACTAAGAATAAGACGCATAACAGCATAAAAAGGAGGAGGTCCTATTGCAGCGCATTTCAAGAGGTGTGCTAAGCCAGAAATCACAAATCACTTGTTTGACGTTGCATACAGTACTGAAAGTAATTTTCAATTTTAAATTCAAGAGGTATGATTCATTCCATAAATGCGACTTGAATTGACCTAACAAGGAAATCGCGCAAGGGGCCACTCCGATGTTGGTAAAATTCGACATATTTGTAGAGCGGGCCAAAATAGTATTTTTTGTACGTTGGCTGAACCCCATGGATATATGAAGATAGTTCAAATGGCAATAATGTTTCATTTTTCGAGTACTATAATATATATTGATGCTGAGAACGGTGCAGATAACAACAAAATTTCACTGTTTACTGCGAAAATGCGTACCGACATTTTTTTTCTATCTCATTGGGATGTAAATTTGTACAAGTGGATACGATGGCAAAGTAGAGGCTTCATGTTTTTTTGTTTTCATTCGATATCTTTCAATAGGGGGTGAAACCAACCTTTGATTATTTTTGGCTAATATCGAAGTATAATTAAAGGATCAAACGAACTTACCTACTTAAGTGAGGTTCAATCGTAATTATATGTCGGGTTTCGTTCGAGATGATTACATTGTAGTGTGATCCACTCTCACACGTTGGTATTCCAACTCTCAGAGCTCCCACAAAAAGGACCGCCCGGTTACCCGGTGCTACGGCTGTTTGTTCCATCATGTCATATTGTGCAAAATAAAGTCGAACCCACACGCTTTAGCATTGCATCGCTCAACGCAGCATAAGATGTTTCGACCAATCACATAGCTCGATGCGCATATATATATAACCCGGTGCGTTGGTCTAGTGGTTAGCGTGCTGGCCAGCGGATCGGGAGGTCGCAGATTCGAATCCTAGTCGTGTTATTTTCGTCGTTAAATATTTTTCTTCGATATTTCTTGGAGAAAGACAACTAGTTCCGTGACTGGGAGGCGAACTTGAGATCGGTTGTATCGGTATAGATTTTCCGCAGTTTCCCTATACCTATAGCAGATATCTCATGGTGAATAGGATACAGTAGACCCATTCTGTAACTCGTAACGACAACTTTCGTTATCGTTATCTAGCGATAGCCAATAAGAGGCTCCCTTTCTTCTGGAATCGTGCATGCGATTGGCTGTCGCTAGCTAACAATAGCGAAAACTGTCGCTGCCGAGTTACAGAATAGGCCTACAGGGGGTGTGGAAGGGTGATAAAGAGGGATGTGGAATGGGAGGTAGAACGACGTTGAGGCGTATTGGGGTTTGTAAAAAGGGCAAAACCCTGTACCACTGGAACGAACTAATAAATAATACGTGTGCGCGCGCGTGCGTGCGTGCGTGCGTGCGTGCGTGCGTGCGTGCGTGCGTGCGTGCGTGCGTGCGTGCGTGCGTGCGTGCGTGCGTGCGTGCGTGCGTGCGTGCGTGCGTGCGTGCGTGCGTGTGTGTGTGTGTGTGTGTGTGTGTGTGTGTGTGTGTGTGTGTGTGTGTGTGTGTGTGTGTGCAAAGGGTGTCCCTCTTATCTCTGCCACTCGAAAAAACTTGGAGATATTTTTCCCGCTGAATGTAGCACGGAAATTGGGCAGCTAAAATTAATAATTGCCATATAAATCTCGCCTAATCAATCGATTCAACAAATCATACGATTTATCCATCAGGCCTTGCTGGCATACACAGTCTACTCTACTTGGATGCGACCTGCATAAAATTCATATGATCTCGAGCTGAGATTTTGACGTAAATTTCGATGCAGATTCCGCACAACCGTTGATTGATTTTCTGGGCCGAAAATTAACTTTAACGATGAATATCTCAAGTACACAATCTACTACGAGATATAGGACTACTATTGGTGCAGTTTTCTCACGTAATTTACCCATATTGGAATTAATACTTTTTATAGTACATTTCAGTCATAACACTATAAGGCTATTTTATCATTTTTAGATTTCCCATAACTAATATAACTAACATGTGGTCTCTCGTCAAATAGGGAATAAAAAAAATTCTTTTACACGCCTACCTACGAAGTTTCACTTCGTTCGCGCGGAGTAACCACGCATACCAGTTTTTTTTATTGCTCACACTTTTCATTAACTGAAAATTGGTTTTAGTTTCTGAAGCAGTACCTGCAAGAGACCTTGCATACGTCAAAATATTCATTTCTTTTCTTACCTATGCTCGATGCAAGGCGATTCCATGTGTTCGCCGTTTTATTGTTTCTAGTCTAAAGTATGATCTCAATGTACTGCTTGCTGTCCTATTGCCAATTGCAAAGAATATGACGCACGAAGAATCTTTGTCAAATTTATTTTCAGCCAAAAAAAGGGGCCGTTTGTTCTATGTATCCGATAAATTCTTTGAATCGTGAATTTTCCACACGGGGAACTTTGGTAAAAAAATTTATTAGTACTAAAAACGGCCGATCGTTTCACGCTCAGAAACGCTCTAACTATGACTAGAGATTAGAGCCGTCACAACATATTATATTATACGTATATTGTAATCTCCCGAAAAAAAAGCAAGAGAACTATCCGAGAAAAAATGCGGTGCGCTTCTGGGCTGGGATTCGAATCCGGGACCTTTCAATTGCCGGTTGAATGCTCTGACCCCTGAGCTACGCCGGCCCGCTTACCTCACCTTTCTCGGATAGTCTTCATAATCGTAACGCAACGTTACAATATATAGCAGGCAAGATAACAGCCAGCTGTCCAGGAGCCCGAGACAAGTCTTAAACGCGTCGCTCTTCACGCTGTTAAACTATTTGTTAATCAACCCGCAAAGGGGCATATGTACTAAGTTTACGAAATGACGGATATACTTTTTTCGATTTAACTAAACCGCGACTGTAGACCATCTTTTTTGGGGAAAATAATCGGTCGGAAATTAGGCCGAAAATTATGAGATCTCGAGATTGAGTGGACGAATCGAAAAATAACCTGACCCAAACGACGTTTTCGCGTGGCGTTGATTTAACGTTAAAAAATGACAGATAAAATCCCATCTTAACGTATAATCTATGTTGTCTATTATTGCACACACTCTGCTACAGAAAACTCGGTTGCAATATAAAAATACAAATGATCATTGAAGTGTTTGATTATTCAACTTAAAAACGATAAAAATGATGTACTTATGTTTTGCAAATCTATCGAATCAGCCTGTAGTAAGGAGGACGCCGATTTCGGAATGCGTAACGTCTTGTAAAGTTTTCGGAGATAAATAAAGCTAGATATTTTGGATCGTCGCCTTGTTCGTTCCATAAAAAAGGGTGTAGAACTCCGACCGGATGACTTATCACCACTCTCATGCAGTGAGTTTGATAGGTGATTCAGGATTGTCTCGAATGTTCGTATTTTTTGTTTTGGTGGAAAGGACGAATAACGAGCGATACTATTACCTTTCTCCATGAACAATTATATACTTTCATTTAAAAAAAAGTACGATCATACATGACATCGCATTGCCCGCATGCCGATATAAAAAAGAAGTATATCTTTGTTTTTCATACTCGCGACACAAGACAAATTGTGAAATTGATATTCACTCTTCAGTTGATTTTCTTGCACGAGAAACTGACAATTGGGAATGCTTGTTTACCACAAGGTCTTGTGACTATACTAATCTAAGGAAAAAGCATTTATCTTTATGCACTGAAAAAGTCATCATGGAAAAACGATAATTGTTTGGCAACAATCATCTAAAAACTATTTATTGCTTAACGTATTTTTGGTTGAATTGATAATATTCCTTGGAAAGTCGTATACTTGCTACACTTATAATTGACAATCATCAAACTAACGGTTACCACATACGTATGCTTTGCACAAACACCGGCCGGTTCTTGACTGATTTGTTTCTTCAATTCCGCTTCTAAGCTTACTGTACATATTTTATGCGTTTCTTTGCCAGGTATTTCGGATCCATGCGAAGGCGGCAACATTCGAGTTCATACGGCAATGACACTGGAGCAGCAAGATCTGGTATGTCTCACGGCTCAAACCCTTTTGCGAGTGCTCGCTCATGGAGGCTATCGACCTCTTTTGGAAGGCGGTAATAAACTCGCGGTCGAGATGAGCGTCTGGGCCGGTGGTGTAGTCGCCAGTCCTTTGGATAAAGCATATGAGCCCCCAACCGAACAAGAACAGCAGGAGGACATGGAGGAAAGCAACGAGGAGATGATAACCGAGGCTTCATGAACCATCGTTATAATAAAGCATTTTGGTGGCGATGATAATGAAATAATCGGGAGCAGAGAAATCGAAATAGAATGACAACTATAATATCTTTATATACCATCACCGGCAGTATTCGAGCTGCTCGATATTTATTTGAGTGAATCGAGAAAAAATTATGTTTGGTTGCGTATGTTCGGGCTATTTGTCATGATTATTTCTCAACATCTCGTATCAGACCATTAAATGGAAATATAATTTTAATACATGGCTAAGTCAGCATCTACACCAGTATGTTCCACTTATACGAATGTACTTTCTGCTTATTAAATAAAACCAATACTTACTGATGATCAGCTATGTCGAACCGCAACTTTCAAAAAGGTCTCATAACTACCCCAAGTTTTATTTGTTGATATTCCGAGTTTCTTACAAAATCGTTTGTTATTAGATGAGTAAGATATGAGGAACCATAGGATGTATAAATAAAAAATGTCCACATTTCATTTGTTTAAAAAGTAGTTTCATCTAATTCAAGTAACGTTATACGTGACGCGACGACTATGTTAAAGTCGAGACTGCTGTAATTTTGTTTGCCACACTAGCCGTTACTTAAATCTTTGATCGCAACCGTTGCTCATATTCGATCCACACACGGCCATCGGAATTTTAAGAAACGTACTACACATGCTGTTTCCGATGAAACAAGCTCATATCTCGAAAAGTACGGAGTGCAATGAAAGAACGTTATAAACAAAGTCGTTTCATTTCAAGAGAGAAAAAATATTGGAATCTCATATTGACCTTAGGTTTAACAACTAATGTCATGTAAGTCCCACTCCAAAAAGCTTCATGAAAACCCCTATATTGTACAGTCCATTCCTATAACTTACTTCCAGGACTTTTTAAAACACTGGGGATAAATATTTATTCATCCCGTACGTCTTCAGTCATTGCGTAGGGGTGCGCGCGTGCACTCACACTTCCACACAATAGGCGTGTACATTCGACCGGATAACGTCCACGTGGTACATGTAATGCCATTTAGTTTTACGTGGTGTACCTGGCCTTAACGGACAACACCACTGTGACGGCTTCAAAAAATCGATTTTTTGAAAACCATCTAGAAAAATCTAAAATACATTTAAGATTAAGATGCCGTTGGACCCAGGTCGAACAAATATTTATTTTCGGAGATATTGAATATTTTGTGGAGCGGTGCAGCGCTCCGTGACGCTCAGGGTCCCGCGCAGCTGCGCGCCTCAGGGTTGGCAGGTATACCGGGCCTTTCCTAGGTCCTGTGGGTCTTTCCCAGGTGTTCTTTTGTCTATCGTGTCCAAAAACGTATGGGGACGCGCCTCCGCGAAATCGTCAAAAACGAAAAGGATTGTCTGGCAGAGGAAAGCTCACCAGAAAATTGATTGACAAGTTGAGCACATATTACGGCTTGGCTATTCGGAGGAACAGCGATGATGTTGAAAAAATAAGGAAGGCAATTTGGGCAACTATCAAACATAAAATATCCACAGATAGTGAGCCACAACATGACGATTGCCCAGAGGGGGTCGAGTCGTGGTGTTCGTGGCAGCGAGCGGTCGCAAGCGGTAATATTTCTGAATATCGCCATAAGCCGCTTCTTCCTGAGGAAGTATTGGAGGCAATTACGCCAGTCTTCGAAAATTTGAGCAGAGACCATTTGCTGCAGCGTTGTTTGGGCGGCTTCACGCAAAACAACAACGAAAGCTACAACAAATCAGTTTGGGCAATAGCCCCCAAGTGTCAGTCCGGGAGCAAAAAAATCGTTAATATTGCAGCTGATATCGCGGTATTATTAATCAATGATGGTCTGAGAAGCCTCATGAAAGTTTTGGAGACGTTGGGGATAACTATCGGCCCAAATTGTTTCAATTTTTGCGTTGAAACCGACGCAGCGCGGATCGAGCTGGCGGGGCGCTCGCTCACAGACGCTGCAAAAGAGGCAAGAAGAGCCTCTACAAGTTCGAGAAAAGATGCTAGGGACACTGATTTGCTTATTGAAGGCCAGCTATATGGTGCCGGCATCGCTGATTAAAGGTAAAAATTTTTTTTCCAATTTATCGCATAAATTAACAAACCTAAAACTTTGAACGCGTTTTTCTCAAAACCACTTTTTTGACTGCGGCACGCAGCAGAACTCGAGCAATTTTCATCCGATCGACTTCAAATTTGGACTGCATCAATAAAACTAGATTATCTAAAGAAGTACTTAGGATTTTTTCGATATCTCAATAATAAAAAAAGTTATAGCCTATTTTCGACGAGAAATTTTGCTCGAAAATCGTCCTTTAATTTCAAAAGCGTGCCTATTTATTAAAAATCAATATTTTTTCAAATCCCTGTGTACTTCTCTTCAAAATATCATATTATTAACGAAAACACTCAGTATTTTTTTTCAGATCGACTTTGAAGAGAGTTCTGCTGCGTGCCGCGAACCATTGCAGAGGCAACCTGACGCGGGAGCTTCTCCAGCGTCACCATGGGGCGTGAAAAATTTGACATTTTTTTAAATGTATCTTCAATAAACGACGAACAAAACAAAAAAAAATGTTCGAATATCTTTTTTTTCCCACAAAAAAAAATTCTTGAAAAATGACAAAAAACAGGGGGTCACAGTGGTGTTGTCCGTTAAATAACACGGGCCCCGCGACCTCGGGGTCGGATACGCCGACCAGGCGACAAGCAAATGCTAGTCTGCCATTTCACATGCCAACCACTGCCACCACGAATCCAACCGCTATGGGCTAGTAATCGCCCCGTAGGACGGCGGGCAACTTAGCCCCCGCGGCACCAATCTGGATCACTGGCTAGATCCTCGTGATTACGAAAAAACTCGTACTACTTCCAATTGACGAGCAGTGCTTTCGTTGGCATTGTCTATTAGCGCTTCGGGCTGGCGGTGTCTCTACTCACCGGGGTACCCGGGCTCACGACCCTAAGGGGCTTGGCCTACACGGGCGCCACCCCCCCCCCCCCCGCCCAAAATCCACGTGGTACATGGTGGGTAATGCTGATACCGGTGGCCTCGTATCGCAGGTATCAGCTTTATATTCAGGGTTACATATCATACAGGGTATGTATACGTAAAATTTCTATATCGCCGACAACATACTGGCTAAAATTGGGAGGACAAATAAGACTCCGCCGTTTGACAAAAGATGGCCCCACCAGGAGGTGAGGGTTGAAATTGTTAGATGTGAAACGTAATATCATAAGGGTGGACATCTGGCGAGAAAATGTTGTGTTTTGAGCCGAAGAAGCCTCATTTGCGGGGACTTGATTTACTTCTTAAGTTTGAAGAAATCTGCAGCTAAGGAGGATCGATTGCTTATAGAAGCATATGGTGAGGCTGCTTTAGTGAAAGAAGTTGTGAGTGCGTTTAAAAGTTTAAGAACGGTGAGTTTAACGCCGAAGTTAATGAACAGAACGGACGGCTGAAAGTGCGAACGCCCGGAGACGTGGAATTGGAAGCATTATTGGAGGGAGATTCGTGCCAAACGCAAGAGTTCCCGCAAATGATTCATAAATGGTGCATATTGTTTGCTTGTATTAAATGCCGAAATTCTCCGCACGTAAAGCAGGTGCCCCGATCGGTCACCAAAACTCGGGCCCAGCTATAACTTTCAAAGTACTGTATTAAAAAATCACTGGGCTAGTAAACGTAGGCTTGACTACAACTAGCTTCATAGACTGAAAAGAAATCTGCGCGAAGTGTTCCCTTCCGATTCTGATGAAAATTAGCATATTTATACAGTGGGTAAAGAATACTTGAGACGTATTCTTTCATATCTGCAGAGTTCCGTTGTTAGGGGGTGAAACGCACCCGTCCTAATTGGGCTTTTTCTCTTTTTCGGCGATAATTTTTTAACGGAGCAAGATATCAAAATAATTCGAATGACAAAAATACTGTATTTTTCGAGCACTGCAAATTTATGATGACTGTGCTAACAAGGAAACCGTTTCCGGTGTCCCCCTCTAATTTCGTTCATTTTTGAATATGTTATTCTTCATCGAAATCTAAAAGACGTATTTTTTTTTATCGGCGGAAAAACAGTTCTAGGGGGTGAAACTCACCCTCAAAGTTGGGCACCTTCCGAGTGACTTTTGCAGTTTTGCGGTGGGGGTGAAAACTTTGAATCATGAATCGATCAAATGACAAGAATATCGAAATGAAAAATTAACGAACGTTAGAATAAAGATGAGCCATTTTATATGAAGATCTTAAAACTCGAAAATAAAAATCACAAGCGGAAATTTCGAAATAAATTTGTATCGAAAAAAAATACTCAAGTGCGTACAATTGCGAAGGTTGCAATTTCGAATCAACTGAAATATCAAACTCACTGTGGTCGAGTCTTCAGCAGTAAGATTAGCGAATACTAAGAGCGTTCACAATTTCGAATTTAATATAGCGACGGGCGAGCGCAACGAACAATCTAAGCAGCGAGAGGCAAGAAAGTCGAACGGTGAAAACCAGGGGGCTGACACTGGGATAAATTCTCTTAACAGTAAGGTGTCCCCGTATTGTCGCCACGTAACTAACCCACCATGCGGCGCTAGTAGTCACCCGCATGACCCCCACTCCGCAAAGCACCTCTCCGTATTATTTCGTCATTTTTTCTCGATCTGTCATTGTTCTCGAATAAAAAAAATCGTAGTGTGGTAAAATCGTAATTATTTTATCACATTAGAAGAGCGATTTGTGGCTCATCGCAATTCAACGCGTGTTTTCGAGTCTATATTGGACGACGTGTATAACTATGAAAAGCTCTCTTTTCCGTGTATAGAACACGCCGATAGTGTTCTTTTACACATAATACAATATTACATATTGATGCGGATGCAGCAATATTCTGCACGTCTCAACGCAGAACAAAAAAAAAAGTAATCTCGACAAGAAAACAATCGCAAAACATTGTACAACGTGACTAATCCATTATTTAAAAAATATTAATGTTATCTGTTTATTTCGTTCAATAAATATTTTTAAATATATAATATTGCAACAAGTGTAAATATTGCATCCCTTCCTACATACACATATACTTTTAAATTCTATTCTAAACAATGAATTTTCCAGACGCGTCGAATGCAAATGATGCAGACCCTGCGCGACAGGAGTGGGGGTCATGCTGGTGACTACTAGCGCCGCATGGTGGGTTAGTTTACGTGGCGACAATAACGAGACACGGTAGACCCAGCAGTGCCAGGGGGCTAGTGAAAACAGAGATAAGTAGGGAGATGTACAACGCTCCCGTTTTCGGCGTGCCTCAGGAATGGCGCTAAATCGCGGCGGCAAGTTCGGGAATATAATTTTGTGTTCATCGCCTCTGTCGAGATTGCAGATTTCCTTGTGGCCCCGCGAGTCGTAATCATCGCACTAGTCGGTATCGCAGTCAGTGTTGACACATACGGGTAGCTCGGCGGGGGAAAAGTCACCGCCCCTCGCACATCGTATTTGCTCGACAGGCGAACGGATCGAGATTTTCTGTTCGATCGAGATCGACATTCTTTCGTGGCCGTACTGCCGAATAAAATATGCATAAAATGAATTTCAAAGGGAAAAAACATCGATCGAGATTATTGTTTTCTCTCGGTTGCTCGTTTATGAGGAGAATGCGGGTTAAAAAAATTAACAACGAAACGCGTTGAAAAATAAAACGCCGAAACGACCGTGTAAGGTTCAAAGAGAAATATTGAGCCTTTGTCGCGGTTGTTTCGGCGGTTTTTTTTCCAACACCAACCATGCTAGTCAAGGCTGTACGATAAATGTTGCACTATCCTCAATTATTATCATGGCTGAGTTGGCAGCGTACCGGATTAACGATGCTTGCGGTCCGGGTTCGATCCCCGGTGAATCGATCTTTCTATCTATTCTTTTTCTTCATTTTATATTTTTTAAATTTTGAACTTCCTCTCGCTTTAGCTACTTTCGGCTTTCCAGGCGTCATTTATCTTTGATTCGTATATGTTTATATATATATATATATATATAAATAGACTGCTACCAGGGAATCGAACCCGCGTCGTCCGTACTCAGAGCCCGGATGCCGATATGTCAGGCGCGAGGCTCTCGTGGCTGCATGGACGTCCATAAATTACATAACGCAATTGAGGGGGGCGGTCGGCCTGACGTTACGGTCTACGTAAGTGAGGGGCGGGGGGGGTCGAGGTTTGCGTTACGTTACGATTTTAGAACTGTCAGAAATAGCAAAATTTCTACATGTTCAAGTTTTTAAATTTAAAACTCATTATTCAGAACAGATGATGTGCAAGCTCTCATTATTTTAAGCAATATAACGAAGATGAAAAACCATCATATCACCCGCGACTTGATGATTTAATGTAAGTATCAATATTCTAGAAAAAACATAACTTTACATCAAGATAAACGGAATGAAAACTTTGATCGAGATTTTCTTGAAACTACTGTTTTGACCTCGTCTCAGTGAATACTCACAAACTTATCACCCGATTTTCAATTTTTTTTTTACATTTTTTAATCGCAGTGACTAAGGTTGTACTCGGCCGATTTTTAGAATTTTCATCATTGCTATTTTTAAAGATTGCTTGAGTACAAAAAAGGGCCATTAAGATAGAAAAAAAATGTCCACACTGTCGGCGATTTGTAAAAAAAAACATAATAAAAAATCGGCTATGCATAACGATAGCTACATTTGTATAGATATCGATAAATTGTCAAATTTTTATTTACAGATCATAAAGATCATAAAACCTTTCATAATGATATCGATGGGACAATGAAAAGAATTTATGAACGCCCCCTTATCCAATGTGAAGTCTGTTGAAAGGAATGCCCAAACGATCGCGAAGGTCTGAAAGTTCGCTTTCTCAAAGTTTCCCTTTCATGATCGTTTCAGCACTTTTTTCAATTTATCCAACGTCTATTTATTAACAAATTCTTTGTTGATTGTTTAGCCGAGTGCACTAATCAAATACTGCATAACCGTAAGTACAGTTTATTTAATCTCATAATAACTTAGTGCACTCGTTCTCGGAGGGCACCACAGGAAGGCAATCAACTTCACCCCCCGTCAGCTCAAAGAGTCTCGTTTTGAAGACGGGACGCTTTCAAGAATATATGGTTCCCAAAAGCGTAACTCCACGAATTATTGATCCATTGAAGAGCAGCTTGAAAAGCCTCTGACTACGCAATTCGACAATTCAAGATGACTTGCGAAAGTCGTGCTTAAAGAGCCTTCAATTGCAGACAGGTGCAACTTCGATAATCGATCAACGGTTGAATAATTCCAACACTCTGAATTTGCTACAAATTTGACATATAGACGCGCAGCTCATCGAGCTTCTGATGCAAGCGAGCGCAGCTTGTAACGGGCAACACCACTGTGACCCCCTGTTTTTTTGCCATTTTTCAAGAATTTTTTTTGTGGGAAAAAAAAGAGATATTGGAATTTTTTTTTGTTTTGTTCGTTTTTTATTGAAGATACATAAAAAAAAAATTTCAAATTTTTCACGCCCCATGGTGACGCTGGGGAAGCTGCCGCGTCAGGTACTGTTGCCTCTGCAGTGGTTCGCGGCACGCAGCAGAACTCTCTTCAAAGTCGATCTGAAAAAAATACCGAGTGCTTTCGGTAATAATATGATATTTCGAAGAGAAGTACACAGGGATTTGAAAAAATATTGATTTTTAAAAAATAGGCACGCTTTTGAAATTAAAGGACGATTTTCGAGCAAATATTCTCGTCGAAAATAGGCTATAACTTTTTTTATTATTGAGATATCGAAAAAATCCTATGTACTTCTTTAGATAATCTAGTTTAGTGATGCAGGCCAAATTTGAAGTCGATCGGATAAAAATTGCTCGAGTTCTGCTGCGTGCCGCACTAAAAAAAGTAGTTTTGAGAAAAACGCGTTCAAAGTTTTAGGTTCGTTAATTTATGCGATAAATTGGAAAAAAAGATGTTTACCTTTAATCAGCGACGCCGGCACCATATAGCTGGTCTTCAAGAAGCAAATCATTGTCCCTAGCATCTTTTCTCGAACTTGTAGAGGCTCTTCTTGCCTCTTTTGCAGCGTCTGTGAGCGAGCGCTCCGCCAGCGCGATCCGCGCTGCGTCGGTTTCAACGCAAAAATTGAAAAAATTTGGGCCGATAGTTATCCCCAACGTCTCCAAAACTTTCATAAGGCTTCTCAGGCCATCATTGAATAATCATACCGCGATATCAGCTGCAATATCGACGATTTTTTTGTTCCCGGACTGACACTTGGGGGCTATTGCCCAAACTGATTTGTTGTAGCTTTCGTTGTTGTTTTGCGTGAAGCCGCCCAAACAACGCTGCAGCAAATCGTCTCTGCTCAAATTTTCGAAGACTGGCGTAATTGCCTCCAATACTTCCTCAGGAAGAGGCGGCTTATGGTGATATTCAGAAATATTACCGCTTGCGACCGCTCGCTGCCACGAACACCACGACTCGGCTCCCTCTGGGCAATCGTCATGTTGTGGCTCACTAGCTGTGGATATTTTATGTTTGATAGTTGCCCAAATTGCCTTCCTCATTTTTTCAACATCATCGCTGTTCCTCCGAATAGCCAAGCCGTAATATGTGCTCAACTCGTCAATCAATTTTCCGGTGAGCTTTCCTCTGCCAGACAATCCTTTTCGTTTTTTCACGATTTCGCGGAGACGCGTCCCCATACGTTTTTGGACATGATCGCTGCACTCTTTTTTTTATCTCGAAACCGTCGTATGGATCGCTATTCGATATGCCCAGAAACGTTTTAGAATCGCCGTCACCAATATAATATTTATATTTTATGCGATAGAGCTCTTCAGACCGTTGAAACATTTCGACAGCTGAGTCGACTTCCATTTTTCCGGACGAGCCGCTATGGTTCGCCTGGCACTCATCGTCGTGGGTACTTTTCCATTCCCAGTACTCCGCGGTGCTTTCTTTTTTTTCCCAATGCTCGCAAGCTTTGCAATATTTCGATTTCACCATAACGTAGATCACTTTTTTAGTGTACCAGCCGATTAGCGAAGTTATGCCGAAAAGCGAGCTGAAACCGCGCTTACGCCACGATCCGTCGCCTGAAACGATAATTCCGTCCTCCACCCCATTTTCCAACGAAATTGTCTCCTCCTCAAGTGCAGCCTTTTGTTTGCTCACTGTGCTCACAACTTTAGTGGCAATCGAAATCGAATTTAAGATTCGATCGTAGAAAGACTGAAATATGGGGCGCGGTAGGTCCATAAATGCACAAAACTTCATCAGGCCATTCAAACCGACGCCAAGAAGACGCATACTGCATACGATCCGACGATTTATTTCGTATGCATTGTCAATCATAGGACACGAATTGATTTGCACTTTTTCACAATGGCCGCCATCGACCTCGATTTTGAATCCGAGTCCGCGCAAACTTTTTTCAGTAAACTTCATATCGCGATCACATACTTTGCACTTCACTAACGTCGATATAATGTTCAATGCATTGACGAGGTGTACTATACGATAACCGAAATCGTTAGTAGCACCGACCTCTAAATCGTCCGACGATTTTAACTTTTTCGCCGACGTGCTCACATACTCTGCCGACCTATTTTTCGGAGCTATAACGGTTCGGAGGTTTTCGATTCGAAAGTTTCGTTCGACTCCTCATCACATAGCTCCGTTTTGTTCCCTTTTTCCCCGCGTACACTTTCGGATTATCCATTTCGATGTGCAAAGAATAATTCTGAGCGTTTGATACTTATAAACGGAACGGTTCGGAGCGCTTTGACACGAGTAGCGTCGCTTCTATTCGCAAATTGATGCTATGACGCTATCCCTATACCTGCCTTGAAAATTTTTCAATTATCGCCACCTATGGCTTTTTTTCGAAACTATATTTATAACAATAGCCGGTTTTTGTGAAGGGAGACAAAAGAATACCTGGGAAAGACTCGCAGGACCTGGGAAAGGCCCGGTATACCTGCCGACCCTGAGGCGCGCAGCTGCGCGGGACCCCGAGCGTCACGGAGCCCTGCACCGCTCCACGAAATATTCAATATCTCCGAAAATAATTATTTTTTCGACCTGGGTCCAACGGCATCTTAATCTTAAATGTATTTTAGATTTTTCTAGATGGTTCTAAAAAAAATCGATTTTTTTAAGCCGTCACAGTGGTGTTGTCCGTCAAGATAGCTTCAAGTAGAGATCGAGAACCGCGGTATCGCGGGAGCACGTGCTACGAGGTAAAGGCGCGAAGCGACTCTAAGAAGAACTTAGACTCTATGTACATGAGAATGAGATCAGTATATTGCGCGAGGCACGAGAGACTGTTTTCTCGGCTGTCTGGGCGCTGGTGTCCCTTGACCGCCGACTGGCGTCGCAGCCGGGCGCTGCAGGAGCCGACGAGCCGCCCCAACCATTCCCCCTTCAGGAACCTGACTGGGCAAGGAAGGAAACGACACCCTTTTGGTAGCTTTAGCGCAGGTTTTGATAGGTCGATCCATTGTCGTCGACCGATGATCTGAGGATGCCAGAAGTTCAGGCTGGGATGAGTCGAGCGATGACGGTGATGGCTGCGATTCGGCTAGGGTAATTAGGGTAAAAGGGCGGTAATTTATTTCATCGGAACGGCTTCTGGCCATCTTGAAAAACGATCAACCATCGTGAGGCAGTAGCGGTATCCTTCAGCTTCTGGCAGTGGTCCTACTATGTCGACGGGGATGTGGTCGAAACGTTGGACGGACCTTTGTTGGAATGCATGAACCAGTGGCTTATGGTCGGTACGGATGGTAACGTTGTATCCTTCTATCCAAGCTCGGAAATACTTGACAGCTTCGTAAATTGCAGTGAGTTCCCTGTCGTACGCGCTGTAATTTACCTGTGCAGGGGAGAGTTTCTTGGAGAAGAATCCTAGCGGCTCCCACCGGTTTGCGTCCTCGTTGCCTTTGTCGTTAAGCTGCTCGAGGACAGCGCCTATCGCTCTACCTGAAGCGTCCGTAGTCAGACGTAGCTCGGCTCCAGGATGGGGGTGCACCAACAGAGTTGCCTCTGCGATCTCTCGTGAACATTTTTCGACGGCTGCCTCGGTGTCCTCCGTCCATTCGACGGGGCGTTTGTCCTTTTTGCGCGACTCTTTCAGCAATCCGTGGAGCGGGGCTTGTGTCGCTGCTGCGTTCTTCATGTACCAACGGTAAAAATTGATTGTTCCCAGGAATTGCCGTAGTTGCTCCAGAGTTTCCGGACGTTTGAATGTTGCAATCGCTTGCACTCGGTCGGGGAGCGGTCGTGAACCTTCGGCTGTAGCTGAATGGCCTAAGAACTCTACTTCCTGCACACCGAATACGCTTTTGCTCCTGTTGATCGTGAGCCCGTAATCGCGGAGTCGCGTGAAGACTGCGTTCAAATGTTCCATGTGTTCTTGAGCTCCCGACGAGGCGATGAGGAGATCGTCAAGGTAGGCGTAGACAAACTCGACACCTCCTAGGACTTGCCGGATGAATCGTTGGAAGTCTGTGCCGCGTTGCACATGCCGAATGGCATGGCCAGGAACTCGAACAAGCCAAACGGTGTGATCACAGCTATCTCCGGAACGTCGGCTGAATTCACGGGAATATGGTGAAACGCTCGTACCAGGTCGATCTTTGAAAAAATCATGTTACCGTCGAGTATTGCGGTGTAATCGAGCAGATGCGCTATAGGATAACGATCGGGGATCGTCTGAGCGTTGAGACGACGATAGTCCCCACAAGGTCGCCAATCTCTGGACTTCTTAGGAACCATGTGCAAAGGATTGGCCCAGGAGCTCTTGGATGGTCGGCAAAATCCTTGATGGATCATGTATTGAAATTCCTCTTTAGCTTTCCGTTGTAATTCGACGGTGAATCGTCGTGCACGGTCGAAAAACGGGATTTTGGAAATGCCTGCAAGGTGGCTCCTCGGAGCGTGCCGTAAGCGAGAAGTCCCGTTATACGATCGATAATACACTTCATTCCAAAGTCTACTCGGTATATGGTAGTGGGCTAACAGATCGGCTCCGATGATTCCGTATGGGATGTCCGCTATCCTGAAAACCCACGTCATGGACCGTCGAAGGCCTAAATCTATGTTCAATACCTTCTGCCCATATGTGTCGATTTTGGTTTGATTTGCCGCGAATAACTGGAAGGCTGAGTTACGACTTCGTTCCTCACGGGTTGGTGGGACGGCGGTGACGTCTGCGCCGATATCGATCAGGAATAGCTGTCCCGTGATCCGATCATGCATGAAAAGTCGGCGCGTCTCTTGCAATCCACCAGCATCCGCCGTACACGCTGATGGGACGTTTAGTTTCCCTGGTCGCTCTTGAACTCGCAGGTTCCCTCGCATTTGTGCGCCTTGTCGCCGAATCGTCGATGGTAGTAGCAAACTTTTGTATTGCTATTTACCTCGTTTGGCTCTGTAGCACGCGAGCGAGACTTAGAGCGATTTCGTGACTGTAACCTGCTGTAAGACCGTTGACGGGTTCGCGGTCTCTTGTTATCGTCCTTGAGCAACTGTTCGAATCTCGTGAGTATATTCTTTAGCCTCGTAGTCTCGCGGTCGGCTCTGGTATGCGAGGCACTGACGGTCATCACTCTGGGTGCCGATGCTTGATGGATGGCCCAGATACGATCGGCGAGTTGTGCGATAGCATTGTTATCGAGTGCTGCCGCCGTAGCCAGTGCGACTTGTAGCTGTTGCGGAAGGCGATCGAGCCACAACATGCGCACTGATTGTGCGTCGATTCGGTTTTGGTTGAGAGACTCCATTTCCGCTAATAAAAATGACGGTTTCTTTTCGCCCAGTTGAAGACCGGAGACGAGCGTGCGACGCTTTTGCTCCTGTAAGACCGAGAAGCGATTGAGAAGTGCCTGTTTAAATGCGAGGTACTTGCCCGTTGCCGGCGGATTGAGGAGGATGTCTTCGACCAGAGTTTGCGCTTCCTCGTCAAGTCTAGAGATGACCGCGTTGAATCTTGAAAGGTCAGATGTGATGCGGTAAAACTGGAACGTAGCCTCCAGTGTGACGAACCACAGCTCTGATTTCTTTGCGCGAAATGGCGGGATAACGATCCGGTCAATACTTCCGATCGCCGGTCCCCCCGTGTTGGTCGATACCTCGTGAGGCACCGCGGTCGCATCGTCGAGCATTTCGTTGCTATTTGAAACGTTGGGTTCTCCGTTGCGGTGTGCAGAACTCGATTGCGAGTCGGCGTCCTTCAACGGCGTGCGTGGTGTCGCCATGTTCACGAATCACGAGTTTTTTTGTATAGGGTTCGAGAATCCGGTTGGATCACGTCGGGCGTCACCAATATGTGGGGTTAAGTGAACCACATATGCTCCTTTTACTACACTAACAATATATTATTTATTAAAACAATACAAAAGGGTAAGTTTCAGAAGACGTGTTCGTTGTCCAAGATGGAGGGACTCTGTCGGGCGCAGTGTCGCGATCTCCCCTTTCTTCTTCGATATCCAATACCACCCGTTTAGCGTAATATCCCTAGCGCGAATGTTTCTAGGCGAGGTGGTCGCATCTAGGGTCTTAAGGCAATCATACAAGCTAGCAATCGCTAGCGCCTTCTATTGGCTTCATCTAGTAACAATGTGGTTTCCGAAGCGTTTGCTATTTTCACCAGAGATAAGTAGGGAGATGTACAACGCTCCCGTTTTCGGCGTGCCTCAGGAATGGCGCTAAATCGCGGCGGCGAGTGCGGGAATATAATTTTGTGTTCATCGCCTCTGTCAAAGTTGCCGATTTTCTTGTGGCCGCGCGAGTCGTAATCATCGCACCAGTCGGTATCGCAGTCAGCGTTGACACATATGGGTAGCTCGGCATGAGAAAAGTCACCGCCCCTCGCACATCGTATTTACTCGACAGGCGAACGGAGCGAGGTTTTCTGTTCGATCGAGATCGACATTCTTTCGTGGCCGTACTGCCGAATAAAATATGCATAAAATGAAATTCAAAGGGAAAAAACATCGATCGAGATTATTGTTTTCTCTCGGTTGCTCGTTTATGAGGAGAATGCGGGTTAAAAAAATTAACAACGAAACGCGTTGAAAAATAAAACGCCGAAACGACCGTGTAAGGTTCAAAGAGAAATATTGAGCCTTTGTCGCGGTTGTTTCGGCGGTTTTTTCCAACATCAAACATACTAGTCAAAGCTGTATGATAAATGTTTCACTATCCTCAATTATTATCGTGGCTGAGTTGGCAGCGTACCGGATTAACGATGCTTGCGGTCCGGGTTCAATCCCCGGTGAATCGATCTTTCTATCTATTCTTTTTCTTCATTTTATATTTTAAAAATGGTGAACTTCCTCTCGCTTTAGCTATTTTCGGCTTTCCAGGCGTCATTTATATTTGATTCATATATGTTTATATATATAAAAAAATAGACTGCTCCCGGGTATCGAACCCGCGTCGTCCGTACTCAGAGTCCGGACGCTGACATGTTTTTTTTTGTTTAAAGTGTTTATTGTTGAGGATTATACATTTTTGTGGTTGGGGGTTACAATAAACAAATAAGGAAAAACCATACATATATGGGTTTGCTATTACATATGTCTGCCTGCTTGCAGATCTCATGTATTTGGCTTATCGTCTATTTTTTGGTGTAGGAAATAGCGTTATCGGATTAGGAACTGTTACTTGCTTAAGTGGTAGTATCACCAATAGAGTTTTGTGCGCATTGACGGGCGCGTAGTACTGCTTGAGGAAAAAAGAAAACAGAATTGGGTACAAAAACCTCACCAAAAGTCTAATTGTCAATACTTATAATCTACGAGCTTAATAACTGGATAAATTTTTGTCGATAATATAGTATATACAGGGTGGAGGGCGTCCGTAGATCACAGTGGTATTCTTATTACCTATGTTTGACGCAGCCTGTTTGCTCTATTGAGCTTCCACTGTCTTTTTCTTTCTATTAGGTCTCCTATGTGGATTGAGTTGCGGTTGAGCCATCAGTACTTATTGAATCTAAGTCTGAGGAAGTCAACGTAGTTGCAGTCGGGTATCGCTGTAGAGCCTGTAAAGTTGACTGCGTTGATTGCTAGCGCATTGTGATTTAGCGTGATTCGCTTATTTGCCTTATTCCTTTTCCAGTGGTAAATAATAGGGATGTTGTCCGCATTTTGTATCAGTCCTCTGTCGTCGCAGTATGGGAATGCTTGCGGTGCTGTGTATCCAATTTGGGCTTGTCTTTCAGACACTCGCGCATCTTGGCTTTTGGAACTGTAAATCTGGATCAGTTATACACACTTAAGGCAGAACACCACTGTGACCCCCCGTTTTTTTGCCATTTTTCAAGAATTTTTTTTGTGGGAAAAAAAAGAGATATTCGAAAATTTTTTTTTGATTTGTTCGTTGTTTGTTGAAAATACTTTTAAAAAAAATTTCAAATTTTTCACGCCCTATGGTGACGCTAGGGAAGCTCCCGCGTCAGGTACTGCTGCCTCTGCCGTGGTTCGCGGCACGCGGGCAGAACTCTCTTCAAAGTCGATCTGACAAAAAATACCGAGTGTTTTCGTTAATAATATGATATTTTGAAGAGAAGTACACAGGGATTGGAGAAAATATTGATTTTAAAAAAACAGGCACGCTTTTGAAATTCGAGGACGAATTTCGAGCAAAATTTCTCGTCGAAAATAGGCTATAACTTTTTTTTATTATTGAGATATCGAAAAAATCCTGTGTACTTCTTTAGATAATCTAGTTTTATTGATGCAGTCCAAATTTGAAGTCGATCGGATAAAAATTGCTCGAGTTCTGCTGCGTGCCGCACTCAAAAAAGTGGTTTTGAGAAAAACGTGTTCAAAGTTTTAGGTTTATTAATTGTGACGTTTTATTTTCGTAACTCACAAAATATGCCCGATATGTCGAGAGCCAATGGGCGCCAGCCGCTGGGAATTCCAGCGACAAATTTATTTTGTGCCCTTCGACGATCGGGACGACTCCTTCCCGGCAGCCGCAGCCCTTTATAATGGTAGAGGGGCGGGGTTGATTCGCGCGATCGAGATCGCCAAAATAATTGTGGAGGCGCTAGAATTTCGGAATCACAAGTTTCCTTTTATTGCTGGAGCCGGTCTCGCTGAAGGCGGGAACGACCTAGTACACGATGCGATATGATGAATTCCCGAAAAAAAAGGTTTATTTGCAAATCCGGTTTCTTTCTCTCGCTTTTACCGGGATCATTGACGACGTACAATCAGCTGAATTTCTTACAGGCTAACGAAAACTTATGCTACGACTCCAGTTCGGGTTTAACAAAAAGGGAACCCCTCTCGGCGATTCTACATTAAATTTTTGGAAGAGCAAATCGGGAACGACGGCAATTCCGATGTTTGAGACGAAAGGCTATCCCGAGCTTGAGCAAGCCACCGCGACAATATCGCTCGTACTCCAATAGGACAAAACCCAAAGAAATAAACCCGTAATGGGCACCAATGCGCGCGATTCCCCCAATTATTCGAGCGAAACGACAGTCTCACCGCTACGGTATCCTCCGATAAAGGTCCGGTGAATCTTCGTCCTTTATCGCCGATTATTCCCGGTGGCGTCAGGTTCTTGGGCGGTGGGAACAGCTACGGCGCGGGAAATACGTCTCTCCTCTTTCCTGACCAGAACTCGAGTGCCTCAATTTTCGGGAAAAGCCT
Source organism: Ophion costatus (assembly GCA_951751655.1). Lineage (NCBI taxonomy): Eukaryota > Metazoa > Arthropoda > Insecta > Hymenoptera > Ichneumonidae > Ophion > Ophion costatus. The sequence continues at coordinate 11,960,237 of OX632357.1, read as the reverse complement.
TCTCGCCGACGCGGGTCCCGGCCCCCACCCTTTGCCTAACCCTTTCCTTCCCTCCGATTACCGCGCTGATTTCGTGGGAGACTCTCGCATTTCGATCGACCGAGCGCCAGGAGAGGGGGTCTCTGATGATCGAGAAAGATCGGTGACGTACAGGATCACTTTGAATTGAGATCGTTGACAAACGGTTAACGTTGCGGGTTCCGACGGCGCGGGGTGAGGCTTCGAGCCGGCGACCAGCCACGAGCCATGGCATCGTCTGCGGTGAGCGGAGAGCGGGGTGGGGTAGGCCGGCGATCGCCGATGCCCCCTGGTTCCCCGCCTCGTGGATTATTCGGACGATCAGGAGATTCCCACGAGCCTGCCAGCTATCGTCCTCTAATCGGTCACTTGGCCGTTCGATTCTTCGGTACCGTCGGTAACGGCGAGAACTGGTCGCTCGCCCCAAAAAGAAAACATTCGAGAAAATAATTAAAATAGGGATTGTTGCTAAGTTGGTCCCTGGGAGTTCACTCGAGTGGGGTCCTCTGGACGACGAGAGGCGTCGTTCCTCGCGCCGAGCCTTATCCGCCAGCCCCACTTGTGACGGGCAAAAGTACCACGTCACAACTCCTCCCCCCCTAAAAAAAAGGACGACTCGGCCTTTGGCGACCGTCGTACCGCTCTCGATGGGGGAAGCCATTTTAAAACATTTTACTCGTCAGTCCAGTGGCACCCACGCTCAGGAGAACCCCCAAGGTCCGTAACCAATTGGTCTCACTTTATAGCTACTTCACAGGTTTTCTCCGAGATTCCCTTTTCCCGATCCCATTACTAGGTTCGTAGTTCGTCCACCGGGAGATGTAAGGAAAGATACTCACTCCTGCTACCCATTAGGATAGGGTTAAGTTGTCCGAATAATCAAGCCGTTATTCGCGAGAACTCTTTTTATTACGTGTCTTTTGAGGCCCTCCCCTTACTCCTTCCCGGCAGCCCTCGCTATGCGTGATCCATGGCCGTTTCCACTCTCCGATCTCCGGGGTCCACAGGAACGGCGGCGGGAACTGATCCATCTAGAGGTGGCAAATACGATTTTAAATCCTCAACCGAGACCCTGGTAACCCGGCCAACATTGTCGGCCTGGACCTCATACACTACCGGCGAGAGCACGCGAACGATTCGGAACGGACCGGCATACTTCGGCGCCCGTTTGGCGGCGATATGCTGCGCGGCGGAGGATAAGATCCGTTGTCTTTTCAGGACGAGATCCCCCACCTCGAACACTTTCTCGCGACGATGTCGATTATATTGTAACGCCTGGCGTTGATACGCTTCCTGTAGGTCGTGAGAAACTTGGACGTGCAATCCCGCAAGATTTCGGACCCGGGCCGACCATTGTTCGGGGGGTAGCGGAATAACTTCGGTACCACCCTCCTCCTTCGCCCGGTAAAAATTGTGTGGCCTGGGTTCGCGCCCGAAATTCAAAAACGCCGGAGTATTTCTGGTTGATGAGTGGACAGCCGTATTAAAGGCAAATCGAAACTCCGACAAATGGAGATCCCAGGCCCTATGATCTCCTTCGAGGAAGGAAACCATCATAGTCTTAACTACGCGGTTTACTCGCTCGACAGGGTTCGCCTGCGGGTGGTAAGGGGGCGTGGTGGTATGATACACCCCTCGCTCCCCAGCAACCACCCGGATGGACTCGTTGTTGAATTCGGTACCATTGTCCGTCAACAGAACCTGGGGAGTTCCCCACCGGGAGAAGACAAGCTCTTCGAGAGCCTCCCCGATCTTCTTGCCTGTTGCTCGTCTAAGGGGGCAAACCTCGATCCACTTCGTGAACAGGTCTTGTATCACGAGAACGTAAACATTACCGGATCGGCTTGGGGGAAACGGGCCCATGATGTCGGTAGCCACGACGGCCCAAGGCTCCTCCACCACCCTCCGTCCCATAAGGCCGAGGGGCGGGAGCTGTTCTACCTTTGTTCGCTGGCAAACGCCACAGTGCCGGACATGACGGACGACATCACGGAACATCCGCGGCCAAAAGTATGAGAGGAATATCCGTTCGTATGTTTTCTGGACCCCAAGGTGACCTGCCTGAATCGCATCATCGCCTTCTCTCAAGACTCTTTCTCGGGCGTAACGCGGGACTACCAGCTTCCAGCCCGAATCCTCTCCAGCCACTAGCGATCTTCTTACGGTCTGCCGGTAAATGTAAAGACGACCTTCCCTAACACGGTAATTCGGAAATCTCGTGGGTCGGGCGAGAACTTCCCGGAGCCTTTTTGCATACCATGTATCATTAGCCTCGATACTAGTTTCATTCGAGATCCCCTGGACGTCGCCCGTATTCAAGAGGATCGGGTTCGTCAGGTGGTTCTTTTCTGACATAGCCTCCTTTTGTGGTCCTTTCTCGAACATTCGAGATAGCGCATCGGGAACGTGATGTAACGCTCCCTTGCGATAAACAATCTCGAAGTCATACTGCGCTAGCTGTAGGGCCCAGCGAGCCAACCGGCCCGCGGGTTCTTTGAGCGTCTGCAACCACTTCAGGCTATGATGGTCTGTGACCACCGTGAACCGGTAGCCCTCTAAGTACGCTCGGAATTTACGTACCGCCCAGAGAATTGCGAGGCATTCTTGCTCCGTCGTGGAATAGTTACGTTCCGCTGACGAAAGAGTTCGGCTCGCAAAGGCAATCGGATGTTCCCCATCACTGCCCTCCTGGGTGAGTACTGCCCCGAGTCCTGTCATACTTGCGTCCGTTTGTAAGACGAACTTGGCCGTAAAGTCAGGGCACCCGAGAGTCGGCGGGTTTGCGAGGGCCTCCTTCCATTGGAGGAAGGCTTTCTTTTGTTCGTTACCCCACGCCCATGAGTGGGACTTTTTCGTCAAGCGAGTTAGAGGTTCGGCTACCTCTGCGAAACGAGGAATAAACCGGCGGTACCAAGAAGACATACCCAGGAAGCGCCGCAGCGGTTTGATGCCCGTCGGCACCGGGAAGTCGCGAATTGGGGCCGTCTTATCGGGATCTACTTGCAACCCCTTTCGGTTCACGAGAAAGCCTAAGTATTTTACTTCTGGGCAGCAGAACTCGCACTTTTCCGGATTGATTTTCAGGCCCGCTCTCGCGATCTGGTCAAATACCCGTTTAAACCATCGGAGGTGGTCTTCAAAATCCTCCGTGACGATTATGATGTCGTCTAAGTATGCGAACGCATGCGGCTCTATTTCTGGTCCGATAATCCGGTCCAACAGACGTTGAAACGTCGCCGGAGCCCCCGTCAACCCATATGGCATCCTCTTAAACTGGAAGAGGCCCCTATTCGGCACCGTGAAAGCGGTTATTTCCTTCGAACTTTCTTCTAGTGGAATCTGGTGGAAGGCTTGGCTAAGATCTATCGTGGAGAGGTATTTGGCGGATCTCAATCTGTCCAGGATGTGAGTCATGTACGGGAGCGGATACGCATCCTTTTTCGAGACCTCATTTACTTTACGGAAGTCCAGACAAAAACGGTAGGTGTTATTAGGTTTACGGATCATAACGATCGGGCTAGACCACTCGATACGGGAAGGCTCTATGATGTCGGCCTCGATCATACGGTCTATTTCCCTGTCAATGGCCTCTCTCACTACGGGCGTCACCGGGTAGTATCGCTGTTTAATCGGCCTAGCCGTCCCCACTTCTATCCGATGTTGGGTGAGGGTGGTCATTCCGGATACCTTCCTCAGAACTTGAAGTTCCTGCTCTAGGAAACGTGAGAGACGGGACCGCTCGCTAGGTGCAAGCTCCGATATTCCCAACAAGGTAGTAATGAATTCGAGATTTTCGCCCGAACCAAACTCAAAGACGTGCTCAGGCTCTTCCCCAAAATGCCAACTTCTTCGACCGTGATCCACTACGATTCCGAAACGTTCTAGTGCGTCTAAGCTGATGATTAATGGCACCGGTAATGACGGGTAGACTCTGGCTCTCACGGCATGCTCGCGACCCTCCAGAGTGATCGGTATCTCCAGTTCCTCGTCGCACGTAATCGTATCCCCATTCGCAATAGTACTATCACGTGGAGGTACTTTCCTCCTCGAGAATCCCAACCGGGTTGCGACCAATAAAGCCTCGGATCCCACATAAGTATGGGTCGATCCGTTATCGAAAAGAGCCGGTAAAACCTGTCCTAGAATTTTTACTCCTACTATTAGTGGCGTTCTTTTGAAGTTACATGATAACGGGCTATAAATTCCTCCCGGACACTCGGAAGTTAGAGGGTGAACTTCTTTGGGGGCCTGAAGTTTGTCCGTGGGAGCCTCGTTGACCCTTACTGGAGACCCCCGGACGCGTTTCCCGGACAATCGTGTTGGTCCCTAGTCGTCACGTTCTTTTTCCCACATCGGTAACAATGCACGGCTTTCGGCGCACGACAGCCGATCGACAAGTGGTTCGCCTCTCCACAATTCCAGCAACGTAATTCTTTCGCGGGATCTCGATTTCCCGAGGGTTTCGTTCCACGTTTTTCTCCCCGATCACTCCGATCCCTATGGTAGCGGTCCTTTCGAACGCCCTCACGGGATCGGTTGGGAGATCCCTGTTTCGGCGACTTATTCCCAAAAGTGGGGAGGGCTGCAAAATGTGTGCTAGAGAGCCGCGAGTCGCGTACGGGAGAACGGTAAGCTAAGGCCGGGATAAGAGACCTCTCCGGAGGAGGTGGAGGCTGACGGAAACGGTCCTCCTCTATGCTCTGTTCGATACTTCTCGCGCGAGCCTCTAAACTGTCGAAATCAGTTACCGTTCCAAACTGTATAAGGTATTTTAAATTCGACCCCATGTTCCGCCACGCGTACAACAGCTGTTCTTCTAAACTGAATGGCGGCTTTACCCTATCTAACATCGCTCGCATACACGTTAAATACCGCGAGAACGGTTCGTGGGCTCCCTGCGACCGCTTCAAAATTTCTTCCCGCAGGGCCATTTGATAATTTGGGCTTCCGAATCGGCTACGCATAGCCACCTCGAGATCCTGAAACGTCCCCAAACTCGCTCGTTTGGTCCGATACCACCACAAGGCGGTATCCCGAAAGAAGAATTCCAAACAATCCAATAGGTCCGAGTCAGAGGCGGGAAGCATTCGCCTCCCTCGAGCGAGTAACAACAGGAAGCTCTCTACATCTTCACCGACTTCACCCGAGAAACGTATACCCCATTTTCTAAGCGTCTCGTAGGTCAACCTCATGGCGGCGGACTCCCTCGGCAATGGCGGATTATATTCGTACGGCGAGGAGTGGAGGGGTATGTCTCTGAGATGGACGTCATCACCCCTGTGCCTCCCTATCGGGTTTCTGTTATCCCAAAAATTCTCTGTAGCCAAATTTTGTTCTCTTGACGGGAATGCAAAAGAAACTCGCGCGGGTGCCTCAGTCTGGTCGTTCCCCGGGGCCTCCCTCCCTATGAAATTCGTGGGCCGAGGGGGTCCTGTATTCGACGGGCCCGGGAGATTGGTAACCTCGTGGCGAAAGGGGTTCGTAGAATTTAACGGGTCGCGTACTTCCTCAATGCTTATTCCCCGTTCCGGTACCCCCGGTCCTTCGACCGGTCTCGTTCCCGTCCCGATCCCACTATCGGGTATTCCCCGTTCCATTACCTCACGGCATTCCCTTGTCGGGGCCGATGCTAGGGCAGGCGGGGTACGATGCATTTTTATGAAGCCCGGGAGCGAGAGCCCGAGGTATCCTCCGAGCGCGAGCTGTCAAAAGGGAACCCGTGGTACCGCCAGCGCGCTCCCCCCACCGGTGAGATCCCGATATCACGTGGTGTACGAGGCTCAAGACGAATTATTCCTCCTAATAATGAAAAAAAATATAACTACATAAAATAAGATAAATTGAACGTCAAATGAAACAGTTCACCCTTAACCCAGGGTTCTTCGCGACACGAGTCAACAAGGACGGTAAGCCGGAAAAGAAAATAATACACCGAGAAAAGGATCAAATAAAAATAAAAATCAAAATAATAAGAAATAATAAAAATACGTCTCAGGTACCCAAATAGAAAACCTAATACCCGAATAAAATGTATCGAGGCCAACCGGGAGAACGATGTCAAAAAAAAAAAGTCTTACACCGGGCCAAGGTGGAAAAAGGAAGGTGTCAACAGCAAATACCCTAACGAAATAAAAGTCTTTATCGTAACCAAAGTCTGTACCACGGAAAATATTTTATCACGCGTCACCAAAAGAAATATAAATTCAATTTTACTTGGAGAATTATCCTGTCAATGTGCTCAAACGAGTTTTTTTTTTTTTTTTTCTTTTTTCGTCGACCCTATAAAAGTTTTCACCGTCCCAACAGAAACCGGCGAATCGAGACGAAAAAAAAATGTTTACATGAATTCGACTCGTCTTTCGAGGCCAGTACACTCGTCCCCGGTCTTAGGCAAAATGTAACAAACAAAAAAAACAAAACAAAGCCTCGGTGTCAAGACGCCGCACGATATAACGAAAGGAAGAGCGAAAGAATTTTCGAGACTCAGAAATCGCTACAAAGAGCAAAGTATTTCTCAAATTCAAGGTTTCCGATTGATTCGTTTAACGCGAGATTCTATAGTCCACTGCTGGGTATTCAAGGCCACTCGGTGAGGATCCAAAATCATAACAAGACTCACCTTGGTCACACTTAGGAACCTTTCCTCTCGATGGCGGTGAATCGCCGCTCGATCTCTTTCTTCCTCGTCCCCTTGTTCCGTACCTTTTCCTTGATTTCCTCTTACGCTTCTTTTTCTCCGAGAACCCTTTCCTCCTTATTATCACCGTTTCTTTTCCGCTATTTTCGACGTCGCCCGTACCACTTTCACCCGTTTTCTTTGGAACTTTTGAATTTATCCGTTCGCGTCGAGACTTTATTGGAACACTGTCAGTGCACGGGCTCTCGCTCACGCGAGATTCGACGGTTGCTCTAGGCGTCGCGCTCAGGGTCCGAACATTCCCGAACTTTAACGAATCGAGCGCGCTAGGCTCGCGACTCACGCTCGACGACGCAGCGCCCAATTCCGCGCCAACAAGGGCCAATCAGGTCGTAGCATGCAACCGGGGGAAAGAATTGAGTTCTATCATGCAAGAAGGACAATAGGGAAAAGAAAGAGAAAGAAATCCGTTACTCAAGAAAGATTCTTCTTCTAGCGTCTTCTCTCCAATAATTAATTATTTCCAACGAATCGGGCCCCACGTTGGGCGCCAAAATTTGTGACGTTTTATTATCGTAACTCACAAAATATGCCCGATATGTCGAGAGCCAATGGGCGCCAGCCGCTGGGAATTCCAGCGACAAATTTATTTTGTGCCCTTCGACGATCGGGATGACTCCTTCCCGGCAGCCGCAGCCCTTTATAATGGTAGAGGGGCGGGGTTGATTCGCGCGATCGAGATCGCCAAAATAATTGTGGAGGCGCTAGAATTTCGGGATTACAAGTTTCCTTTTATTGCTGGAGCCGGTCTCGCTGAAGGCGGGAACGACCTAGTACACGATGCGATATGATAAATTGCCGAAAAAAAAGGTTTATTTGCAAATCCAGTTTCTTTCTCTCGCTTTTACCGGGATCATTGACGACGTACAATCAGCTGAATTTCTTACAGGCTAACGAAAACTTATGCTACGACTCCAGTTCGGGTTTAACAAAAAGGGAACCCCTCTCGGCGATTCTACATTAAATTTTTGGAAGAGCAAATCGGGAACGACGGCAATTCCGATGTTTGAGACGAAAGGCTATCCCGAGCTTGAGCAAGCCACCGCGACAATATCGCTCGTACTCCAATAGGACAAAACCCAAAGAAATAAACCCGTAATGGGCACCAATGCGCGCAATTCCCCCAATTATTCGAGCGAAACGACAGTCTCACCGCTACGGTATCCTCCGATAAAGGTCCGGTGAATCTTCGTCCTTTATCGTCGATTATTCCCGGAGGCGTCAGGTTCTTGGGCGGCGGGAACAGCTACGGCGCGGGAAATACGTCTCTCCTCTTTCCTGACCAGAACTCGAGTGCCTCAATTTTCGGGAAAAGCCTTCTCGCCGACGCGGGTCCCGGCCCCCACCCTTTGCCTAACCCTTTCCTTCCCTCCGATTACCGCGCTGATTTCGTGGGAGACTCTCGCATTTCGATCGACCGAGCGCCAGGAGAGGGGGTCTCTGATGATCGAGAAAGATCGGTGACGTTCAGGATCACTTTGAATTGAGATCGTTGACAAACGGTTAACGTTGCGGGTTCCGACGGCGCGGGGTGAGGCTTAAGCCGGCGACCAGCCACGAGCCATGGCATCGTCTGCGGTGAGCGGAGGGCGGGGTGGGGTAGGCCGGCGATCGCCGATGCCCCCTGGTTCCCCGCCTCGTGGATTATTCGGACGATCAGGAGATTCCCACGAGCCTGCCAGCTATCGTCCTCTAATCGGTCCCTTGGCCGTTCGATTCTTCGGTACCGTCGGTAACGGCGAGAACTGGTCGCTCGCCCCAAAAAGAAAACATTCGAGAAAATAATTAAAATAGGGATTGTTGCTAAGTTGGTCCCTGGGAGTTCACTCGAGTGGGGTCCTCTGGACGACGAGAGGCGTCGTTCCTCGCGCCGAGCCTTATCCGCCAGCCCCACTTGTGACGGGCAAAAGTACCACGTCACATAATTTATGCAATAAATTGGAAAAAAAATTTTTTACCTTTAATCAGCGATGCCGGCACCGTATAGCTGGCCTTCAAGAAGCAAATCATTGCCCCTAGCATCTTTTCTCGAACTTGGAGAGGCTCTTCTTGCCTCTTTTGCAGCGTCTGTGAGCGAGCGCTCCGCCAGCTCGATCCGCGCTGCGTCGGTTTCAACGCAAACATTGAAACAATTTGGGCCGATAGTTATCCCCAACGTCTCCAAAACTTTCATGAGGCTTCTCAGGCCATCAGTGAATAATAATACCGCGATATCAGCTGCAATATCGACGATATTTTTGCTCCCGGACTGACACTTGGGGGCTATTGCCCAAACTGATTTGTTGTAGCTTTCGTTGTTGTTTTGAGTGAAGCCGCCCAAACAACGCTACAGCAAATCGTCTCTGCTCAAATTTTCGAAGACTGGCGTAATTGCCTCCAATACTTCCCCAGGAAGAGGCGGCTTATGGCGATATTCAGAAATATTACCGCTTGCGACCGCTCGCTGCCACGAACACCACGACTCGGCTCCCTCTGGGCAATCGTCATGTTGTGGCTCGCTATCTGTGGATAATTTATGTTTGATAGTTGCCCAAATTGCCTTCCTCATTTTTCCAACATCATCGCTGTTCCTCCGAATAGCCAAGCCGTAATATGTGCTCAACTCGTCAATCAATTTTCCGGTGAGCTTTCCTCTGCCAGACAATCCTTTTTGTTTTTTCACGATTTCGCGGAGGCGCGTCCCCATACGTTTTTGGACATGATCGATGCATTCTTTTTTTTTTATCTCGAAACCGTCGTATGGATCGCTATTCGATATGCCCAGAAACGTTTTAGAATCGCCGTCACCAATATAATATTCATATTTTATGCCATAGAGCTCTTCAGACCGTTGAAACATTTCGACAGCTGAGTTGACTTCCATTTTTCCGGAGGAGCCGCTGTGGTTCGCCTGGCACTCATCGTCGTGGGTACTTTTCCATTCCCAGTACTCCGCGGTGCTTTCTTTTTTTTCCCAATGCTCGCAAGCTTTGCAATATTTCGATTTCACCATAACGTCAATCACTTTTTTAGTGTACCAGCCGATTAGCGATGTTATGCCGAAAAGCGAGCTGAAACCGCGCTTACGCCACGATCCGTCGCCTGAAACGATAATTCCGTCCTCCACCCCTTTTTCCAACGAAATTGTCTCCTCCTCAAGTGCAGCCTTTTGTTTGCTCACTGTCCTCACAGCTTTAGTGGCAATCGAAATCGAATTTATGATTCGATCGTAGAAAGACTGAAATATGGGGCGAGGTAGGTCCGTAAATGCACAAAACTTCATCAGGCCATTCAAACCGACACCAAGAAGACGCATACTGAATACAATCCGACGATTTATTTCGTATGCATTCTCAATCATAAGACACGAACTGATTTGCACTTTTTCACAATGGCCGCAATCGACCTCGATTTTGAATCCGAGTCCGCGCAAACTTTTTTCAGTAAACTTTATATCGCGATCACACACTTTGCACTTCACTAACGTCGATATAATGTTCAATGAGTAGTATAACAGGACTGATTCTAACGCTGCACAGTAGGAGAAAAGCCCAAAAACCTGGCCAAAACCTCAAATGACCTTTGACGGGAATGAAAATTGGCTTACAGGGGTTTTCAAGGTCGCTGATTACGAATCTGAAAGCCAAATTATCGTAAACAAAATGGCCGATCCAATATGGCTGACATGAATGTTAAAAAGTTGCCAGATGTCGACAAAAATTGGTATTTACGGGTTTTCAAGGTCGCTGATTACGAATCCGCAAGCCAAATTATCGTAAAAAAAATGGCCGATCCAATATGGCCGACATGAACGTTAAAAAGTTACCAGATATTGACAAAAATTGGTATATACGGGTTTTCAAGGTCGCTGATTACCAATCCGATATCTATTGTTTATAACTTGCAACAAAGAGCTTACAGCAAATTGTTATAAACAAAATGGCCGAGTATCCTGCTAAATAGATAAATTAATATATTTAAAAAAATCATCATAATAAAATAAACGTGAACAGTGTATTCTACGCAATTATTATTTTTATTTCCAAAATACATACGGAACGTTTCAAAAATAGAAAATTTTATTCTTAATCAAAATCGTAATCGGAGTCGGAGTCGGAGTCAGAATCATTATCCGAGTTTGTATCTATTACAACTCCCGGCACGGCTTCAATCTCGGCGCAAAATTCGTCTGCTGCAGCAGTCACTTTAGGAGCGATCAACATCGCTACAGCTTCCGGCGACAAACTCTTCAGCTTCTTCTGTGGTAGTCTTCTGACACTTGAAATGTACGGATCAGAAGTAACTAAGAGCCGATGAAAAACATCTTCCATAGTTTTAACCCTGGAACTTTTTCGCGCAAAATCTTCTCGATATCGTTTGATGTCTTTGTTTCGAGCTTCCTGAGCATCTTCGGATAATTGGCCGATTGGTAATAGAGCATGAGTTATTATCACTGGACCATGAATTAATAGTTTGTGCACCGAAGTAGGCATGGAGTACCAAGGGTATAATGCAACGGTCTTTCTTGCCGTTTCAATAGCATACTGTTCAAATCTTTCACAGTTTATCTCGTGGCCACACGATATAACTTGTAGGATTACGTACAAGCGTTTAATAACTTCTTCGTTGACCCCCGTTATCGCAGCGGAAACCGTCGAATTTTCAAAGAATCGCCGAGCTGTGTTGCCATCATTGCTGCTGCCGTATCCAGGCTTTGGGCGATCGATATTTAGACCCAATTGCTTCTTGAATCCTTCTTGAATGGCCCTCTTGCGTTCCTGGGTAATTTTTTTTTCTTCGGCACTTCGAGCTTGCCATTTTTTAATGCCGAGTTTGTAAGACACGTGTAAGCAATACTCGAAGCACCGTATCCACGCATGCAGCGTCGACAATCCGAACTTCAAATTTGTTTCATTGATTTCCCTTTGCAATACAGTGTCGATGGCATTAAAATCTTTGCTGGTTGCTCCACACAAATAGCACCGTTGAGCAGATTTCGTCAATGATACAGCGTTGCAAACTTTACCATCTATCATGGTGAACAACAACTTGTACATTACGGAGATTTCTTTTCCATCTATTACACTTTCGAATGGACGAAGTGACTTTATTTGTTCTTCAACAATTTGGACTTCATTAAGTGTTGACTCTGTGTCTTCGCGTAGAAACAGTAGTCTAAGCGGTCTACAAAATCGTGGAGACGAGGGTCTGGGGTTCTTCCAAACAACTATTTCTTCCTTCGATTGTTGATCATAACACACGAGTTGTAATGGCACGACTGAAGTAAAGAATACATGCGCATCAGATTTGCTGTCATCACTGAACGTCTGCTTATATTCACTTTGCCCAGAACTTCCATCGCAACCCCACTTGGAAATCAAGTCCATTTTACGAACATTATCTGGAGTCAATCTTTGAATGAGTACATTTTGGACGAGTAAAATACGTTCAACTGTATGATCTAATAGTGCCTGTAGTTGGACTTCTGCACTACTCTCTGTAATCCTGATTGTATCACGTGGTGGATAACAACGCTTTTTTGCTTTCATCACTTTTTCGTAAGACGGATATAGCTTACAGTTATTTTCCTTCCCTAATCTTCTCATTCCCTGATAAGTACTCTTGGAGAATTTATATTCAATCATAGCGGAAAGTGCAGCCTCTTCGGATAAAGTAATTTCATCCGTTGCTGAGTAAGCTTTACTATACTTGGAAGGTCTTAAAGGACTCGTCACTGTTACGTCCTTAATAACTTTTGCGGCGTCGGATTGTCCTGAAGAGCGAAGGCTCATCTGAGTAGCGTATGCTAACTCGACCGAGTTGAACGATGTACGAATATCTTGGGTCTTCCTTCGTTTAGATCTTTCACTGGACATTGTAAACTCAAGGGACGGGCGGCCGCCCGTATTACCCGGGCTTGTTACTACAGTGTCTGTAGGTGCGGCAAAACATACCTGCTTGCTAAGCCATTCACCGTTATTCTTGAAAAATACACAGGATTTTCTGTGAGCTTGTTGCCACCTCGTTCTCATTTGATTGAAGAGTATCGAAAAAGTCTGTTTCGAGTCCTCAGGCACTACAACTGTACGTCCGGTGTCCTTGGAAATTTTTTCTACCATAAATTCGATCAAGGAAGCGAATTTATCGGATAAATGCTCGCTGATTATCAGAAATACTTCTTTCCTTGTCAGCACCAATTCTTTGTAACCGGATCCTGTAATAAAGACATAAAATTGTAGAAAATTGGTGTTAAAGGAAAAGATAAAATTTTCAATTAATACAAAAACTTGAACAATGTACATTATTTTACCAAATAAATAACCGCAATAATTGAAATAATTTTAAGAAAATTAGACAGAAAATATTGACATGGATTTGGTTAAAAGAAAGCTTTGCTTCCTATATAATATATATATATATATTCAAATATTTTATTTGAATGTTATAACATTTCATTCATATTTAAGAAATTTTTATGTGGTTGATTTTAATATGTATATATATATATATGCATACGTATATATCATAATTAAATCACAGAAAATTTATATATATATATATACACATACATATATATTAAAATAATTTATTTCAAGCGTATAACAGCCGTCTTGTCCGTTATGATGCTACTTCACCCATTCTCAGGTAGAGGCGCAGAGGCTGCTCAATAGTGCCGCGTGCACGCTCGGCTACCGCACGATGCGAAAAAAATCATAACGGACAAGACGCACGTTTTCCGCAGGTAACTCTTGTAAATTTCGAAAGCTTATACATTAAACTAAAGGCCGAGACTAGGAGCTTTGCAAAATGTGACAAAATATATAACTTTTCGGACCGTTGAAAATATAAGTTTTCAAAATTATTCAATTTTATTTATGCCGAAGGCTATACTACATTTCAATCATTTATACATAAACTTTAGATTCAACCGATGTAAAAACATGTTCTACATACCTCCAGAAGTCGTATCCATGTTGCAGAATTGAAATTAAACCCGTCACTTTAAAGTTATGGGTTTTTGAAGTCAGCGTTATTTTCGTCTGTTCAGCGCGTGACACGTACACTCTTCACGAACACTAACTGCCAACTGACGCTGCGGCGCAGGTATACACTTAAAGGGCTTTCCCTTCCACAATAGAATGCAGTTACTAGTCCTCTACCTGAATGACTACTCAACTGACCCTATTTCGAAAATTTATTTTTTGGGGTTTTGGCCAGGTTTTTGGGCTTTTCTCCTACTGTGCGCTGGGATCTCAGGGGGGAGCAGGGCGCGGGTCTCCAGCGCGAGGACCGCGGGCAGACGTCGCGCGGCGCGGAGGGGGGTCGCAGAGAGCGGTCTAGCGCGAGGCAGCCAAGAGGGGGGGTGTGATGATGCGCGACGCTGAGCGTTAGGAGGGTGGGGCGTTGACACCATAGGGCGGCGGGTAAACGTTGAAAACGCATAAAATCATGTGATTTATTATAATCATTAAAATTGTTTTCATATCATCGATGCAGTCGGAGCGTTTTTTTATTGCGTCACAGGAAGTCCATACAAAGAACAATTTAGATACGCGTGTGCACGTGTGTGTGTGTGTGTGTGCGCGCGCGCGCGCGCGTGTGCGTGTGCGGGTGCGGATGTGTGTGTGTGTGTGTGTGTGTGTGCGCGCGTGTGCGTGTGCCGGTGCGGGATGGGTGTGTGTGTGTGTGTGTATGTACGTGTGTGTGTGTGTGTGTGAGGGGGAGAGAGAGAGAGAGAAACAACTATGAGTGGCTAGACATTGTTTCGATAATATAAAAAGACTGTAGGTGCCATATGAAGGGCAGCCATAAGATGCTTTATTTATTATATGCAGCTGCGGCTATGAGAGGAGTCATTGTTCCAAAAAAACATTTTAATCCCATCGAGATCTTGGTTTCATTCCGAAATATAACGTCAAGATGTTCACATGTGCGAGTATGTATGCAGTGCATCCGACCAAACACCCCCTGGACTTGACCAAAAACGAGCTCGATCAACTTCCAAAGATCTTGCTCCTAAAATATTGGGGTCATTGTATTGGTTTGTTGTGGGATCGTTTGCCAGAACATCATCGAAACGACAGTGAGGTGATATCATATCTTCCATGCATGGAGCATTATAATACGCCACAAATGAAAGATCACATTGATGGCCCCCCACCTCAACGTCGAGACTGTGGAAAATGTCACGAGGTGGGAAACTTTCCACGTGGGAGGAGGACCGCGTTCCACGAACGTGTTTGAACCCGTTTTTCATTATTGGAAAAGTGGGGAGAAGTTTGAAAATTTGAGTGGTGGGGTTACAAACGAGGGAGCTTACAATTTCATGGACCAAGCTCAGACTGCACTATTCCACCGCCACAACATCATCTCCAAAAATAATTTTGACAATTTTCTGAAAAGAGAAACGTGTGAAAAGTGGATTTTACGAGTACCAACAAAGTCAGCTCGATGGCGGAATTCCTTCCAACGAAGATGCTGTCAGAACTCCGCGTTCACTCGGATCATCGAATCTCTGACATGAAGGCCGTGCAAACCAAGTTTGAGAAACGCTAAATCGCGGACATCGCGGATGAGTTCACCGTTTTCTTACCAGCGCGACTTGTGAAGGCCTTCGACGAAGATTTGGAAACGTTCGAGCGTATGCGACAAGCGGCACGTGATCATCATCTCTGGATGACATACAAAGGTGGAAAATACAACAGCATGGACTTTTTCCAACTCTGAGCGCCCATGGTGGACAAGACGAAATTCGTTGGAACACGATCGTCGAACGGCTGTCTGCATCATCGAGAGCATGCAGCAACTGGCACGCCATGGTCAACTCTACATGCAGTTGCGGAAAATACAACACCGTCAAGTTCCATCGTCTCCGAGCATGGTGGAAAAGACCAAATTCGTTAGGCAGCATCGTTGAGTGCAACAGCCGTCCGCATCGGAGTCGTCTCGTCATCTCTTTTAACGTTGTTAGTATTGACTATGTAAAAGTGTATTTAAAAATAACTGTTTTATTGAAATGTAAAAGAAGGAGAAATTCAATGTGGTTTCATCAGAGAATAAATGAAGAATACAAATGGTATATATTTTCATCGAAATGTTTCTTATTCATTTAAAAAATTCCTCGCCCACACAACGCTGCGTATACACTCAACCAGTTTTTCAGCGATTTTACATTATCATGAGCGCAGTTGTACTTCGTGTCGAAGGAATGATGGGGGCATTTGGAGTTTGTGATTTTCGGCAACTTCTGCAGCGATGGACAGTCCAGAGTCTCCAAGTCGATGACCTTTGTTGCGGGATCCGTGAATCTTGATAGCCCTGAGCATTTCTCGAATCCCTTCACATAGATGGTGGGAGCTCCTTGCAAGATTTCTCGAATTGTCTTTCTAGCTGCCGCGTATGGTATGCCGCTGTGATCCCAACGTATTCCATGGAAATTGCGTTCCAGCCACTTGTTTGTCATTTTACACTTGGCCGGTAGACAGTCCCATGCAAATGGTGCGTCGAACGCGAGCGTTAGCGGTTCAGCATCCTTGTCGTGGAGTTTGACGATGGACATCTCCTTTAGGACAAATTTGTTCGTGGGTCTCTTGAAGCCCTGCACATCGACGGTAAGCTCCATGTTGACTGATGCGGGTGCAAATCATCAGCATGATTTTATACCAATTGTTTAACCCCACCACTGATTGGATTGTACTCAACAACGCGATCATGGAGGATCATGCAGTAAGCTGAAGTTTGTGGCGGAATATTATTTTTCAATTCGAACTCAAGACGCACGTCAACAGGGCCGGACTTGAGAGAATCGTTTTGTTTTGAGCAGTCAATGACAACGAGGGGGGCTTTTTGTAAAAATTCAATCCTGCTCAGTCATGGTTCAGCCTCTTTGTTGTAATAGGTCGGTTGAAAGTTTGCGTACATTTCGTAGAGTAGAGCATATTGATTTTTATCAATGTTCAAATTCAAATTTCCAGATGGATAACATTGTGAGTTGAGATATAGTTTGACATCGCTCATGTTACAAGGATCAAAGTGGCTTGCATTGTGTTCTTTCTTATTTTTCCGTCCCGTCTGCAGCGCGAGAATGACATATCGTGGTTTCTCCAGCTGATTCGAGGTTTTCACAGACCACACATGCTTGGAGGTGGCAGGCAGCGACGGATATTCATACAGTTCCCATGTTCGAAAACTCATGGAGATTGGAGCGTCTTTGGCAAGGAACATTAACAGTTGAATTTTTCGCTGATCCGAGACGGTTACATACGGTACGAGCCATTCTATTTTATGCAATACGAGTTTGTAGTCTTCGGCGGCCGTTTGTACAATGGCATTATCATCGGTCTTTGATCTCGTGAGAATCAACTCATGCTTGGCATTCACAACAATTTTACGATATTCTTCGGCCGGTGAGAGAGATGAATATCCCTTCAATACACTCGTAATGCCGACATTCTTATTACGATCGATTTCTATGGCATTCAATTCATATCGCACTTCCTCAAACAAATGACAAATGGCATCGTTGACGAGACTTGTAGCAGTGGTTGGCGCCCCATCGGGCTTGGCCAATTTCCCACATATGTGTAGGGAACTCTTGTTTGGCAGGATGGAGAGGTCTTGCTGTTGGATGGCAATACGAATTTCATCGCTATTATTGAAGGTTGAAGATGCATATTGCTGATGAATGTGAATCTCACAATGGATGATGGATTCATCAAAGACCACGGGCGTTTGAATGTCTATAATTTCTTCTTCCATTTCACGCACCAGACGCATAGAGCACAGACTAAATCATTTTTTACACGCTTTCGCCACGTACTTTGAGATCCAAATTCTTCAAAAGTAGCACGTTTTGAGGTGTTAGCACTTTGGGCACTGGCCGACGACTAATGGTTTTTATCCATGACCGTTTATTGTTATTGGAAGATCTATTGAAAACTATACGCATCACGACCTTATATGCAGGCGTATGGTGATTACTTCACCGCGGAAATGTACCAAATCACCGTCCTGATCCACTATGCGAAGCTGTATCGTGTCAACCATTCGGCTCGTGATTGGCAGATAAATAATGTGTGAGGGATCTTCAATGATCTTACAGCCCGGTGGCGCAGTTGGAAAAAATTCGTGAATTGTGTGTACTTTTTGTCCGTTAATATAGGCTCCAGCGGTAATGTTGCACTCGACGCGTAGGGTGTTCACTTTGAGAATGGCTACAGGAAGGTCAGATTCGTGTCTTTTGTTGGCTTCCAATTTGCATGCGGTGAAGCCTAGAAGATGGCCAATAGAATCTGTCGGCTCAAAATTGACATCATGATCACACTCGATCTCACTGCGCAGCGTATTATTATTCGGTTTAATGCTGATTTTGATGTTTTTACGCGTGAGCTCTGCTTGTAAAAACGCCTCAATATACTCTATTTCATAGCTACCCGTAGGTATCGTCAACACCTCATCTCCCAAGTAAAGTTTATCATGGTCAACATCGATATTGGGAATAGAGTTGAAGGTTAACAATTCAACGAGACCGAGGGTATACCTTTTGTGTGGCGAGAGTTCGATGGGGGGAAAGTACTGCGCCTCGAGTATGGACGATGAGCCAGATATGGTCAAGGTGAAGCTATCATCCATGGTGCTGGTAAATTGACAACGGAATTATCCACGTCATTTCCCTCCTATATATATAGTGTATATTTGTCTTTGTGCTGCAATTATCGAGAAAGAAATTTGAGACACAAATATCCACATTTAATCGTATCATATTTCTGATACCCCTTATAATTATAACTAACGCTACCAACACGAAAATATCTCATGAGTTCGGATGGTGGGGTAAGATTGCCGAAACTATCAAAGTACACGACTTTCCATCCAGTCTTTCTGTAAGCGACCCAGTGTGTTCCAGGACCGACATTTTCATCCAAATTTACAATTGCTGCCTCACATTTGAGAGGTCCGCTCGCTGGCAATGTATCGCGCATGTAAACTCCACGGAAATATGGAATCTTCAGGATTTTCGCATATTTAAGAAGGTCGATGTCGGTGAGGGGCCGGTGAGGTAGCGTTATTTCTAGTTTTTTTGGCTTGATAGGAAGACCCAATCCCTGCTTATATGGTTTCAGATATAAGCCCTTGCCCAATGCAATTGCTTCAATTGTTCGATTATGGCGCTTTCTTTCATCTAATTCACGTTTAGCTGCTTGAGCAGCATTTACAGCTTTAGCTATACTAGCCGCACCACCTGACAAAGCACCAGCAGCGTTAAGACCGGCAAAAATAGGCACAAGGAACGGCAATAAACCACCAATCTTATGGGGTACAGGTAGAACCCGAGGTGTGCGCACTTTGCCACCTTGTGTCTTTACAGCTGCACGAGCACCTTTTAGAGCTGATTTAATAATCGTTTGTGCATCATTACTTTTAATGATTGTCTTCTTTGCGGCGCCAATTATTTTTTTCAAACAAAATGCCACCCTTACGGGCCTTCATCCCCATACCGAATTTTCTCTTCGTCCTCATAATATTTGCCACTTGCTCCCCAAGCACTTGCTTTTTCACCGATGCTAGCGTCTTTAGCGGTAACACGTTGCCAAGCCTGTTCGGACAACACTTTATCCGCCGAATGTCTCGCTTCAAGATTATCCGGATTCTTCGAATATGCAATATCGTGTTGTTTGCAAGCCGTATCCAATGGATTAATGCCCGGATCACCACGAGCAAGGCGCTTGGTCAACTTTGTGCCTGGTCCGCAATACTGATACCCGGGCAGATGTAGTCCAACGGGGAGTTTGTTGATTAGGCGGTTGACGAAACCTTTACCACTCTTGCCATGGACAATCATGTCTGAAGATAATACACAACTGATGGATAATCCCTATAAAAGTGCTATTTATATGATTTCGCTGTTAGTCGTGTGTGAGATGACGCCCAACAAGCAAACCATCGGAGGCGGACTTCCCGTGATAAATTTCGATGAATTAGTCGATGATGGTGGGACGAAGAAGCGGCAAAAACGTCATGGGCATTTATTGCCGGACAGCATACGTGCACTGTTTTGTGGTCCATCGAATTGTGGGAAATCCAACGCTTTGCTCATCCATCCGAATGGTTTGAGATTCGAGAACATTTACTTGTATTCCAAATCATTGAAGCAGCCAAAGTATAAGTTGCTTGAACCTGTCAGTGGAGTCGCGTATCATCCATTTAACGCGCATGATCAAGTGATAGCACCAAGTGATGCACAATCCAACTCTATATTCATCTTTGATGATATAGCGTGTGAAAAACAGGATAATGTTAGAGCCTTCTTTTCCATGGGAAGCCATGAGATTGTTGACAGTTTTTATCTTTGCCAGACGTACACCCGTATTCCCAAACATCTCGTGAGAGATAATGCAAATTTCGTGGTGCTTTTCAAGCAGGACGATATGAACCTCAAACACGTCTATAACGATCATGTCAATACGGATATGACTTATACGTTCTTTAAAAACATGTGCACGAAATGCTGGAATTCCGACAAGTATGCATTTATCACGATTGACAAGGATAGTGGTATTAATGACGGTCAATATAGACAAGGTTTTGATTATTTTCTGGCCATTGATAAATGATTTATCGCTGGTGGTTGAAGAGACAGTATTGCGCACACCTTGACAGTGACAACATGAAGACCGAACAAGTTTTGCGCGACAAAGATGTATTGTGTGAAATTGCCAAGGCGAGCAATGCAATTAGACGAAAGCATCGAATGATGAAAATCGGAAAAGATAGCGATGAGCAGAGAATGCAAGATATCTTTAAGCCTATAGTGAGACCATTGGAGAAATTGGTATCGTATAAAAACGGCGAGGTAGTGAAGGAGGAAATTAAGGGTGAGAAAGCGAGTGATAATGCTGAAGAAGGAGATGCGATTAATAGTGTGAAAAATCAATTGAAGCATGAGACACAAGATTCCTTCAAGAGTGAAACACAAGATTCTTTCAAATTGATATACGAGGATGATGATGATGAGTCGCAGAATGTTGATGAATTAATCGGTGAATATCTCCTGTTATTACGAACAAATAGAAAGGCAAGCTTGGATGTATTATATGGTGTACGGAATCTCGCAAATAACAAATTACTAATTGGCAATTCCCCGATAATTTTCGACTCTCAACATATTCGTGTGGGTGATGGGAATTATCCGAAAACTGTTGGATTAACGGAGCTGTTGTTTAAAAAAGGGCTCAAAATCGAAACTCTCACACCGGCCGATTTGAAAAACTACGAAAAGATTGTCATCTCGACGAATGCACACAAAAAATTTTACATTTCCAATGAGGCAATATGACGTAATACCCGCCATAAGTTCAACACTTATATCGCAAATATAGTCGGTCATCATGTGGGAAAGGGTATGCCAAAATATAAGCTAGCCAGGAAAAACATCCAATTGGACTATATTTACTGGGATAATCCAAATGAACTAGTAGATCGTCTTCGCTTACTTCTGGCATCGCAAGCAGCCGGAAATTCTGCGCATTCGAATGAAATCATATCGATTATCGAGGAATTGCGCGAAGCTGAAACCATTTATTAACTCAGCATCGGAGAATTCACGCATTCTCAACATGAGTGTCGATGTGCTTGGACGCCAATTAAATAAGAGTGTACTCCTCAGCACGCAAGGTCCTCCTGGCCGACTTGGGATTGGGTTTAAAACGACCGCAGATGGCCATTATGACTTGGGCAGAAACGATTGTGTAACATCGCTAATCCGGAAGGACAAGACGATGCCATCACTCTAAGTGCTTTGCATAAAAAATCTCGAACTATCATTAAGAACATACGCAAAGAAATGAACGAGAGTAATCAGTTGCTGGTTAATGGACTTGAAGCTACGATAAGAGATATTGCACAAACACTCGAGGTCGATGTCAAAAATCTACAAGATTTGGTGATTCGTAATTCACGGACCATTGCTGCACTGGATGCGCGACTGAGTGGACTAGAAAATGGACGAGAAAAAGAGCGCTCTCGTGCTGGAGCTACATAAGCCTGCTCGACGAAATTATCCTCACCGACACGTGGACATCCGGGGTTTGGACGAAACCTGGCAAGCTGATCTCGTCGATATGTCATCATACGCGCGTGAAAACTCTAAACATAAATTTCTCCTCACCGTCATCGATACTTTCTCAAAATTCGCCTGGGCCGCGCCAATGTTGAGTAAGAATGGCAGAGATGCAGCAGGCGCAGTGAAGTCGATAATCGATAAGGGACGACGGATACCGCAGAACTTGCATGTCGATCATGGAAAAGAATTTTACAATTCCACTTTCAAGTCTCTAATGGAAAAGCACAATATTAACATGTATTCAACGTATAGTAATTTAAAAGC
This sequence comes from Ophion costatus, assembly GCA_951751655.1. Taxonomy (NCBI): domain Eukaryota; kingdom Metazoa; phylum Arthropoda; class Insecta; order Hymenoptera; family Ichneumonidae; genus Ophion; species Ophion costatus. Next base: position 11,938,158 of record OX632357.1, on the reverse strand, counting down.
ATCCATTTGCGAGCGCTTTAATCGTACACTGAAAAACAAAATGTGGAAGCAATTTAGCCTTCGCGGTAATGTTAAGTGGATCGATATTCTTGATAATTTAATTGTCGAGTATAATGACTCTGTACACTGTACAATTAAAATAAAGCCAAGGAATGTAAATGTAGGTAACGAGAAGAAAATATTGCGGCAAGTTTTTAATAAGACTCAACCTCTAATGAAGAATCCACCAAAATTAAAAATTGGCGACAAAGTGCGAATCAGCAAATTTAAGAGTGTGTTTGAAAAGGGTTAAACACCAATCTGGACAACGGAAATATTTACAATATATAGCGTGAAAAACTCAAGTCCTGTAACGTATAGCCTGAAAGACCATAAGGATAAACCTATTGCAGGTGGTTTCTACGAGCAAGAGCTTCTAAAAGTTAAATATCCCGATATCTATCTCGTGGAAAAAGTACTGAAGAAGCGTGGCAATCGTGGATTTGTAGTGAACAATAAATGTTTTAAATTTATTTATGACTCCTTCCTCTCTGCCTAAAGCCCCAACAAGCGGCGGTCAAGTGTCGTCTTCATCTCCGCACGTGCTGCAAAGGATGAAGAGTCAGTTTTCCCCGACATCGCAGCATCTGTCCCTAGGGTAGCTCTTTTTTTTTGCTCCTCGCATTTAAATCTTTTTTTCCCTGGAAAATGCGTGACGGCGATATGGCGGAAAATAGTGTGAATGAATATATGGATTACAAAGGGTAATGTTTTTTAGTTTTTATTTTTTACCGGTTGAAAAATATACACAAGAGTTTGCGATGTTATAGAATATAGCAGTGTTAAAATGGTATTCTGTAATGTCCCCATGGCAATGTGTTCGTGCTATTAGGTATGATATATCGCTTATCATCGTGTGGGCTAAGAGCAATTTTTCTTTCGCGAATAGTATATACATCGTGCAGTGTCGATCTTATACACGTTTGGCTCCGACACACTTCAATATCCTCATTTAAACACTGCATATAGTCATCAAAAGTTATTGTTCTTGCGACAACGCCACTCTTTACACCTTTAACTTTTTTGGTGTCATTTTTACCATCTACTCTTAACGCATACATTTTTAACCGAAGTTCAACAAATTCAGTCATTATAGCACCATTGTTTTCATCCTTCATAAGACCAGGCACTTACTTATTTACTAATGGAATATCGAAAACATTATCGATGGGATAATCACTCGTGTTGAACTGGGCAATAGTTTGCTTCATACCTTCGTATACATCTTCGCACTCAATGTGGTAGACAAGGCTATCGGTATCGGTGTACATTATCTTGCATTCTTCACGATAGCGCGGAGCTATATAATCATAGTGAAACTCGTACAAACACGTTTTCGATGTATCGAGTATACACATACCGACATATATTGGTTTGTAGAATTTCACTTCAAGTTTACGCAATTCAACGGCAATCAAGTTTTCGGAAAAGATACTCCTACTGTGAAAGTTGGGCTTCGCAATCATTGCCTCGGCACCATATCTCCCCTCCCATTTTGTCAACAGTTTCACATTAACGTGATTTCGAACGTTTTCCATTGTTTTGCCAAATACCGCATTATTCATCAGCTTATATAAATTTTTTTCAAAATCATTTTTCGCCATGGTTCTGAATTGCGTGTTTAGCTCGATGTAAGAACGTAGCCATGGCGATTGTTGGAATTGCAATATTCTATGGATTTTTGTTATATGGAGCCCATGGCGTAGACACTGCTGAACATTTCGGTAATGTACAATATAGCGCTCTTTGTTATACAAACTTGCGAGCAACTTGTCCTGCCGCTTACCAGGTGGTTTTCCACGCGTTGGACAAAACGGAAGATCGCTATGTGCATCGTATAAATTTTGTGGATAATCCAAGTCTACCTCGAGAATGTAGCCCGTAGGCGAATCGCTTGAGATTGATGATACATCAAAATTTGACAGGTCGTTGACCCATTTGAAATTTGCACAAGGCAAAAATTGACACATTGCCCAGCCGTACAAATTGTTTATATCGAAATACATGAGATATGATGAAGCTTTAGATGGATCGTGTGACACTATATATGTGTTATTCGCGTTAGCATATCTGTTCGAACACTGACTTAATCCACCACGTATACCGCGTTCGATAAACATGACCATGTCAATGTCAGTGAGCAATTCGAATCTAATACTCGTATACTTCAACATTGCGTCCCATGTATACCCGGGGAGTGAATAGTAATATGCCGGGTCGAGTCCATAGCTCTCAATACAGCTATCACGGACATTTTCAAATATATCAGCTAATAACAGGACATCCGTTTTCAAATATAGATCGCTATATTCGCCTAACGTTTGAATAGAGAATTCCTTCCAGACATTTTCCGCGTGCGTATAGTCGCTCTCGCTTACAGTGCCACCACTCAATGAACTGTAAAATGAGCCAATAGGTGGTAGACACGTTTCTTGCAGCCTACTGACATCATCCACATATTCATATGGGAAAACACCTTTGCGTGTCAGTAAATCGAATTGTTGATTATTAGGAATTGCAGATTTCAAAATTTTTAGTTTATCCTTGGTAAGAAACGAGGCTAATTTATCGAGAGAAATATTGAGAAATCTGTACGAATCGACAAATCGCAATTTGATGTCATTTCGCGTATCATTCGTGAGTTTCACATTTTTCGTAAATGAAATATACTTTTCTTTTGTTATGGGAAGTACTTCGACACTCCCTTCGAAAGCTGTAGCCACTTCCTTAATAATGAAATGCGCATCATATCCGGATAAATTGTGAAATACGATGGGGATGAAAAAGGATTGCTGAAACTTCAAATTGCAGTTCGAATGCGCGGGGCCTCGATAACGCCCAGTCAAATGACAATGATCTCTAACACGTGCATCGCCTTGCGTAAATGTTTTCTCACATATGTGGCAGTGCGTAGCGCGGCGGAATTCTGCCCATTCCTCACGTGTCAAATGTATCATGGGGACATTAGTACATAAAATGGTTTTCACGCGAATAGCTACATTTTTCAGTTCTTGAACGAACCAGGAAATGCAATTATCACTGCGAGCCGACGGATAGGTGGATAGGGAATTGTCATGGGAACAATGCAAATAATATGCAGAACTGAATACTTTGTGATGCTGATACCTATTTGGATCGTCGGTTTTCGACAAGACACACTCGAGGTCTGCGTATACAACGAAGGGGAGACGCTGCTTCCGATCCAAGTTGTTGAAAGTGAGCCACTTGTTCTCTTCGTGTGGCAACTGAATGGCACAGTCGTTCAGCTTTCCACAATCCGTTGTGGGCGACTCTAGTTTCACATTCGAACTGAAGTAATGCAAGCACCTGTACACAGAGATTTAATTGTTTTTATTCGACCAATTTTTTCAAATATATAATTATGTTGCAAATTTGATTGTATTGTAAGTTTATATACCGATCGCAGATATATTTTCGATCGCCCAGTTTGCTAAGTTGCGAGCTCACCAGCCTGGATAAATTTTTTATCCACGCAAAATGTCCAACATTGGTGCCTGATGGATCTTGAAGGTACAGCAAATTTATATGCTTATCCCTGTGGTGCTCACTAATGCGCATTGGAAGGGTTTTCTTCTTCTCGACGGCATACACATTTATTGATAAATTATTTTGTTGTTCGAATTTTTTTATTTTTTCTAGAGTCATGGGAAAGGCAATACCCTGCAGATTTAAGACGGTCGAAAAATGTGGATATGAAGATTCACGATCACTGTCACGTTCGGCAGGGTGTAGAGCCGCGACCACGGACCACACAAAGCACGCATTGTCATTGAACTTTATATTTACTACTGCACGCTTCGTCATTACTTCCTGTGGCAATTTAAGGTGGCAATCAGCACGCATTGGATTATATTTATTCACACTTGTGGTTAAATTTTGAATTTTTAACAAGGCCCAGCCACTATCGCGTTCTTGAAATTCATCAAGGGATGCTAGAGTGGGTTCGACAATACGTTGTTCATACCACTCATCAAAATCAGATGTTTGAAAAAGCTCAAAGTTTTTTGTATTGATACTTTTGTTCGCGTGCTTATCACCTGCCACAAACTCACCATTGAACGTGTTATTAACCTTTACACTAAAATGTTGTTCAACAATGTTTTTCACATGTAAAAGCACGATGTCTCGGGCATCTTCGAGAAATTGACGTGGTTCCTTATGGTTGCGGTTAATTACTGAACCAGTCAGTATGCGACTTTCGAATGCCGTCTCAATGTTCCACCAAATCAAACCATTTTCTCGCGCACTACATCCAGCCCCCTCATGAACAAAACGTTGACGTACCGAATTTTTCAAACTTTCAAGTCGCGCTATCTGAGCGATTAATAATTGTCGATTACCAATTGTCAATCGCGGACGTTTATTTCGACTTTGGTTCTCCAACGATTCAATTAATTCGCTGTATTGTTGCTCCCACACATTGTATTCTTCCACCGAATTTATGAGTATAGCTTGTTCTCGTAGTCTTTGTTCTAGCACGATGCTACACATATTTAAAAGTTGGAAAAAATGGTTCAAGTAAGAAACGATGTTGGTTTGTTGACTGCTCCATTCAAAGTGTTAAAACTTCCGAGCAGCAGCAATCACAACGTTCCACAATTTAAAGAAAAAATTATTTTCCCTCTGTATCATTATATTAGTAGTCTAACAGCCTCCCCTCTCAGGCTTTCTTATATCACCATTTGTATAGAGTCGGGGGGTAGAGCAGAAAAAATAGAGCGATCAATGTAGGGTCTGTGAGGGATTTTACGAGTTTTTAAGGACGTGACGTGTTGCTGACTGACATTAAATGCCATTCGATATCTAGACCGAATATTCAACATGGTGTCAGAGGCGTGAGTGAGAGAGACATACTATATATATATGTATATATATATATGCAAACCAATAGGACGTCTGTGCTCAAGTCGTGCATGCATAGCAATCCGAAATCCCAAAATACTGATATGTTCGCTATAAGAGACCACTTTTATGGGCCTCCATACGTTGTTTTCAAACGTGGTTTTGTGGAGATCGTAAAATTCAATACTTGAGATGAGTCCTAGCAGGTCAGCCTTCGCCTCCACGTTGTAGGGTCACTTTTTTTACAGTGCATCAACACCCTGGCCGACAGTCGACGAAGAAAAAAACATTGAGAAGAAAATTTTCGTCATCTTAGAAGGCTATTTTTTTCTACCCATCTCCCTATTTCCTACAGGCTGAGGAGAAAAACCGTTTGCACATCCTAGCGTTGAAGTATGGAAAAATTCGAGCAATACCATCCCCACCATTCTGCACCCCCAATAGAGATCCAAAAGTCGAAATCTTGGAAAGAATCGGGACAGCATTTTTCCCCATTCCAGTCTCCAACCTCCGAGACGTGTTTTTAAAACGAAAGAGCTGCAGAATAAAAGAAAAGTTCAATAATGGCTGATCAAATCCGCGAATGTGATGTGATTGATATCGCCGACGACGACGACGCCAACGTCATAGACGCTATAGATGTAGACGATCTGGAAAGTAATATCGAATCGGTAGATTCCGCGTATGAAAGTGAATCTGATAGTGAAAACCACGATGTGCGGGAAAATAGAATGGACATGCTTCAAATTTATCTTCTCGACCAGAACGTCAAATATTGCGTGAATTATTTTTACTTCACGACAAATGGTCAAGCAAAGTATTGCACTTCGTGCTGTTTCCAAGCACGGGATTCGTTTGGAGAAGTAATAAGAATGTGTGGTCACTACCGTGAACGCTATGCTGGGATTAGGGGAATTTTCTGCTACGACTGTCGAGATCCACTGCACCAAATAATTCCACCTGACATGTGTACCACCTGCATAAATGTATACCAAGCTAACTGTAAGTATTCCCATTCAACTTTGGTATCATTGTAAATAATGCCAATGTGTCAAATAGATTAATGAGAAAAAATGCGTGGTTTGTTTGTTTCAGAACGATTGCATCGATGTCGGTTTTTATTTTATTTTTCATTTTTATTATCATTTTTATCTGATTTTCAATTTATATTTAAAATTGTTTCATTATTGATGAAAATGTGCTATTGCAACCATTATGTATGCAATTTATAGCAGAAAAAAGAATAAGTACTCATTAATTATGATTGTTGTCTCGTTTTATTCACCCCCCCCCCCGCCGCGGTTGGCATCGCCATCCTCCCCCTCACCGTGTGACGTCACACCTCCACTCCCGGCTACCTCGTGCTAGACCCCCTCTGTACTGCCTTTCCCCTCTGCAGCGCCTTCCCCCTCGCCGCAGCGTGACGGCAGCCTTCGGTCGCCACGCTGGAGACCCCCGCCCCGCTGCCCCTGAGATCCCGGCGTTACAATCAGTCCTGTTATACTACTTCAATGCATTGACAAGGTGTACTATACGATAACCGAAATCGTTAGTAACACCGACCTCTAAATCGTCCGATGATTTTAACTTTTTCGCCGGCGTGCTCACATACTCTGCAGTACTATTTTCGGAGCTATAACGGTTCGGAGGTTTTTGATTCGAAATTTTCGTTCGACTCCTCGTCACATAGCTCCGTTTTGTTCCCTTTTTCCCCGCGTACACTTTCGGATTATCCATTTCGATGTGCAAAGAATAATTCTGAGCGTTCGATATTTATAAACGAAACGATTCGGAGCGTTTAGACACGAGTAGCGTCGCTTCTATTCGCAAACTGACGCTATGACGCTATCCCTATACCTGCCTTGAAAATTTTTCAATTATTACCACCTATGGCTTTTTTTCGAAACTATATTTATAACAATAGCCAGTTTTTGTGAAGGGAGACAAAAGAATACCTGGGAAAGACCCACAGGACCTGGGAAAGGCCCGGTATACCTGCCGACCCTGAGGCGCGCAGCTGCGCGGGACCCCGAGCGTCACGGAGCGCTGCACCGCTCCACAAAATATTCAATATCTCCGAAAATAATTATTTTTTCGACCTCGGTCCAACGGCATCTTAATCTTAAATGCATTTTAGATTTTTCTAGATGGTTTTCAAAAAATCGATTTTTTGAAGCCGTCACAGTGGTGTTATCCCTTAACCCCGGTAGAATGTGCTGAAAAAAAATGCTGAAGCCATCGAGAAGAACTGAAAATTCTCTTTCTTAAGGTTTCCCTTTCTCGATCGTTTTGGCACTTTTTTGGACAGTTTTTTAAATTTATTTTCTAAAGGAAAGAATATTAACTCATTTATGAACTGGGAGAATCTTTTATTTTTTCGTCATATTTTCCAACACCGTTTCCACCAGAATTTTAAATGCTCGCTCGCTTTGGGCGACTTCGTCATGCGTCCGGCGGGGCGGGCGACTGCGGGTTCGGTCGCGTTCGTGATAGCAGCGGCGCACTGCTGCGGCCGCTCCCGTCGGTCCTGCCGCTGTCCACGCGGCGACCTGCCCTTCTCGCGCCCTTCGGCTTCCTCAGGCGCCTCTTGCTTTTGCGGCCGCGGTTGCTGACGGCCGCCTTTTTTTTTATTGCGGCGCCAAATTTGCTTCTTCGTAACTGTAAGAAATAATCAACCAAATATAAATAATTACCGGTGCAATGGTGTAGGGGCCTCCATAAATTACGTAACGCAAAATTTCCCAATTTTTTACACCCCCTCCCCACGTAACAGAACCGAAACGCCTGGCCTGAACCCACCCCTTATTCTGAGAAGTAACGGGTGCTTTGTCGTCAATAATTTTTTTTTTTTCAATGAAATAACTAACAATAAAAGGATCGCGTTTATACTAATTTTATGAAGTATATATTCATCTAGTTTTATACCGATTTTTATAATTTTTTAAATTAACCCTGATGTGGCGACGAAAAAATTCTCTTCATTGCCCCATCGATATCTTTATGAAAGGTTTTATGATCTTCATGAACTGTATATAAAAAGTCAACAATTTCTCGATAAGTATTCAACAGTTCATGATCGAAGTAGCACCTGGCTGCAAGCAGAGGCTCTTTGAGCTGCAATTTGATTCATTTACTTGTATGTTAAGGGACAACACCACTGTGACGGCTTCAAAAAATCGATTTTTTGAAAACCATCTACAAAAATCTATAATACATTTAAGATTAGGATACCGTTGGACCCAGGTCGAAAAAATAATTATTTTCGGAGATATTGAATATTTTGTGGAGCGATGCAGCGCTCCGTGACGCTCGGGGTCCCGCGCAGCTGGGCGCCTCAGGGTCGGCAGGTATACCGGGCCATTCCCAGGTCCTGCGGGTCTTTCCCAGGTATTCTTTTGTCTCCCTTCACAAAAACTGGCTATTGTTATAAATATAGTTTCGACAAAAAGCCATAGGTGGCGATAATTGAAAAATGTTCAAGGCAGGTATAGGGATAGCGTCATAGCGTCAGTTTGCGAATAGAAGCGAAGCTACACGTGTCTAAACGCTTCGAATCGTTTCGTTTATAAATATCGAACGCTCAGAATTATTCTTTGCACATCGAAATGGATAATCCGAATGTGTACGCGGGGACAAAAGGAACAAAACGGAGCTATGTGACGAGAAGTTGAACGAAAATTTCGAATCAAAAACCTCCGAACCGTTATAGCTCCGAAAATAGTTCTGCAGAGTATGTGAGTACGTCGGCGAAAAAGTTAAAATCGTTGGACGATTTAGAGGTCGCTGTTACTAACGACTTCGGTTATCGTATAGTACACCTCGTCAATGCATTGAACATTATATCGACGTTAGTGAAGTGCAAAGTGTGTGATCGCGATATAAAGTTTATTGAAAAAAGTTTGCGCGGACTCGGATTCAAAACCGAGGTCGATTGCGGCCATTGTGAAAAAGTGCAAATCAATTCGTGTCCTATGATTGACAATGCATACGAAATAAATCGTCGGATCTTTTGCAGTATGCGTCTTCTTGGCGCCGGTTTGAATGGCCTGATGAAGTTTTGTCCATTTATGGACCTACCACGCCCCATATTCAGTCTTTCTACGATCGAATCTTAAATTCGATTTCGATTGCCACTAAAGCTGTGAGCACAGTGAGGAAACAAAAGGCCGCACTTGAGGAGGAGATAATTTCGTTGGAAAATGGGGTGGAGGATGGAATTATCGTTTCAGGCGACGGATCGTGGCGTAAGCGCGGTTTCAGCTCACTTTTTGGCATAACATCGCTAATCGACTGGTACACTAAAAAAGTGATCGACGTTATGGTGAAAACGAAATATTGCAAAGCTTGCGAGCATTGGGAAAAAAAAGAAAGCACCGCGGAGTACTGGGAATGGAAAAGTACCCACGACGATGAGTGCCAGGCGAACCATAGCGGCTCCTCCGGAAAAATGGAAGTCGACTCAGATGTCGAAATGTTTCAACGGTCTGAAGAGGTCTATGGCATAAAATATAAATATTATATTGGTGACGGCGATTCTAAAACGTTTCTGGGCATATCGAATAGCGATCCATACGACGGTTTCGAGATAAACAAAAAAGAGTGCATCGATCATGTCCAAAAACGTATGGGGACGGGCCTCCGCGAAATCGTGAAAAAACAAAAAGGAATGTCTGGCAGAGGAAAGCTCACCGGAAAATTGATTGACGAGTTGAGCACATATTACGGTTTGGCTATTCGGAGGAACAGCGATGATGTTGAAAAAATGAGGAAGGCAATTTGGGCAACCTTCAAACATAAAATATCCACAGATAGTGAGCCACAACATGACGATTGCCCAGAGGGAGCCGAGTCGTGGTGTTCGTGGCAGCGAGCGGTCGCAAGCGGTAATATTTCTGAATATCTCCATAAGCCGCCTCTTCCTGAGGAAGTATTGGAGGCAATTACGCCAGTCTTCGTAAATTTGAGCAGAGACGATTTGCTGCAGCGTTGTTTGGGCGGCATCACGCAAAACAACAACGAAAGCTACAACAAATCAGTTTGGGCAATAGCCCCCAAGTGTCAGTCCGGCAGCAAACAAATCGTCGATATTGCAGCTGATATCGTGGTATTATTATTCAATGATGGCCTGAGAAGCCTCATGAAAGTTTTGGAGACGTTGGGGATAACTATCGGCCCAAATCGTTTCAATTTTTGCGTTGAAACCGACGCAGCGCGGATCGAGCTGGCGGAGCGCTCGCTCACAGACGCTGCAAAAGAGGCAAGAAGAGCCTCTACAAGTTCGAGAAAAGTTGCTAGGGACAATGATTTGCTTCTTGAAGGCCAGCTATATGGTGCCGGCGTCGCTGAGTAAAGGTAAAAAAATTTGTTTCCAATATGTCGCATAAATTATCAAACCTAAAACTTTGAACGCGTTTTTCTCAAAACCACTTTTTTTAGTGCGGCACGCAGCAGAACTCGAGCAATTTTTATCCGATCGACTTCAAATTTGGACTGCATCAATAAAACTAGATTATCTAAAGAAGTACATAGGATTTTTTCGATATCTCAATAATAAAAAAAGTTATAGCCTATTTTCCACGAGAAATTTTGCTCGTCGAAATACTTTGCTGAAATACTTCTCTTCAAAATATCATATTATTAACGAAAACACTCGGTATTTTCTTCCAGATCGACTTTGAAGATAGTTCTGCTGCGTGCCGCGAACCACTGCAGAGGCAACAGTACCTGACGCGGGAGCTTCTCCAGCGTCACCATGGGGCGTGGAAAATTTGAAAAAATTTTTTACGTATCTTCAATAAACAACGAACAAAACCAAATTTTTTTTTTCGAATATCTTTTTTTTCCACAAAAAAAATTCTTGAAAAATGGCAAAAAAATAGGGGGTCACAGTGGTGGTCTGCCTTAAAGTCTGGTGGAAAGAGATGGATAAGCAGGTGGAGAACTGAGTGAGGTCATGCCACGGTTGCCAGCTGGTTGCCCAACCGGACGCGCCAGAGCCCATGAATAGACCGCCTTTTTACCCGAAGCTCCTTGGCAATTCGTCGCCATGGATTTCCTAGGACCGCTTCCATCGGGGGACTATCACCTAGTTCTCGTGGATTACATCAGTCGATTTGTCGAGGTAGAAATCATGAAGACGATCACAGCAAACAAGCTTTTGCAGAGACTGAGAGTCATCTTCGCGCGGTTCGGCCCACCGGAGACGGTCATCAACGATAACGGCAGGACGTTCATTGATAAAGAGTTCAAGAAATACCTCGAGAGTTACGGTATCAAACTGCGTTACTCCACGCCGTTTTGGCCCCAAGCAAACGGTGAGGTAGAGCGCCAAAATCGCTCTATTTTGAAGCGGCTCAAGATCGCCCAAGCTACAGGTGGTTGTTGGAGAGAGGAATCGGTGAAATTCTTAGAGGCATACCAAGCTACACCTCACTCCGTCACCGGCGTCCCTCCGGATGATCTCATGCTGGGCCGCAAGGTACGATCGAAGCTTCCGAGTTTTAAAGACCGCTCTATCGACTATCACCTAGACGAAGAGATGAGAGATCGTGGTGCGCTGAAGAAGGAAGTCGGCAAACAGTACGCGGACAAGAGGCAACTCGCGAAACCCAGTCCCGTCGCAGTGGGCGATGCAGTTATTCTTCAGCAACCGAGGGTGAACAAGCTGACTACTCCGTTTGCAGCTACACCTTTGAGAGTCGTGCGCAAGGATGGCAACGCAGTTTCGGTATTGTCGCCAGACGGAAAAGTTTATCGGCGCAATTCTACGCAGGTACAACGCTACGTCGAGCGAGAGTCGAGTACCACCGTACCGCAGAGTACAATACGAGCGGGCATGAGTCGTGCAACGCAGGAAGAAATTAACCCTGTGCCGGAGATCGGATCACAGGATTCAGAAAGTGACATGAATCTATCTGGCGCAGCGTCGGAGCAGTCCTTGGATACCAACAATGCTCCGTTGGAGCGAGCGGTCACTAGCCGCGCGGCGAGTCAACGACCAAAAAGAGTTTCTAAAACCCCCGGGTATCTCAAGGATTATGTCCTAAGCGTTAGCCGCGGCGTTGGCCGACGTTAGCCGAAGTCGCGTCAATATTTTCCACTTTTATATATTTTAATTTGTTGAAGAGAAAAAGAATGGCTGTAGTATCGAGGTGGCAGCACCGGAGAGAGCGGAAGAGGGGGAGAGGAAGGACTCGAAAAAGGAGGAGGGCGATGGCGGACGTGAGAGGCGACGGAAATAAAGAGTTGGAGATAAACAATAACTATTAAGGTTTTCGTACTGTGCGATCCCCATCCTCACGTCCTGAGTGTAACACAGATAACAACAAATATCATATTGTTTATTGAAAAAATGCAATTTTTTCGTACCTGTCTCCCAAAATTTTTAACCGATTGGGATGTAAATTTGCATACATATATGGCAAAACAAGGAGGGGCTACGAATTTTTTGGTTTTTCGATATGTCTCAATTAAGGAGTTGAAACTGCCCTTTAATTTTTTTAGACAAAAGCATCGAATAATCAGCTACTTTTTTGCAATTCCGGGTTAAATCCACATCAATCTAAATTTGTTCTATGATGCGATTGCAAATTCGTAAATTCCACTCCCCGCTCCCTTCACCCAACCGTCACCCTCCCGTTGAAAGGTACACGTTCAAAATTTCTTACGATGCGGCATGGAACAAGATTCATAGAAATAAAAATGGGTTACAATGATAGTCGGTAAAAATAGAGTTACAATGATAGTCGACGAAAACCGTCGAAACAAATTTTCTCGATTTGGCGGAATGCCTTCTAAAGGGGTCAACGCACCGTTAAAAAGCTCCCGTGTCTCAGGCATTCCTTATATACTTACAGTCATCGTTCCAGATCACTGCACCAGCCAATCAGATCTTTTAATTGATCGGCCGGTCAATTAAAAAACCGGGAGGACGGTGTGCCAAATGGGATTGACGTGATATCCACCATCTCTGTTTAGATTATCCGGATGTTTTCGGATTTCCAAGCCTTCTCGGTGTTTCCTAGAAAAATAGCTGTTTGATGGCGCCAGACTTTGGGCTTTATCGAACTGAATGGCATGACCAGTTTCCATCCAATGCTCGGCCAGGGCTGATTGTCGAATGTGGCCATATTTGATACACCGTTGATGTTCTTTGATCCGTGTACTGATCTTCCTCCCGGTTTCTCCTATGTACACTTTACCGCATGAGCAGGGTATCTTGTACACTCCTGGTGCACTTAATGGTGGTCTTTGGTCTTTTGCACTCGGAACCACTTGTGCTAGCTTCTTCTGAGGTTTGAAGATGACTCGCACGTTATGTTTCCCAAGGACCCTGCCTATGCGATCGGTTATGCCCTGAAGGTATGGAAGGGAAGTTGTTGCTATTATTTGTCCTTCATTCTCCCCTTCAGGTTCTGTTACCGTTTTCGGATCGGCTAATTTTCGTCTTAGTTGTTTGATAATTCTTTCGATGTTGCCTGGCTTGTAGCCATTATCTCCTAAAGCTTTGCGTAGGTGTTCTAGTTCATCCTCGAGAGAGTTCGGTTCGGAGATCGCTAGAGCTCTGTAGACCAGAGAGCTTATGACCGATTGTTTTTAGGAGGGGTGGTGATAGGACATAGCGTGGAGATATCTATCCGTGTGCGTTGGTTTCCGGTAAACTTTGTGGCCAAAGTGCCATCGTTTTTCCGTTGAACCAGTACATCCAGAAAACGAATTTGATAGTCCTGTTCTATCTCCATGGTGAATTGTATATTGGGGTGCTGGGAGTTGAGGAAGGTTAAGAAATGATTGAGGTTTTCTTTGCCGTGACTCCAAATGACGAAGGTGTCATCGACATATCGGAACCAGGTTGAGGGTTTGAGAGGTGCTTCTTGCAGAATTCTGTTCTCGAAATTCTCCATAAAGATGTTGGCGATGATAGGGGAAATCGGGGAACCCATGGCTGCGCCTGAAGTTTGTTCATAAAACTGGGATTGGAATTGGAAATATGTAGAGTTTAGGCAATGTTCTATGAGGGCTAGTAGGTTAGGAGCAACTTTTTGGGATTTTCTGACTATGTCTAGGGTTTCATGGGTTGGGACGTTTGTGAACAACGATACATCATCGAAACTTACTAGAATGTCTTCTGGTTGTACCTTGATGGATTGGATCTTATTCACAAATTCCCGAGAGTTTTGGATATAGGAGTTGTTGAGGCCTACGAGTTCCTGCAAGGGTTTGCAGAGAAAACGTGCCAAATGATATGTAGGGCTGCCTATGTTACTAGCGATGGGCCTTAGTGGGATGTTGTTTTTGTGTATTTTTGGCAGACCGTAAAGCCTGGGTGGTAGGGATTCCTTGGGTGTAAGGATTTTGATAAGGTTCTCCGACAGGCCAGCCTTCTTTAGAAGTGTCGTTGTTTTCTTTTCTACGCTTGATGTTGGGTCACGTGGTAGTTTCTTGTACGTGCTGGTGTCCTCGAGCAGGTTCATCATTTTCCTGCAGTAGTCCGTTCTGTCCATGATAACAGTAGCATTCCCTTTATCAGCTGGTAGTACTAAGATGTCCTTGTTTTTTCTTCAAATTTTGAAGAGCAAGGTGTTCTTCCTTTGTGATGTTCTGCTGAGGGGGTTTTGCCTTGTGTAGAATATTGGTTATCCGTTGCCTGATATCGTTGCTAGTATCAGGTGGGAGACGGTAGATGGCAGTTTCCACCGGGCTGATTATTTCTCTGGTTGGAATGTCTGTCGGTGTGATGGCGAAATTGTGGCCTTTTGCGAGGACTAATGTTTCAGCTGTGGAGAGTGGGTGGCTGCTTAGGTTTTTTACTGTGTGGGTTAGGATGGGTTGTTTCGTCTGTGAGCATAGTTTCCTGAATTTCTCTATTTGATTCCTGGACCTGAGGTCTGCACAGTCGAGGGCTTGTCCGTGTGTGACACGGTCAAGATCTTCCCACAGCTGTGGTTCCAAACAGTCAGATAGGCGTAGGTGAAGTTTAACGAGTTTTTGGGAATTTTGGTCTAAAAGGTTTTTGGTGACAGATATTCTCTCCTTTACCAGTCTCAGCGAGGCCTGGTGGAGGATAGTCTTGGCTTGTTTTGATGGAAAGGGGTTTTTTAATTGAAAACATTTCGGTACCACTTGATCGTCGCGGTACCTTTTTAGGAATGTTAACGAGCACAGTTGGATGTACAGAGTTTTCCTGAGTTTGGAAAAGATGTTAACAGAACCCAAAATAGCCTCTCCGTGTAGGCGTTTTATTTTAGTTTTAAGGCTTTCACGGCTCTTTATGTAATTTGAAGAGTATGTGGCTTCCGGATGGAGGCCGTGTGGAGAATCAGCGTTGTGCCGACGTTTCGCAAACGTTACAGTCTGCATCATCAGGGCTGAGAGCTCCGATACTGAAGCTCCCGTGTCTCAGGCATTCCTTATATACTTACAGACATCGTTCCAGATCACTGCACCAGCCAATCAGATGTTTTAATTGATCGGCCGGTCAATTAAATTATCAATTAAAACATCTGATTGGCTGGTGCAGTGATCTGGAACGATGACTGTAAGTATATAAGGAATGCCTGAGACACGGGAGCTTCAGTATCGGAGCTCTCAGCCCTGATGATGCAGACTGTAACGTTTGCGAAACGTCGGCAGAACGCTGATTCTCAACACGGCCTCCATCCGGAAGCCACATACTCTTCAAATTACATAAAGAGCCGTGAAAGCCTTAAAACTAAAATAAAACGCCTACACGGAGAGGCTAATTTGGGTTCTGTTAACACCTTTTCCAAACTCAGGAAAACTCTGCACATCCAACTGTGCTCGTTAACATTCCTAAAAAGGTGCCGCGACCATCAAGTGGTACCGAAATGTTTTCAATTAAAAAACCGCTGAGACTGGTAAAGGAGAGAATATCTGTCACCAAAAAGCTTTTAGACCAAAATTCCCAAAAACTCGTTAAACTTCACCTACGCCTATCTGACTGTTTGGAACCACAGCTGTAGGAAGATCTTGACCGTGTCACACACGGACAAGCCCTCGACTGTGCAGACCTGAGGTCCAGGAATCAAATAGAGAAATTCAGGAAACTATGCCCACAGACGAAACAACCCATCCTAACCCACACAGTAAAAAACCTAAGCAACCACCCACTCTCCACAGCTGAAACATCAGTCCTCGCAAAAGGGCACAATTTCGCCATCACACCGACAGACATTCCAACCAGAGAAATAATCAGCCAGGTGGAAACTGCCATCTACCGTCTCCCACCTGATACTAGCAACGATATCAGGCAACAGATAACCAATATTCTACACAAAGCAAAACCCCCTCAGCAGAACATCACAAAGGAAGAACACCTTGCTCTTCAAAATTTGAAGAAAAACAAGGACATCTTAGTACTACCAGCTGATAAAGGGAATGCTACTGTTATCATGGACAGAACGGACTACTGCAGGAAAATGATGAACCTGCTCGAGGACACCAACACGTACAAGAAACTACCACGTGACCCAACATCAAGCATAGAAAAGAAAACAACGACACTTCTAAAGAAGGCTGGCCTGTCGGAGAACCTTATCAAAATCCTTACACCCAAGGAATCCCTACCACCCAGGCTTTACGGTCTGCCAAAAATACACAAAAACAACATCCCACTAAGGCCCATCGTTAGCAACATAGGCAGCCCTACATATCATTTGGCACGTTTTCTCTGCAAACCCTTGCAGGAGCTCGTAGGCCTCAACAACTCCTATATCCAAAACTCTCGGGAATTTGTGAATAAGATCCAGTCCATCAAGGTACAACCAGAAGACATTCTAGTAAGTTTCGATGATGTGTCGTTGTTCACAAACGTCCCAACCCATGAAACCCTAGACATAGTCAGAAAATCCCAAAAAGTTGCTCCTAACCTACTAGCCCTCATAGAACATTGCCTAAACTCTACATATTTCCAATTCCAATCCCAGTTTTATGAACAAACTTCAGGCGCAGCCATGGGTTCCCCGATTTCCTCTATCATCGCCAACATCTTTATGGAGAATTTCGAGAACAAAATTCTGCAAGAAGCACCTCTCAAACCCTCAACCTGGTTCCGATATGTCGATGACACCTTCGTCATTTGGAGTCACGGCAAAGAAGACCTCAATCTTTTCATAACCTTTCTCAACTCCCAGCACCCCAATATACAATTCACCATGGAGATAGAACAGGACAATCAAATTCCTTTTCTGGATGTACTGGTTCAACGGAAAAACGATGGCACTTTAGGCCACAAAGTTTACCGGAAACCAACGCACACGGATAGATATCTCCACGCTACGTCCCATCACCACCCCTCCCAAAAACAATCGGTCATAAGCTCTCTGGTCTACATAGCTCTAGCGATCTCCGAACCGAACTCTCTCGAGGATGAACTAGAACACCTACGCAAAGCTTTAGGAGATAATGGCTACAAGCCAGGCAACATCGAAAGAACGATCAAACAACTAAGAAGAAAAATAACCCATCCGAAAACGGTAACAGAACCTGAAGGGGAGAATGAAGGACAAATAATAGCAACAACTTCCCTTCCATACCTTCAGGGCATAACCGATCGCATCGTGATATCCACCGATGGTGGATATCACGTCAATCCCATTTGGCACACCGTCCTCCCGATTTTTTAATTGACCGGCCGATCAATTAAAACATCTGATTGGCTGGTGCAGTGATCTGGAACGATGACTGTAAGTATATAAGGAATGCCTGAGACACGGGAGCTTCAGTATCGGAGCTCTCAGCCCTGATGATGCAGACTGTAACGTTTGCGAAACGTCGACACAACGCTGATTCTCAACACGGCCTCCATCCGGAAGCCACATACTCTTCAAATTACATAAAGAGCCGTGAAAGCCTTAAAACTAAAATAAAGCACCGTTAAAAACTTTGTTCTTTCCGTAACTTTTGAACGGGCCGAGATACAAGAAAAGTTTAAAGGGAAGGGATATTGTATTTTTCGATTACGAGCCGTTCATGATGATAATGGCGAAGTTAACAACAAATGTTAATTGATAATTGCAATAATTCGTCACTAAGTAATGAAAATCACTCTTCCGTTTTCCGCTAATACTGGCACACGTGAAGCTCGCAATCACGGACTAGTTTCTTGTTTTGCGAAGCAGCTGTATGATTATTGTATATTACTGTATTATTGCATATTATTGTATTATTATTGTTTCGAGATTACAATTTAATCGGACATTTA
Organism: Ophion costatus; assembly: GCA_951751655.1. Lineage (NCBI taxonomy): Eukaryota > Metazoa > Arthropoda > Insecta > Hymenoptera > Ichneumonidae > Ophion > Ophion costatus. Next base: position 11,920,034 of record OX632357.1, on the reverse strand, counting down.
TTTGCGCTTACTTATGTTATAACCGTTTCAACTGTATTTTTTATGGATTATACGTGTTACAATAGTGATAGTCATCGTAAAAGTGTTTGAAACAAAGAGATTTCTCGCACCACGCACAAGTGATAATAGCTACTTCGCTGCACATATCGCATGCTACTGCATTTGGTGAAAATCAAAATTCTACGGGATTTTCGAAGTTCGGTGGTCTCCCTTGTTCGTAACTGCTTTTGTACCACGCATATTTAAAGAGGTTTGTAAACTGATTGCGTGTAAGAGATTGTAACTTAACAATATTGTCTCTCAAGTGCAGATTGAAGTCATATCCAAGTCATATGAAGTCCAATATTACCATGTCAGAAAAGTTTTTGACAAAGTTCTTCCATAGACGAAAGCCATAAACATTAAGAGGGTGGATCATTCCCACTATACCTGCAAGAATTGCTAACTATGATGTGAACTAATTGTCTACAGAACTAATCATACTAGTAAAATATATTTACCTGCTGGAATAGTTAAAACTTGAATATCTTTCCCTTGTACATCCATTTCTTTAAATGCAGTTTGACATTGACCGACCCAAGAATCCAGAAGTATTACCGATTTTTGACCCGTATTGGGAATATATACTTCTTGGAACCAACGCTTGAAATGATTAGTCGTCAATTTTCCAGATTTCGAAGCCAATAAGAATATATATTCGGCTCTGAACATAGTTTGTTCCACTCGAGGACCAAATTTGCCAGTACGTTCGTTTAAACGATCAACATCGGTGCCAAAAGCTAGCCACTCATAGAAATCAAAGGCTGTATAGTATAACTGTGTGTTGTTGATTTTTTCGATTGCACTACTGTCTTAACGTATTTCTTCCATTCTTTCGCCAATGTGCGGCCTGTATGTAGCTCTAAATTGAATCCACGTCGATCAGAATTAAATGTGTTTTCAGCGCCAACATTAGCCATGTTGACTTTCACCGTTTCTATGAATTGTTTAGCTTTGTCTTGAAGTGTATCAGCATTTAATAACTGTTATTTTGTTACGTATTTAGTAATCTCCCTTGACACAGTTCAATGTTTTTAAAAAATGTTTTCACCCAAGAAGCGGATGCCTTAAAATATACGAATGGCATTTCTACAATTTCTCGTGCACGTAAGGCCGATCGTCGAAGATCCATATCATGAACAGGCAGCTTTTTGTCCAAAGTGTCGATGAAATTGTTTAACGTATAGTGAGCTATTTTTGTTAACTTTCCTTTGTGGGTGCCACCCATGTTTATAGTATGGGCCCATCGGCGTAACGGCCGCCCTTATCTCACCTTTCTGAATTTCGTTTGAATAGATGATATTTTTCTATGCCAGTATGTCCCGGATCTCCAGTAATCCACAGCTATTGTCTTGTATTCGTAACTTAATGCTCCTACATCTTTCGTACATACATTTCCATCAACTTCGGGGTCCAGGTATCGTTGTACGTGCCAATCTTCTCCACTGTTATCTTCTATTGCGGCAGCTTCATGAATTTCGTTTGGTGACAGAAAATCCAGACCGGTTCCGAATTCCATTTCCATAGGTTGATCCATCGCTTCTATGATTATGTTTTCTAGGTCCTTACTGCACTGTTTTTCCCGATCGGTGACTGGAGTTCGAGACAAATTCATAGCACTTATCGCTATGGATAAAAGTTGAATAATGTTGACGGGATTAACGTAGATTTTTTTAAATTTAGAACTCAAAAAGTACAACTGGCTTCTTCATCGTAAACTGCCGCAATAATGAGCGCTGCTGAATTTATATACGCAATTTATCAACACACGTACATTCGTATAGCGAAAAAGATAACAACACGCGCTCTTATTAAACGTTTTATTAATCCATAATAAGGTGATCTCAAGGTTATCTCAGGGTAGCCGCTCTTTGCACCGTAGTCTCTCTTTACCCCAAGGACTACTTCCGTTCATTGGTTTGGCATTTGCAAACAAGATGCAGCGTTTTTAGCGGATTAAAACGTTTTGCATCACTTCGTTCACGAGTTGCAGCGGAAACGCAAAGACACCATAATCTCTGCAGATAGTGTTCCCGATACGGTGAGAGGAGTGGATTTTTAAAAAATATTCAATTGTAATTCAGTCGCTTTCCAAAGCACAAAGTTAATCGATAATTGCAAAAGCCTTACCCATTCCTGTGCGCGTATCAGCGGAAAACGGAAGAGTGATTTTCCATTAGTGACGAATCATTGCAATCAACAATTAACATTTGTTGTTATATTCGCCATTATCATCATAAACGGCTATTAGTCGAAAAATACAATATTTCTTCCCTTTAAACTTTTTTCGTATCTCGGCCCGTTCAAAAGTTACGGAAAGAACAAAGTTTTTAACGGTGCGTTGACCCTTTTAGAAGGCATTCCGCCAAATCGAGAAAATTTGTTTCGACTATTTTTACTTATTCAACATTCATTGTAACCCATTTTTATTTCTACGAATGTTCGTCCATGCCGCACCGTAAGAAATTTTGAACGTTTACCTTTCGAGAGGTGACGGTTGGGCGGAGGAGGCGGGGAATGGAATTTACGAATATGCATTCGCATCATAGAACAAACTTATATTGAGAATTTTCAATTAGTTTTTTCGTTTGTGATTCCTTACAAAATCATTTTTCAGTACTGCAGATAACAAGCCGTGGGAGCCAAACAAAACCGCTCACATTTGCAATGCCCATTTTGTTGGTGGCAAAAAATAAAAAACCCAAAGTGATTCGTGTTATCCCCCAACAATCATAACACTTATTGATATAAAAAAAAGCCCCTATCACAACCAACTTCGAATCGACCGACGTCGAAAACGGAACGAGACATCGAGAACATCTCAAAAAATTGTGAAAGATATAGCACAAGACAATAATTATGTTAAACGGGGGAAATTAGAGTATTTTTAAATCTTTTTTCAAAAATACGAATACAACAAATGGTGGAATTGAAAAACTCCGCTACTTTGAGGCTCGGAACAAATCGGGAATATATCAGAACCGATTAGCATTGGTTGCCAAACGGATAAGCACGATAGTGAAGAATAAAATATTCTAGAGGTAAGTATATCTTCGTATAGCAGTATAGCAAGACTGAAGCATGTATCCAGATCAATATTTATACAAAAAAGCCGAATAAAACTAAGAGATTAGTAGTTAGTAACCTCAAAACTTTTACGCATCAGATCTTGTGGACCAAACGAGATAATAAATCAAGGATTTACTGAATTTTCGGATATCAAAAGAGATCAGACGGTGATACAGTTGAGCGGAGATGGCTTGAGTTCTTTTTGGTTGTACTCATTGTCAGCCTTATTACCTTGAACGAGGCTTGCCAGCCATTTTCCTACAGGGTCTTGAGCAAACAAAATAGATTGTTCGTTTTTTTATGACGAAGAAATTAGGCATTTCGTGTTGCGCTATCAGTGCCTTATTCAACATACATCCTACAAGGGCACCTAAAATTTTCTTCGTTTTGTTGACTACTTTGACGCTAAAAACAAATACTTGGATTTTCTGGTCTTCGAAAGAGGCTATCAAGCAAAATTTGCCACTTGCATTCCCCAAATATCCAAATTGCAGTTGCATAATCCACTGCACAGAAATATATACTGAATCCCATCGACTCTGGAAGAACGAGTCTTAATGTATTCAAACTATAAATCGTGTTTTACAGTTAAAAACCTTGTTGTTACATATATATCAATTCGCAATGGTAATTAGGCTGGTTTTTTCTTTCCTACCTGGCCCGACTAGTTACGTCTTTTCTTGAGGGACATATGTAACTTTATGTCCCGCTTGAAGATTTCGAAAGGGAACCGTGCTTTTGAAGGATCCTGTATGTGTGTAGGATCCTTCTATATGAATTTGTGAATAAGAAAGCATGTACATAGGTCATCACCAATAAGTAAGTGTGTACATATGTCATCATGTGAAAATGTGAATATTCAAATATGTAATCGTGTTACATTGTGACATATGTCAATATGTAAATACGTAATTGTGTTACTAAATACATCATTGTATAAACATAAATATGTTCGTCTGTTAATCTCTTCACATTCGTGCACTACACAGTTTTTTATATGCTAAAAACAGCAAATAGTTGTGACTCTATTTTTTTTTAATGCTTGCTAAGCGATTTACGAAACGAACGCAAAGGTAATGTACTTTTTCCACGCTTCCATTAAGGGGGTATGAGACGACCATTTTTTTTTTTTAATAAAATTTATTTTACCGTAGTCGACGACATATTTCCCCCAAAAAAACCGCATTGACAGACTGCAACAAAAAAAGCCCTCTAAATCTTTTTTTACCGCGCTGTAGGTAAGGAATTATTATTTGACAAGATGGAAAAATGCAAACGAAATTTTCTCAGGAATCCTTATGACAAGATTGGAGGGAGGAAAGAAAAAGGATAAGATCAGTTTTATTAGGCTGAAATTACCTTTTTCCGTGAAGGATATCTTTTGTTTTATCTACATCGAGACATTAGGACGCGAAAGAAAAAAGTCCTGTATAATATTTCACACCACGCCAAGTCAAAGAGTTCCAAAGTTCAAAGCATACACACACAAGCGATGACTATTAGGTATTGGATTACAATTACTATTAGGTTTTGAAAACAAATTCACGTGCACATAGAACAAATATTTTTGTACTCACTTATAAAAACATTCCGGTAATTTTCTGAGAGCAGGATGGACCTCTAATCTCATATCCATATGTACAACTTTGTGTTTCATTTTTATTGTCCGCAATTTTCGTTGTAATAGATAAATAGTTAAACACAATTATTCCTTCTTGGATTTTATTTGTTTAACAATTGTAGAAAACGATTTTACAATAATGATCACCACTTATGCACGGCTACGCGGGTTTAAATGAGTGTTCACAAGTGCAACGGGCGATTACGCAATGAAATTTATATTCGAATTGATTTTACGTCTGTATACATGAATTCGTGAACTTTTTGTAGCAACATGGAGGATTCATTTGATGTTGAGCAACAGCAAGCAAACGGAGTACGATTTGCTCAAAATCTGATTGAGAGAAAAACGATTTATTTGACTAAGAAATAGCTTGTGGAAAATATGTTGTGAATAGTAAATAAAATCGCCGTTTTTCATTTACCAAAGCCAATGTTGGCACGACGAGGTCGACGACACGATAAGCGCTGATACGGCACTCCATCTGGTTGGCAAGTTGGATCATGTAAAACATTTTCCTGACGGCGTTACTACGTGCATACCAGTTTTCATGGAATGCATCGTCCGTCACCGACGTGCTCTGTGACAGAGAGCGAAGATATTTAATCTCCTGGTTCCGTTTTTAGTTCGAATTTTCACAAATTATTTCGTTTAATGTCAAAACGACGAAACCTTACCGCATCAACCAATTCTTGAACGCTCGAGCATAGCATGAATATTATCAGCAAACGGCAGAATATGTAGCCCGTGTATGCGAATTTTTCGACCACAGCATTACCGAACTACAGCAATAAAGCTAACAGTTTACGATTTTCGAAACGTGATGACATATGGAAAGTAAATAAATTCATTCAAACGAAAAAATAACAACGGTCAGAACTGTTCAAAAGTGAATTGTCATAAAAAAAAATTAAGCAATTTTTAGCAACTTACTGTAATAACGCCGTAGGCTAGGAAACAGAATTCTAATATACAAGAGATATACGTTGTGCCGACATAAAATGCCAATGTCATGGTTAGCGTTCGTCCGATGCTATAAGAATAATGGTTTCATTATTTTATTATAGAATGGAGTAAAATTCAGAATGATCAATTATTAGGTAAATATAAAATTGTGTTAAAGAATAAAATAGTATAAAAGCATTTAAAATAGTTCTAAAAGAATTTCTCAGGCGGGAGCGTTGTGTTCGCTAGAAACCTTACTATGCATCGAAACTTACAGCATCGAAAAAGCGTATTCAGATGATTTGTAAGGATCAAGGGCTAGGTATATAAGAAGGTGCGTAAGGGGGTCGAAAAATCATATTAATGATAGTTTGAATTGACGATTAAAGAGACAATTTGCACGGAACTTAAATCGCGCTAATTCGACTCGAAGGTAATATTTTTCTTCCGTTTCTTTCAGTGGAATGATTATCAATTCGTAATAATATAATTAATAATGCGATACCAAAATATGACACACTTTTCAAAACGACATTAGGTAGGGCGGTGCGTCACAAAGGGAGCGAGTATCAAATATGAAGAACCTACATATTTTATAAGTTTAACCCTTCGAGTGCACACTGGGTCGTTTCGATCCCAAACATTGTTCGTGTGAGTACGTATTTTTTAACGTATGACCGACTTTGAACGAACTTGTTGGCATTTAATTTTCGTTTACGTTAAAAAATAAATTGAGGGCCATAAAATATGGATAATTTACTACAAAAAATGTGTCTACAAAAAAAATGTATATTTACCGGAATACAACGATTTGACAAACGCCTTAGATCAGATTGACCCAAGATGCACTTATAGGTTGGCGGCGGAGGTGTGCACTCGAAGGGTTAAAATAATTGCGGAATTGCATATATTCGTTTGGCTTTGAATCTTACATTGTTCGTACACAACTAATAAAAAATAAAACATCAGTACTTCATAATAGCACAGTGGTGTCGAATGCAATCCCGGAGTGCGCTGATAGTCGATAACTCGTCTTTTGAACCGTTGTCGTCGCTCAGAGATTTCGCCACTTGTCTACGAAGGTATTTATATTGGCCTGTCAAGACGGCAATATAATGAATGACGTACAGATATAAACCGATTGCTGCGATATGTATGCCGACACCGCCAAATACTTGGAAAACAATACCAGCGGCGAAAACATTCCGCCCGAATGGTTCACCCGGTAAATAGGCCGGTACTGTGAAATCCGCGTAAGTAAATTCATCACTTTCGAAAATTCGAAAGACCGGAGCCACGGGAAACATGAAAGCACAAATGAAACCCGCGATCAAGTAAAACCTGGAGCCTTTGTTGTAATGTGCTACGGTTTCGTGTACGCATCGTATGAGATTTTGGGAATCGATGAATACAATGTTGTAGCTATGTATCAAATTGTGCAGGTCATCTCGTCGAAGATTGAGATAAATCAATGGAATTAGCGATTCGGCAGTCAGTATCGTTATTGGAGCTGATTTTTTGAACATTTGGTCGGCCGTTAAATTTGCAAAATAAAGCGTGCCCAGCCCCACTGTCGTTGTATATGCGATTTTAATTGACCATGTAAATATCATCCACAAACGTTTAAAGCAACTCAGTTTAGTTTTCGTATCGCTAAGTGGCAAAAAGTGACCCGCGACATAATTTACGAATATGTTTAATTGGTTCGCGCTACGAAAATGCTGTTCCATGGTGCCAGGGTATACTCAAAACTCGAGCTATCAGACTGTCAGGTTTATTGTAGTAGTCCTCGACCCGGCGAGTCTTGTTCATTACTATTGGAATGAACTCCGACCTACTTCCAACCAGCACGATGCCATGTAATTAATTATTCTGTTTGTAAATGCTTCTGAATTCTGACAGGGGATATAAAAAGATGCGAATGAGACGATCGACGGACAAAAAAGTCGTGCAAAAAAGTGAACGAAAGTGGTCAGAGACAAGTGAGTATTTTTCTTCCCTCATAGAAGTCGTTCTAGTACTCTTTATTCTTCATTCTTCTATAAGAATGCAGTCATTACAATCTCTCTTTGAAGTATTCATCAACTTTCAGTTGATCGAATATTGCCGCATTGTCTTTTTATCAAAGTAACTTTTTCCATACGTTCATCGACCAATATGTTGTGACTACTTCCTATAATTATATTTTCTCTGAACGATAGAACGTCCGTTCTCGGGTTCTGAAACGTTAATGGAGAAGGGCCCGCCATGACCCTCGTTCACTTGAGGTTCGCGAAAGGATAGGAATATGTGTTGGTTGAGGGAGCGCACAACCTTGCCATATGGTTGGAGTACCATCATCGATTTTCATTCAGTTTTAGTTCGTTCGTCGGAGGATGATGATCGGATACTCCGGCAGAATGCTTATCACATCAGTTTGAGAAACTTTGATCTACCACTTGTGCCCACATTAGGAATATTGCCATTTCTAATTTAATATGAAAGAAACGGTTGAAACGGAGAAATTTAATATACGAAAGAAATTTAATAAACGAAAGAAACGGAGAAATTTAATATAAAAGAAACAATGTTTAAGTTCTATTCTATGAACGGAGTTGTTGCCAAGTCCAATGAAAATAAAAACCCGTAGATACTTTTATTGATATCAAAAAAGAAAAATGAAAGATCTTTAATTATAATTTTTTAATTCTCATTTCTATAATTTGATATCTTCGGTTCGCTTTAATTAGCTGTTAGCTCATTGCTAATTCACCAATCGTTATAGCTTCTGGATCCTGATGCCAAGGGCAACAAATTAGCCATTCGCATTTCTTGTGGGAGCGAATAAAATAAAGATTACTGGAATTGCAAAGACAACAACAATTCTTTTATATACATTTGGCGTTAGCTCTCATTCAGTATATGGGCGATTGTCACGTCCTGAGGGGACGTGGGCATATGTTTTATCGCGGTTCCCTCTTTTTAGCCTACGCCTAGCGCAATAGCTCGGGATGAGGGTGAAAAAGGGAAAGGTGCATGCAAAGATGGGAATGACGCAGTGACTCGATTAAGAAATAAATTGATCTATGCAAATAATTAACAATTTTGGATTTATTGAAATTAACCAATTTAGTTAATTCCGTCAACGTGAAAATACATAGAGGTTCGCTTACATTGATGATGCGTTGTAGATATGATAATCGGTTTACAGCGGTCAGGTTCGGGCCTCCGCAGGTAGGTCGGACACCTCGGTTGCGCACGCTCGGTGGCAAGGTTGAATTTACACGTTGATACAAATTTTTACACATGCGAGTTTCACACATACACATTCAACGTAGACAGTTAAATGATTTCTTACAGTTCGCGTTTTTACGAGGAACAATTTCGAAGTTCAAGTTTCGCGTTTGCTGTCAGGAGACGGATGTTCTACTTATTCCGATGAAAGTTGTTGGGAGACTGTGCTCTACGAGTGGTGATGGAACACTGACTTGATGATTTTCTTCTTCTAGGATGTAGGAAAAATTGGGCTGCTGCGGTGGTGGGAGAAGGAATCTCTGGAAGAGTGCACTTTTGGTGGTGCATTCTTTTTGGATTGGTGGAAAAGGCATTAAACATAGGTCTCTTCGGTTGGTTGGTCAAAAATAGAGAGTGGGAGCAGGACGTAGGTTCGACGCTCTATTTCCCGGAATTGGAGCTGCGCTTCTTTATCTGGAGCGCGGAAAAATACAGAGAGGAAAAAAGGGGCTTGTCGGCGCCAAGAACGCACGCTCGAGATAGGGCTTGTTGACCGAGGCCCGCGAGTCCGCATGGGAAATATCAACGCAGTTTTATGACCGGGTCAACTTCCTGGGTCGGAGGATTTTCTCCTAGCGAGTGTATATTTTAAGGATTTGAACATTTTTCCGCTCTTGGATGGTCGTTAGCATTCGGTATCGTTGCGTCGTTATATATTTACGTCTTTACGAATATCATCACGCATTTCTTGCGTGTCGCTTCACGTGTTCGTCATCCTTGTAACCCGAAGGTTTCCTTTGTGTATTTTTGGTCTTAAGGACACTCTGCGATGTACTCGGACTCTGTTCGGATTACAACGAGACTGTTCGAAATTTTCCCGCTTGTATATTTGTTCTCGATATCGTTAAGACCGCTACGCCTTCGCGTGGGAAGGTACGCGAAATGCTTAGTTATATGACTTTGGATAGGCTACATTTCCGCCGTGGTAGGCTTAACTCTAAAGAAAAATATTCAGATCCATCGAAAAATGAGAATGCCGCTATCGTGCGTATTAGGCTTAAAAATACATTGTACGCATTTGGTCGCAAATGCGTACAATGCAAATGTGACATGCAAATGCGACATTATGCAAATCTTTACTTATCAAGTTTTTATTGGTTTATCAATATCACCTTTTTTCTAATATTATTCTCGCTCCTGTTGTTTCGACTTCTCTCTTTCTACAGCATCCTGTTTACGCCTTTCGTATCTCCATATTTCAGCTTCTCTTTTTTCCGGAGCCTTTCATTTTTCAATACCGGCATGGCAATAATCTGAGAGAATCATTTTTATGTAACCTCATACATATCCACATATGCATAACCATGATGTGGCTAAGCATTCTACTGGCGCATCCATGATGCATCTTGACCTCACATATCAGGAGGAACCCAGAGAAATGATGCCAGAATTATGAGGATTCAAACAAGTTTTAATGTACAGCGCGGCGGGCTACGTTTTTCTAACATCGACATCTGGCAGTCAGTAGGTGTCTAAAAGTCCTACTTACACAGGTAAAAAGTTACTTATTTAACAGTGAAGAATGCTCAGTAGAATGACTTCCGCGCTTGTGACACCACCACATAATACACAAGGTCTGTAGAAAAAAAAGCGTACGCTAAACATATGATACGACTCAATTAGTCTCTTCGAAAAAGTAGATCCAAAAGGCAGTACTCTGACACGTGCAGAAATATGACCGGGCATTCCGTACTTTGTGTCGGGCTATACTGGGGCTATACTGGATACTGACCAGACTTATCTTGTTTGATTTCCCTGACCGGGCCCTCCGATGGAACAAACCAGGAAGATCGCTAAATCGTTTTTGGCGGCCTACCGTCTACGTTTGGAAGTTACAATCTTCTGGCAAGTCTCCCCGGCCAGGACATTAACATGTCTCGAAAGGTGGGGCCTGTTTTTGAGAACTGCATAAAGCTACTTTGCATTTCACCTCATCAAATATATTTATAATTGATTAGGTTGAAACTAATACATGTGTTTTCATTATATTCACCATTAAAAGCATTCATTTAATCAATGATAATCGACGAGGATAAGGATGCTTATCATAAATGCCGAGGCACAATAATTAATTATTTGAATAGAATGAATAGCCAAATTATTCAATGAGACGAAAAAGTAAATCAGGTGATTCGTGGTTTCCAATCGCCCTGTCGTCATGTTGGGAAATATTAATGTTCTGGCCGGGAAGACATTACTTGAATGTATTTCGCCAAGAATCCGCCAGGTGGCTACAAGCGAAGCGCTTCGCGTAAGCAAGGTATCTTACGAGGATGAAAGTTCGTCTTGTGCTTTATACCACGTACAAAAGTGCGCTGCACATAGTGTGTATCTACGCTAGCGATTTTGCGATATTTGTGAAATAAGCCTTTGCACTCGAGGCCTTTTTCGCTCGGATGATGAGTGATGAGCGAGAGACACCGCTCGAGTGCAAAGAGATAATAAGTATCAGTATACCACCTAATACTATCTATTTTGCTCGGCTAGATCGCCAAAAGCCTTTCCAGTACTTGATCGTTGATCTGTCCAGTTCCTAATAAGTTCCCAATCAGGTTCTGGAAAAGGGAACGGTGGATCAAGGGTTGGCCTAAAACCCGTTACATGGCGAACTTGATCCACGCTGGACGGCCTGAACATGGCCTGATATTATTTATGGAAGGCAGATCAGGGGCAGGACTTTTGCCCGACTCAAATTTCTACACAGCCTCAAGCATGAACAGTCAGCCCCACCGGTCACACAATATGTGACCTGATTAACAGCTCTCCAGAGGATTGATTGGGAAAGACGATTACAAAATTCCATCGATCAAATATCCTTGAATTCCTGATTCTTGGATTCCGTCTTGTAAGTACAAGTTTGCCATGTAAGAGTTTGAAATTACCAGCTACGTTGCAGGCTTGTCATCTTCCATTTTGGAAAAATCGGTTGTGAAGAACATATTTAGTCCTTTTAGGGGGGTAAATGCAGAGACAATTCTTTTTCATTGGCTTAGTCGATAATAATGCTATTGAAGAATTGAATCCTCGCGTTACATACAGGAATTCAAGGCGTTTCGATAGTTATAAGTATCGGACGGCGTGCGAAAAATACGTTGGAGGCGGCGACTACAAAACTTCTAAAGCAATCTAGGGTACAAATTCGTAGCGTGGCCAGTTTTCAGAAGTGAAAGGTGAGTGAATACGACCTTGAGAAGCGAATAAGAGTGCGATTGAGAAGTTTGAAAGAAAATAAAAAGCAATGCTTGGTGGTGAGGGTAAACTGACCGATGTGCATATAAAAAGCTAACTATTTATTATGGACTTGCAATAAGGCAAAATGTTAACTCTGTACATGATATGAAAAAAGATATAAAGGCCACTTCAGATCATTTATCGTTTACACATAAAGATTCGAAGCGCTACAAATTTCAACCACCCTGATGTCAACTTTATCCTGATGTTCTGAAGCACTCAATTTAAATTTGAGAAGATCTGTCGAGAAACGATCTTTCGACTGAACATTTGAATGCAAGCAAAATCATTAAAATTATTGCAAGGGTGTTTGATAAAAAATACGCATCATCACCACGGATGATGGACGTCTTGAACATTTTAATTGGATCCGATGCAAAATATTTTGGGGGCAATGCAGCAAAACCAATTTACGAGTATGTGTGTCATTGCCTCTGACTGCTGTATTAAAAAAAAAGAAGATGCCGATTCGGTAACCGTAAACTTTAACAGCGTGTTTCTCGAATCCGTATTAGTCGAATTGATTTCCAAAGTAGAAAAAACCTATTTGAGCAATCTACTATTCCAATATTTATCGTTTTCGGTGCTCTATGGATATTTAAGATAAGTTAAGGCAGTAGTCTGCTTTAGAAGCCGAAAAAAGCGTTTTTTCAGCAATTTTTTTGAAAGGGAAGGAAATGATTGCGGTAAACGAAATTTTGAGACGATAGTGTATTATATTCAAGCTTTAAAAAACAATTTTTATTATTAAAAAATATTGAAATTTTTCAAAGTTGTAACGATTTTTCTGGGGCGCCTGGAGTCTGCACTTGTAAATCGGTGCCGGTGATGGAGGTCGTGCGATGCATGTGAAACAGTCGAACCAAATTTTTTTTTTTTCGTTTTTATAAGATCCTTTTCTATATGAACTAAAAAAATACCGAAGAAATGAGGAAATTTCCAATTTTTTCGAAGTTTGAAAACAAAATTCACTTTTTTGAAAAAAAAAAATTCACTTTAAGTTGCAAAACAAGTAATTTAAATAGTACTTTTGTCCAACTTTTTTAGTTCAAATAGAAGACAATTTAATACTGAAGCTAGATCACTTTGATTTTTTTCGATCGGACATATATTGTTTTTGCTATCGCCGGCACCGTTTTCTAAAACGTGTGTTAAGTAATACCTGCCTTTTAGACCGATGTCTCTTTTACCTTATTGGATTTCTTGCAGGGCAAGGTTGACCTTCGTTTCGGCGGAGAAAGGAGGCCTCAATTATCGTACACGGTAAGGAGAAGGTAAGTATGTATATAGATATAATATAATTTATTACTAGTAGCGGGGCACAAATGCTCCGTGGGGGTACTATAATTTAGACACGTACAAAGTTCATGGGAAGGCGCACAAATCCCGTGATTCTCTCTCTCTTTAATTTAGGGGGGGGTCTCTCACGTCGGCGATCGCGGTCGTCCGGTCGACACTCACGCGCACTCCTCGCGACGTTGTTGGGCTCACTCCGGAGCATGTACGCGTACTCCTATACGCCGGTACTTTTTTTCTCTTTCTCGCTCACGGGGTCTCCTCGCTCTCACGCTCGGTGCCCGACTGACTCCTCGCCTCATTTCCGGCCCGGCCACGCGGCTCCCGTTCGGCCACTTCCAGACGCGTCCGCTGTCCGATGCGCCACCTCATCGGCGCTACGGCAGCTTCGTCGTCCGCGGGAGATTTCAAACCCGCCTCTCCCCCGGCGGGCTCGATGGCTTTAACACTTGTGAAAATGAAAACTCGAGAAAACGCGCTTTAAAGTTTTCGGTCCAAAAAAATATAAGTTTTTAGATACTTACACTAATTAGATGTTCATCAGTTATCCCCGGGCCATACAATAATCCTTCCTCTTCTTCAAAAAACTCGTTTTGTTGGAGGCTTTCCGATCATCGAGCTGTACGAGCCTCCTTGCTGGAAAATGATGCGCGCCGGTTCTCCCGCGTTATGCGCTCAGCATCGATGGTGTCTGCAAAATGGTTGCACTGCTGCCCGATGACAATATTGAGGAGCTGCATGGTAGAAAGCACAGCTGAATAACCCTCGTCGAAAATGACTGTAGCCATATTTGCTGCTATTTCGACGATTTTACAGCCGGGATTTACATGTTTCGGATTTAGGCGCCACACAATCGAATTGAACGATTTGTTCGAATTTCGAGTGTGTCCGCCTAAGCACCGCGTCAATAAATCGTCATTTGAAAGATCTTCGTAAATTGGAGGAATGTTCTCTACATTGTCATTAATTAATATTGCCGGGTGTTTGAAAGATGCCAGATTATTCGCCACTTGAGCCTTGCGCCATTCGCACCAACTCTCCGCGCCTTCTGGACAATTTTCATGCCGAGGATTTTTATCGGTGGAACAATAATGGTCTAATGTTGCCATAATAGCTCTCTTCATACCTTCTACTGAGTTCATATTTCGACGAATTGACAGACCGTAGTAAGTCGTCAATTTCTTAATGACACTCCTTCTTTCCTCCAAGTTTCTCGGTTTTTCTTTTATTCCGTAAACGAGTACCCATACGCTTTTGCACGTGTCCAACACACTCATTTTTCGTCACTGTGCACTCGTCCCCGTAAGGATTGCTATTTAAGGTTCCAGTAAAAGTTTTGGAATCGCCATCGCCGATATAATTACTGTACATAACTCCGAATTTCTCGACGGAGCTCGAAAATATCTCTGTTATGGAATCTACCTCCATCTTTCCTGCCGAACCTGTATGATTTGAGGAGCATGAGTCTTTATGATTCTCATACCACTCCTCAAATGCATCTTCGTCCAAACTATATTTATTTATGGCACACGAATGACAATAACCACTTTTTACAATGAGATCGATTACTTTGCCACTGAAGTATCCGATGAGCGTTGTTACACCGTACAAAGAAGTATATCCGCGCTTTTTCCACGATCCATAGCCCGAAACCTTCAAATGATTTGCAGGTCTTCCATGTTCTACGTTTTTTTCTTTCTCTTCCGTGACGGCTTTTTCGCAGGTACTCTCGAACAGTGTCTTCGACGCTTCGTACAAATGCTCAACGATTTGTTGATAAGTAGATTTTGAAAAACCTACAGACATATCCATAAGGCCGCAGAATACGTTTATCCCTTCTCGTCCGATACCAAGAAGCCTCATAACAAAAACAATTCGTCTGTTGATTTCGTAGCCGGTATTTATCAATGGTCCTGACTGGATTTCGCGTCGACCACACATACACTTGACAACAATTTTAAATCCTAGGCCTCGATGACCGCTTTCTGCAAACGTTAATTTTTGGTTGCATGATCTGCAAATTGCGATTTCCGAAAGGGCGAGAAACACCGATATGAATTCAATAATGCGGTAGCAGTGCGATGAATGAATAATGACATCATCGCTGCTTGCTGTCTTCAACTTTTGCTTACTGCGGCTCGTGTGTAAGTCTCCGTCGTCCGATGATACACTGATAAAACGATTGCCGTGAAATTTTCGCTTTCGCGGTTCCGCAGCACGCTGTCTTTTACATCGATCACCTTTCGGGTAACTTGACATTTCGATGTGCGCTCTGCAACATCAAAAATGAAACTAAAAGCTGACGCTACAAATAGCAGTGTAGAAGCCGATGCCGATAGCTACAGTTTACTGTTATATTATATACCGTTATCCCAACGACTACTCAACACAGACCTTCTAGAAACTCCAAATAATATTTCAAAGGACGGTTCGATCTTTTCAGGTAAATACGAGTATAGTCAAACAATAGAATACATGAAGCGGCGAAGCGCGCGCGTTCGGGTCTGCTCGAGAATTCGCACCTGCTCAACGCTCGGCCACTAAAACTGATCTAGCTTCGAAAATATGTCGAATTGGCCTCTAAAATTTTGAACACATATACTGGGATAGTTTTGGAATAGATTTAAGACAAAAACGAAAAATCGATTTTTTGAAGCCTGTAATGCAGACTACTGCCTTAATTAAGCTAATGCCTCCAACTTGTAGGGCGGAACAAGAATAGACTCTGCGATGAGTCTAGAGCATGGGTCGGCAAACTTTTCATTGTACTTAAGGGCAAATATTTTACGTTGGGACAGGGGCGGATCCAGGATGTTTTTCTGAGGAGGAGGGTGATTATTTTGGGGCTCCTTGGCTTTTTTGTATAGTCGGTTTGGACCGTCTGGAAAAACACGGGGGTACGTGCCCCCGTGCCCCCCGACCCTGAATCCGCCTCTCGTGGGGATTAGTGCGGGCCGCTCATTCGCCATGTGCCATAACAGTATACCTACATTGTAGGTATATAATAGACTATGATATCGTCCGTCACATGCAGGGTTGCCAGACATCCTTTACTTTAAAGGACGTCCCCGGTTTCAGACCCATTAATGGATCTTGTCCCCCATTTTCAAATCGGGAATAGAAGAAAATACTTCGTCCTTTTTTTTGGGAAAATTGAACGCATGCGTACGGCAAAAACGTTGAGTTGCATCAGCGGCTTCTTATGTATAAAGAGTTCTGTATACCTCTCTTCACAAAACTAACAGAAGGAACGAAGCGTTTTCAAATGTACTTGAAAATTAGATTCATATTCTAAAATCAACGGATAAAAACAAATATACTGCTAAAAATAAAACAATACGTATTCTCCATCCCGGTGTCTTACGCCTAGGCCGAAAGGATTTTTTCCTTGTGTACCAATACGTGGATCAAAAAGCGAAATAAGTCATACATTGACACTGTAAAAGCGGAACTACAAAAAAAATCGAACTTCAACATGCAATGTAAACAATTTTATAATTTCTTTATAGAAGACGAAGCTCTTAAAGCAGAAAAAAGTAATACCATGTGTACTGTAAAAAAAATGTAATTTTGTATTTGTTTTTATGATAGGTATTTTTTACTTTTGTTCATTATTAACTAACTAAGTACTTACTATTGGCTCCAATTAACGACTACGATAGATCGCGTATTAAAACTGCTCTTTTTATCAATAAATGTCGCTACTGACACCATAACAGAGCATTTGATTAAAAACAACATGATGCCGCATATTTTTATCCGCGGTCCTTTATCTTATCTTATCAAACCCTCTGAAACATAAAACGGGAGCAGGCAACCAATAGTCACATGCGTTACGGCAAGAACCCTGCGGGCCGCACCAAGGCGCCTCACGGGCCGCTGATTCTCGACCCATAGTCTAGAGTGTGGAAATATCACCATCAATAACGGTGATAATATTGTAAGTATTATTTTTTTTATAATTTCGAACATAATTTCACCGAAAATATATCATGATCGACATTTGTCATCTTTTTATTCAATGCTCAGTAACCCGTTGAGACATCATGCCTAATTCTCACTTTCTCAAAATCGATATTATTTACATTTTCTAAAAGTCCATGACGCAAACATACTGTTGAAGCTTTTAGTTGATTCGCTGAAAGTTGACCAGTTAATAAGCCGACGAAGTGTGCCGTCCTTGCGCAACCAGAATAGTTTTGCTTTTCCTGACAATGCACCTCCGCTAATGACGAGGGCATCATATATCAACTTGACTTCAGTGCTCTCCGCGAAAATGTTTAGGATGCCATCAAACCTATTTAAGAAGATCTCTCCAAAAAAGGATTATTACAAAGGCACTTGGCAAATGCCATCAAAACATTAACGAGACCTATTATCAAATGATTTGGAAAATCGGCCTAAAAATTATTCCCAGTGGGGTCGAACACGGTATCACGTAAGGGAACGGGACCAATGCGTGGATGGGGCCCACTGTTCGAACAGTAGTTCGAATATTTCATTATATTAGATATATAATTGATAGGTAACGAAAAGTGACGCTTGGATTCTATTCAGCCTTCAACTATTAATTTATTACTGAAAAATTGTACGCTAATAACGAATTTTAGTAGTACAATTAACGAGTTACATTAACGAGTCCGCGTCAGTCATGTCATAAATGCACTTTTCTAACCCGGAGAGCTAAAGAGTTGCGATAATTTATCGTGTAAAGCTACTTTGCATTTTACCTCATCAAAGATATTTATAATTGATTAGGTTGAAACTAATACATGTGTTTTCAGTATATTCACCAAAGAGCTATTTTACTTGTTACCTCATCGAAGATATTTTAATTACCAGTCGTTCTTCGTTCGCAATTTCCGACGATTTTGGTTGCATAAAAAAGCAATGGTTCAACCAAATGAAAAACCGCTACATGGCGAACGAGAAAAACTATCGAAGAATATTGTATCCAAATTTGGACAAAACTGGACAAGCCATTTTCGAGATGCATCTGACACCGACTTTAAAAACTATGTTTCGAGATAATCGCGTTTGAAAAGTGGGTAAAAAAATGACGCGCTCGGCCGTCGGGAGGCTGCACGATCTTTCGGTACATTCTCCGTATAATTTTGGCGATTGCGAAATTTTAACATGAAATGTTCACACAATATTCTTCGTACTTCAAACAAAAAAAAAAGAAGTTAAAGTCGATTTTTCAAAAAGTGTACTTCAAAGCTGCTTCGAAGTTTGTCAAAAAATTACTCGCAGGATAGAGATATTTTTTACCTTGCCGTTAATCAGCAGTCTCAGGGCCATACATTGGTCCCTCCAAAGTACTCACTGCTTTGTCAGCTGCAATTGTCGATTGTCTGCGCTTATTTCTCCCTTCACGGGTCGCGTTTCGAGTTTGAATTTCAGCCTTCGCAATGCGGTTCGCATCCTCAATCGCGCATTGCCTGTCAGCATTTCTCCCGACTTGAATTCCCAAGGCATCCATCACTTGGAGGATTTAGGATTATAGGATTTTGCCCCACAGTTAAAAACGCGTGTCGCAATATTGGCAGCAATGTTGACAATATTTGAACCGTTGTGGAATATTTTGGGAGCGATTCTCCAAATGACGTTGTTGGAGCTTTCATGTCCGTTCTGCGTAAATCCGCCGATGCAGCGTTGTAGTAAATTATCAGAACTTAGGTCCCTAAATATTGGTTCGATGGCTTTAGCAACATCCGAATGTAGAGCGGACTCATGGTGATCGTCCTTCAATGTTTTGCTACCCTTCGCTCGCTGCCAGGAACACCAGGAGTCACTTCCTGGTGGACACCGGTCATGCTGTGGTTCATCATCCGTTGAAATCACGTGGCAAAACGTGGCCATGATAGCTTTTTCATGTTTTCGGCAGAATTACTATTGCGTCTGATGGCGAGTTAATTTTCCCTTTCTTCCTAATCCTTTCGTATTCTTTTTACAGTTCCTGAGCCTGGTACCCATTCGTTTTGAATATGTTCAATGCACTCTTTTTTATTATTCTCGTATCCCCGTAAGGTACGCTATCGACTATGTTCTTATAAGTTTTCGAGTCTCCGTCGCCGTATTAGGTACATAACCTTTACGGTTATGTACCTAATACTGAATTCTGTTTCCTATTCGTAACGCCATCTATATCTAGAGTTGGCGACGTAGGTGTGACATAGACCACGGTCTTACATACAGGTCTGGAAGCTCTGCCAGAATTCGCATGGTGCGGGTAGGCCGCTCACTGACGAAAATTTTCGTTGAGAATTGACACTACGCGGCGCTGCAATCTTGCCCCCAGTTGAACATAACCACCAAAAATAACGGTAGCACAGCATCCTATCCGTGCGACCACGATTATCATTGCATGAATAAGACAGTTTTCTAACATTTAAGTTATAGCCATGCTTGGGGTTGAATTAAATTTGGCGGCTTGTTGGGTTGGTTCACCGCTAAATTTTATTCATTATAATTAGCTATATTGATAGATATACCACCAATATATATATACTGCAGAACCAATAATTGAAATGAGATGTTACGGAGACAGGCTGATGTACGGTGCGGCGATTAGCTCTGTCTTTTTTCAATACCTCCGTCTGCCCCCGTACCTCACTTCGCCGACAACTCTTTCAAGTTAGCAGCGCCCCTAGCGGCCAGTGTATTAAAAAATTTTCGTCAGTAAGCGACCCTCCTCATCCGACGGAGTTTCCAGACCTGTATATGAGACCGTGACATAGACCATAGGTGGAATTTTGACCACAACGCAGCGACATCTACAACCACAATCGGTTAGATAGTGACTAGTCGAAGAACCCATAGCCGCCATTACATATGTTAACGGCACCAGCTTTTGAATCGTAAATCCCGCGGCGATGAGGGCGCAGGGTGTCTGATGGGCGAGGAGCCGTAGGTCTTGGGGAGCAACGGGCGCGCGCGCGAGACTGCAGCGTCAAGCGGCCTCGGCGGAAACGGAGCAAAAGGAGTCGAGAGCGAGTAGTCGAAGCGAACGCACGTATAATCAGAGAGAGAGAGAGAGAGAGAGCGAGAGAGAGAGAGAGAGAGAGAGAGAGAGAGAGAGAGAGAGAGAGAGGAAGAGAGAAGTCGCCCGCCACGCGGTCGGTCAAGGGCTTCGTACGCGATTAGACATGGAGTCGGGGAGAAACGGTACGCGAGGGTTCAGCTGTGAGGACCCGAGTGTTCAATTAATATTATATTCCAAGTCATCCTAACCTTGTCCTTGTCCATACGATTTAATTGCACGTGTTACGCCAAATCTAGTTAAGTCCCTATTTTGTGTATAGCCAAGTTTCTCGTGTGTGTGTGCCAATAAAGTATTTTTGTTACGCTTTCATATCCAATCCGGAGGGGCTTCATTATCCGCTCCGAACATCGCCATTATAGGAAAAGAAGAGGGAGCCAAGCGCACGCGATCGCGTCTCGAGCGCCGGGACGATCTTCGAGTGAAAGGAGGGCAAATAGTTGTGGTCTGCGGTGTTAAGGAAAATAGAGCAAAAGAAAAAAAAAACAAAAAGAAAAAACTATATCATTTCAGACGTGGGTTATACTCCAAAAGCGCTCACGAAATCGATTTACTCCAAAAACAATAACGCTCGCGAAATCGACGGACAGGAAGTGGTGCCGCGAAGTGCACACGGACGGATGGTGCGCGAAAGTGAATTCGAACGCTTCGTAGGCTAAAGATTAGGAGCGATGGGGTTGGATAGAACCTTGGGGAGAGGTCGCGGTCAAGGTGCGGAAACGAGCTCGCCAGTACCGGGACGCAGTCGTGAAACGGAGCAAGATGGCAGCGCGTTGATCGTGCCGGCGGGAAACGT
This sequence comes from Ophion costatus, assembly GCA_951751655.1. Classification (NCBI taxonomy): domain Eukaryota; kingdom Metazoa; phylum Arthropoda; class Insecta; order Hymenoptera; family Ichneumonidae; genus Ophion; species Ophion costatus. The sequence continues at coordinate 11,898,722 of OX632357.1, read as the reverse complement.
GATCCCGTCGCCCGAGCCGCCATTGCCCGCGCAATCAAGTGACGCGAGTGGGGCGCATGCGCTGAGAGGGCTTTCTGAAAACCCGGAGCCGACCGCCGAAGCGAGTGCGACGAGTGTCCCGCGCGACCCCTCACCGCAGCAATCGTTGGCAGTCGAGCAGTCGGACGAATTGTGGGTGCAGCTGTTGGCCGGCTTGGCCGGAAATCGCCCGGCTGCGATGCCAGCGCCGCCAACGGCCTTTTCTTAAATGTTTTTTTACGTATTGATGCAATACGACATCGCGCTATGTCGAGAATATTCTAGAATGTTTTCTACTCTTCCGCGTGACAGGGTATAAAAGGACGAGCGCGCGTTCTAGTGGACAGAAATGGCTGCGATCTCGCTGGAGCAACTTCGAGCGTTCATATTTTACGAGGGGCGGTGCGGCACGAACGCAAGCACAACTGCTAAAAATATTCAGGATGCATTTAGCGAGAACGTAGTTTCCCATCGAACAGTCCAGCGTTGGTTCAATCGTTTTAAATCTGGAGACACAAGTCTTGAAGATAAGGAACGTACCGGACGACCGTCGACCATCGATGAGGACGCATTACTCCGCTGCATCAAAGAAAACCCGGAAGCAAGTACGCACGAGCTAGCAAGAGAACTTGGCTGCACCCAACCATCAATAGTAAATCACTTACACAACTTGGAATACTGGAAGGTTCTAGCTCAATGGATATCACACCGTCTCACCGACGCCAATAAGAACTGCCGCGTGACCATCTGCCAGTCTCTCCTGCTTTGCCATCATCGCAAGGAGTTTTTAGAAGATCTTGTGACGGGAGATGAAAGCTGGGTCTTGTATGATAACAGAACGCGTCTAGCCTACTGGCTTCCTATCGGAGAAAAACCGCCACACCAACCGCAACCTGATCGTCATTCACAAAAGATTTTGTTGTGCTGTTTCTGGGATGCAAAGGGAATGCTGTTTCACAATTTTCTCCCTGTAGGCGAGACGATCTCCTCTACACGATACATCGATAATCTCCAGGAAGTGGCAAAAGCTATAAGAGACAAACGGCCAAGACGTGCAACTGTGCACCTTCTCCACGACAACGCGAGACCCCATGTCGCAAAGGAAATCCACAAAACAATCACTGAGCTTCACTGGAATACCGTTCCTCATCCACCATACTCTCCCGACATCGCGCCATCTGACTACCATTTGTTCAGACATTTGAAGGCATATTTGAGGAACAATACTTTCAAAAACGTCGACGATCTCAGAAGGGATGTTTCAAATTTCTTTGAGTCGCAGCGGCCGCAGTTTTGGGCAAAGGGAATAAATGAGTTGCCAACTAGATGGTCGAGTGTCATAGGAACCGATGACGAATATATTGTTGATTAGAAATGTTTTGTATAAGATACATAAATAAATAAATTATATTGAAATTATTGCGACAAAAATTTTTTATCAACCTAATATTACCGAGTTTACCGGAGTGGATGACAGTGCGCGCGCCAGAGAATGGATCGAAAATTTAGAAAGAATGCACGAACTGCATCAGCGGCCCGAAGAATACCTATTAGAGTCTGCGCGCATGCATCTCCGAGACGGTGCACCAGATTGGTACCGAACCAAATCTCAAGACCTGACGTCGTCGTTGTTTCGCGAAACGTTCTGTGAGAAATTTATTGTGCGCGACGATTTAGCTGTTCGTTGGGCTCGAATGAAGGCTCGATCACACTGAAAGTCGGAGCCTATTACGACGTACTTTCACGCAAAAACGCGTTTGTGCTCCGTGCTAAATCTGACGCTCCGTGAAACAAAGGCGAAAATCCTCCTCGGCGTGTGGTCGAAGGAGCTCTCGAGTATTGTGATGCCCGCGCCGCAGTACGATATAAATGATCTTCTTCATGACTTAAAATATTACGAGAAGCTTTTCAACGAACGAGCAGATCGAGTCCGGAACGCGCGGGAGACAGTGACCCGTAGGCCACGGCGTATGCCAAAATACAATCGTAAGTGTTTTAATTGTAATAAAGGGGGGCACTTTGCGCGTGATTGTCCGGAGCCGCGTAAAGAATTTCGGTGCTACAAATGTGAGAAAGTTGGGCACATAAGCCGACACTGTATGGAGGCGGCGCCCGCTACCGTGCATGCCATCGGTATGGCACACGACGCTGCGGCGGTAAAGTATTTAAAGAGGGTCTTGATTGACGGAAGGGAGCTGACGGTGTTTGTCGATCCCGGAAGCGCCGTATGCACGTTGCTCGCATCAACCGCACTCAAGGGACGCTACCAGATGGAGATGTCCCCGCTGGTACTGAAAGGATTTGGGCCACCCTGCGTCGTCGTGACCAGCCCCGGGATCGTCCACGCGACAATGGCCATCGACGGAGTCGAGATAGCCGAGGTAGTGTTCCGATAGTGTCCGACGACGCGCAACCGGTGGACGCCATTGTAGGGAGGACCTACACAGATCACCCAAGGGTTAACTATCACAAGGTGGGCGACACCCTTACGTTCGAGTACGCCGTTGACCTGCCGCGCTTGGACGAAGATGTGGCAGGACCGGTCGTACCGCAGGTAGCAGTGATCCCACTGCACTCGATTGGGTTCCTGGGAGTGGCGGATCGAGGCGGTGAGTATGATTTGCCTGTGCTAAATTTGGGAACAGCGGAGCGAATAATTGGTACGTCGGATAGGAGTGTAGTGTGAGGGGAAATCACGCGCGTGCCGGTAGTACCGCCTTCAAAAGTAAACGTGGCCCCGCTACAGATATCCGATTTGTGCGTCGGTCCGGAGCAGCCGAGAGAAGTGGTCGAAGACCTCTGCGACACGATCAACCAATATCGGGACTGTGTGTCGACGGGTCTCCACGATTTGGGGTGCGCCACCGCGGCTTCCATGGACATATGATTGAAGGAGGGCGCCGGCCCTGTAAGCACAAAACCCTATCGGGTAACCAAAGGAGAAAGGCGCGAGATTAGAAAATTTTTAGATGACTGGAGAGAAGCGGGCATAATTACCGAAACTAAGTCGCTTATGCGAGCCCGGTTTTGTTAGTGAAAAAAACGGTGAATCGAGACTATGCGTGGACTTTCAAAAGCTGAATCAGCAAACAGAGCGAGTGCATTTACCCCTGCCAAGTATCGACGAACACCTGACAAAAATTCGTGACAGTTCGCTATTTGTAGTCCTCGATCTTGCGCATGGGTACTTGCAGATCCTTCTGAATGCTGACTCCAGGGCGAAGACAGCAATCATCACGCCGGACGAAACCGCTGAATTCACCCGCATGGTGTTTGGCCTCGTGAATGGGCCAGCCTTCTTTTCTAATGCGATGCACCGAGCATTGGGGCCCCTTTGCGACGAGGTACTCTTGAACTACTTCGACGACATTCTAATTCCAGGAAAGAACTGGCCCATCATGAAGGAGAAATTACAGAAGGTCTTCGTGGCGTTGAGAGGCGCTGGTTTGACCATCAAACTAGAAAAATGTAAATTTTTGTTTCAAAAGGTGAGTTTCCTGGGGTACGAGATCTCGGGCGAGGGAATCGAGCCGGGAGGAGCAAAGCTGGAGGCGGTGCGTGATTTTCCGGTGCCACGGAACGCGCACGAGGTACGAAGGTACTTAGGGCTGACGGGATATTTCCGGCGGCTTGTCCCGAAGTTCGCCCACCTGGCCGAGCCGTTGACGCGCCTGCTGAGGCAGGGGACGGTATACGAGTGGGCGGCTGAGTAGCAACAGGCATTCGATGCCTTGAAGGGTCGGTTGCTGACACAACCGGTGCTCCAAACTTACAACCCGACAGCGCAGACGGAGCTCCACACCGACGCCAGCGCGGAGGGACTGGCGGCGATGCTGCTGCAGCGCGACGCGCTCGGGCGGTTACGACTTGTCTACGCCATTAGTCGACGAACGAGCGAACCGCAACGTGCCTACCACAGCAGCAAGCTGGAGTTGCTGGTGATGGTGTAGGCGGTGTCGAGGCTGCGTCCAATGCTAGCAAATCTGCCGTTCACAGTCGTCACGAACTGCAACGCGTTGGTTTACCTGAGCACGCAGCGCACTCTAAATCCACAAATCATCCGTTGGAACCACACCCTGAGTGAGTATGATAACCAAATTGTGCATCGACGGGGCGCAAAGATGGCGCACGTAGACGCCCTGAGTCGGGCGCCTGTGGGGACTTCCGAAGCAGCCGATCCAACCGGGGTGCTGACCGTCAACGACGACCACGACCTTCTTCGCATGTACCAGTATAGCGACACAGAATTGGCCCGAAAAAGAGCATCTTGGAGAAGCGCGAGGGCGAGCGCGCGGCGGAGGAGTGTCGTCAGGTCCAAGGGTACACGCTGGAATCGGGAATTCTGTACCGATCGCACGAGGGGAAGGACAAATACGTGATGCCGCGGGCGATGCGGAAGGGTCTGGTAGTGCGCTTCCACTATCTGAAAAGCCACCAGGGAGTCGATCGAGCCGTGGCCAGGCTACGGGAGCACTACCACTTCCCACAGATGAAGGCGTACGTCCGATGGCATATTGGGGCCTGCACGTCGTGTCTGGCATTCAAACCTCGCGGTGGCCGACAACCGGGGGAGCTGCTCCCGATCCCGCCAGGCCGGCGTCCTTTCAGCGTGATACACATGGACCATTTGGGCCCGTTCGTCACTAGCGGCCGCGGAAACAAGTTTGTGTTTGTAATTGCAGACACGCTGACGAGGTACGTCATCTTGAGGGCCGTCTGGGATACGAATCCGAGGGCCGTGCTGAGGCACCGAGAAGACTTCGTTGACGAGTACGGTGCGCCCACATAAATGATCTCCGACCGGGGCACGGGGTTCTCGTCCGGACGTTTCGAGGAGTTCTGCAAACGGCACGGTATACGGCATACCGTTAATTCCCCGAGTCATCCAAAAGGTAACGGCCTGGTAGAACGCTGTAATGCGACTATCGTCCCCGCCATCCGGAGTAGCCTGGTCGACGATAAGGGACGGGCGTGGGACCGAGGTCTGCGACGGTTGCAGCGCGGCTTAAACGAGATGCGCAACTCAAGCACTGGAAAGAGCCCCTTTGAACTGCTCCTGGGGTACGTGCCTCAGCGGGAGGAGAGACCGCTGCGGCAAGTGACGCACCGGGGCGACGACCAGTACAGCGAGCCCGCCGGGCTACGAGAGGAGGCGAGACGGCGGCTGGAGCGACAACAGGCGGCTATAAAGAAGCGGTACGGGGGCGGACGTTTGTGCGATATCACCTTTAACGTGGGCGACCTCGTGTACGCGAAGGCTGCGATCGCGGGGACGGAAAAGTTCACGAAACTGCAACCTCGATTTCGAGGACCCCTGATCGTTACCGAACGATTGCAGGCGGACACCTACCGGGTGTGCGACATGAGCGACGACGAGGGAGGGCGGCCCTACGCGGCCACGGCGCATGCGAACCAACCCAAGCGCTGGACGCCGGAGGATCCGAAGTCCGACGAGAAGGCGTCGGCAAGCAGCGACGATGGGGATCGTCCAGAGGATGTGACGGAGCTGCGTGACGTCATCAGACAGGGAGCAGCCACGGGGACGACAGGAGAACGGGCGCGAGAAGACCACGGCGAGCCGAGCCCCCGAGATTCTACAGGGTCCAGAGACGAGGGCGCCATGCAGTCGAGGCGGAGGCGTCGACGACAGCCCTGGTGGATGGTGGACTACGTCTAGTCGAGGGGCAGGCCAATGCTCGAGGACGAGCAACGGAAGGATGGCCGAGTGTTAACGGCACCAGCTTTTAAATCATAAATCCCGCGGCGATGAGGGCGCAGGGTGTTTGAGCGGCGAGGAGCCGTAGCTCCCAGGTAGCAACGGGCGCGCTCGCGCGAAACTGCGGCATCAAGCGGTCTCGGCGAAAACAGAGCAAAAGGAGACGAGAGCGAGTAGTCGAAGGGAACGCACGTATAATCAGAAAGAGAGAGGAAGAGAGAAGTCGGCCGCCACGCGGTCGGTCGGGGTTTCGTACGCGATTAGAAATGGAGTTGGGGAGAAACGGTACGCGAGGGTTCAGCTGTGAGGACCCGAGTGTTCAATTAATATTAGATTCTAAGTCGTCCTAACATTGTCATTGTCCATACGATTTAATTGCACGTGTTAAGCCAAATCTAGTTAAGTCTCTATTTTGTGTATAGCCAAGTTTCGCGTGTGTGTGTGCCAATAAAGTATTTTTGTTACGCTTTCGTATCCAAAACGGAGGGGCTTCATTACCCGCTCCAAATACCGCCATTACAGGGAAAGAAGAGGGAGCCGAGCGCACGCGGTCGCGTCTCGAGCCCCGGGACGATCTTCGAGTGAAAGGAGTGCAAATAGTTGTGGTCTGCGGTGTTAAGGAAAATAGAGCAAAAGAAAAAAAAACAAAAAGAAAAAACTATATCATATAGTATCGACTAGTTCATGGCGAGGTAGCCACGGGATTTTTTTTTGCATTCGCAACAATATCTGTGCCTCAAGTGAGCTAACCTGCCGTGAGCTGATCGTTAAACGGTACTACATGTATTTCAATACCGACAGAGGTAGGCGCGCGGTCGGTGTGCGGGCTCGGCGGTCACTGAAGTTAAGCATCATTGGAGGCTGCCAATACTTGGAGCGGTGACCGCTTGCCCGTGCACTGGCTTGCGCGTCAACCTTTGAGCGGGAGGCAGTTTGTCTGAGTTTCTGATGTTTAATACAACTGAAACTCAGCCAAATATAGCCGCCTGTATCGGCCCAGGTTTTCCGCAGTTTCCCTGGGCCCTCGTGCAAATGCGATACAGTAGTGCATTAGGAAAGAGTGGCTGCGGTCAACACTCTGCGGGGGAACTCGGGAAGGAATGTAGGGAGCTCTGGAAGGATTGTGAATGTCGGAAGGAATGGAAGGAATAAAAGGAGGGGATGGTAAAAAGGGGAAGGCCCCCGTACCTCTGAGGAATACATAATAATAATAATAATAAATACTACATGTATTTCACAAAACCTTACTTGCCGTTCGTAACTAGCGTTGGCTAGTTCATCACGTTCGAGTCACTAGGTGGCACGTTTGTGGTAAAACAGTGACATCTGCAGTATCGATCGCTTAGGCAGTGGCTAGACCAGTGCTAGTTTACAAAATGTTCACAATATTACTACTCACAGTGAGGCAGCCACTAGGTAGTTCGTATGATATCAATTGGGCGAACTAGTCATTAGCATGTGACTCAGACAGGCTGGCGCAATTTCTGCTCGGGGTGGTTTACTTCACATTGGTCAGCATTATCCTGTACCCACTCTTCATCCTCACTATTATTTCTCTTCTTTTGCCAATTCGCACATGCCTGGCTAAATTTGCATTTGACGTTTATGTCAAGTAGTTTGCCAGTGTAATGACCGATGACGCTTGATACACCCACCAACGAATTGAAACCCCGCTTGTGCCATGTCCCATCGCCAGACACGGTCAACCCTTTATTGGGCCGTTCTGATGCTTCAGTCGTCCTTTTCTTCTCTTCCTGCATACTTGAGATACAAATCATCTCACGTACTGATTCTGACGCCATTCCAATATTTTTCACAATTAAATCATCCGTGCACTGTACAACCGGTTCTGCTAAATCCATCAGCCCACAAAATCTTTGCATACCTCTCAGACCAATTCCATGCATCCGCATAGCGAAAATAAATCTCGTATTTATTTCGTATGCGTCTGAAATATATGGGCAGGAGGATACACTTCGGGGCTCACAGTATGGACATTCTATTTTTATTTTGAAGCCAAGGCCACGAGTGGACGTTCTCGTGATGGTAATTGTCTGTCCACAGTCTTTACATTTCACGTGCTCAATAAACGAAGAAACAGTCACAAAATTCAGCAAAACGTATTTCATATCGTGTTTTACACTCGGTTCTAAATCGATTCGTTTCCGAATTGTTTCGGCAAAAGCATTTACTTTCCTGTCATCTTTTTCACATTCATGGCGATTCAACGGACGTTTTTTTCGGAGGATTTTCTATACGGATCTTGTACGTTGCTCTATCCGTTCGTGAGATTTTAATTCCTCGGTCTTTACGGTTCATTTGATCGATTTCACTAACGATGCATAGAATAGAAAATACTGTTCACTCCTGTAGGATAACCGATAGATTGACGCTTCGAAACAACCCCAGGCCCCCGGAGTTATACCCAAGCTACCTTTGTACACCTGCTCGCTATAACAAAAGGCCGCAGCGCGACAGCTGCAGACCCAACCGACCACGCGCTCGAAGTTCTGCCGCCTTTCGCACAATAACTCACAACTTCTTCAATATTCCGAATTTCTACATGAAATTTATATACAATATTCTTTGAACTACCAACTACAAGAAAAAAAATCGATTGTTTTAAAACTTTACTCAGGTACCTCCCCGTAAGCAAGGTACCATCGTACGAGGACAAAAGTTCGTCCTGTGAGTTGTACCACGTACAGAAGTGCTGTGCTTACAGCATCCACTTATGCTTATATGGTTTTACGATACTTGTGAAATAACCCTTTGCACTCAAGGACTTTTTCGCTCAGGTAGTGATCTGTGCACCTTTTTCTGTCTCTTCGCCTATCAGGAAATGCGGGCAAGCGTATATATACATTCATATACTACCTTAGAAAGTAGATAACCAACAAACCATATGTTGTCGATATACTAAATTAGATACACTTGCGAATTTACCTCCTCAAGGATTCCAAAAACGCTGAAATGTTATTTTTAATCTCTTCGTTTGTTCCTGGTTATTTCCCGATCTATTCCCTATAACTTTCCTGGTCATTTGCCGCTCGTTCTCCGGCCCGTTCCTGATCAGCTCCCCAGAAAGGGAACGGCGAATCGGGACCTAGCCTTAGAGCCGTCACATTGCGAACCTATTCCAGGGTGGAAGGCCCGACCACAGCCTGATATTATGTATGGAAGGCAGGTCAGACGCAGTACTTTTTCGCGACTCAAATTTCTACACGGGTAGCGGGCCGAATCCCCATATGCACCATGCGATAGTTATATTCGCGCAAGGTGTCATTCCACCGGATTATCTGTGGATTAAGTGTTTTTTGAGTACTCAGAAAGCAAAGCGCCTGACAATCCGTGGCGATCGTGAATTCTATATTGGCCAGCATGCCTCGCAAGCGAGAAACGGCCCAAACGATAGCTAGCAATTCGAGTTTACTGCTATGATACTGTTGCTCCGGTTCACGCTTCCTCCTACTAATTGCATAAACCAGACGAAATGTCCCCAAGGCCTCCTTTTGCAGCAACATCCCTGCTAGCCCAATTGCCCTCGCGTCCGTGTGCAATTCCGTTTCCGCAGCGGGGTCAAACGTCTGCAGGATCGGCTTCTCCGTTAAACACTCCTTTAATAGTTCGTATGCCTCCTGCTGCGCTTCGGCCCACTCGAACGTTGCACTCTGTTTGAATAGCCTTGACAAGGGTTCAGCAATCTGCGCAAATCGTGGTACAAATTTACGGAAGTAACTCGTAAGTCCTAAAAATCGCCATATTTCATGCACATTGCGCGGCTTTGGAAAGTATTTAAATGCCAACACCTTCAATTGTCCGGGCTCGACCCCATGTGCCGATACCTCGTGCCCCAAATACGAAACCTTTGAATACAAAAACGGAATTTTTCTGATTTAATCATTAATCCAGCTTTTTTTAAACGCTTCCAGAACTAATCGCAGCTTCGGTTTCAAATCGTCCTAGTTACTGCCCGGAATCAGAATATCACCTAAATAGAACATCGCAACTTCGTCGCGCAACAGCCCCAGTGCCTCATACATTGCCGACTGAAATAGGCGGGACCATTCATTAACCCGAAGATCATTCTGGTAAATTCAACTGACTCCTCCGGAGTAATTATCGCCGTCTTTTCGCGCGCCGCTTCTACCAATGGGATCTGCACGTACCCATGGGCCAGATCTAACACTATAAAAAGAGAGCGACTCCGAATCTGCGCAAGATGGTCGTCTATGTTTGGTAACGGGAAATGCACGCGCTCGGTCACTGAATTTAATCGCCGAAAATCCACGCACAACCGCGCTTCACCCGACTTTTTCGTTACCAATAGGACTGGGCTTGCGTAAGGCGATTGGGTCTCCGTTACAATACCGGCACTCTTCCACGGGTTGACTATTTCGCGAATTGTTTCCCGCTCCTTCTCAGTAGTTCAGTAGGGTTTGGCCTGGATCGGTGCTGCGTTGTCCTTGAGTTGAATGTCCATCACAACCTCCTTAGCGCAGCCCAAATCGTGAAGGCTAACCGATACGGTATCCTTGAATTTGCGCAAGAGTGCAACGAGCTCCTGTCGCGTGGCTGCTGACTGGCCCTCGCTAATGTTGACGTCTTCCGGACGATGTCGAAACCCTCCTGCAAGGCTCGGGTCGACCGAATCGTACAAACGCCGCTGCCCGTGTCAATGAACACTGGTATCTCGCGACCGTTTACCAGTTCCACCTTAATGAATCTTGCAGCCGATTCGTCGCTAGTCACACCGATTGCCTGCACCGACTGGCCGGTGGCGTTCCTTTCCGCCTCCTGGACAGTTGCGACTAATGTGGCCTCGCTGGTTGCATCTGTAGCACAGCGGCCCACTACGTTCCTCTGGACAGTCCTTCCGCAAGTGACCAGTTCGTTTGCAGTTGTAACAATCTCGCTCACCTGCTTGCACTGCGCGTCCGCGCAATTCACTCGTCGGCCTATGCTCGCGCGCTCGATTCACGTCCGCATTGTTCGTCGTCGCGCGACTATTCGCCGGTGCCGAGTCCCGAGGTAGTCAGCACGAATCCCCTTTTTGTTTCGCGAGCGTCTTATTATAGTACAACAAATCGTGCAGTAAGTCCGTTCGCGATCGTTGAAAAGCCGGCATCATTAGATTAAAAAGTTCTCGCGACGTTAACCCGGCCAAAACTTCGGACTTCTCGTCCCGGAATGTCAATTCAAGAGGTGTACATAACTTTACTTTTTCGTGGAAGTACTTTGTGAGCGACCCGTCTTTTTTCTGTCGACGTGCGACCATGCGTGCCCACCTCGAGGATTTCTCCTCCCTTACGATGAATGTGTCGGCGAACGCGTCACGGAAGTTCTCCCACGTTCGAAATTCCCGAAGATGTGCTCATGCCCAATCCCGGGCACCTTCCTTCAAATGCATCCTCGCAGCCGCCAGCAGAGAGTCATCCGGCCAATTGTGTAGTTTTTGTAGCATTTTCAAATTCTCCAACCACTCTTGAGCCGTTAGTCTATCGTCTTCGCCGGTGAACTTTTCGATATTTTTCAGTAATTCCGGAACCACGTGACAGTTCGGCGCACTCGAGCCCTGTGCTACTAACAGGCTTGCCACCATATTAGCGACGGCTTCGTGGCTTTCCGTCGCAAGGATTGAACGCAATGCGTTCACGAGAGGCGGCCTCACCGCGTTCTCGACTAACGACGATTGCTCCGCGGGTAGTCCCTGACTTGCTGACGGGTCGCCGCTCTCCCGCGCGATTCGCGGCTAGTGGCTCTCTCTCGTCGCACAGTGGGGCAGAATCCCAACAAGCTGGCCAAAAGTCAAATTTTTGAGTTGTATTTATTCGTCTATATATGTTCAGATTTTGTTTACTGATAGTCCTAGGACGAAATTCCGGACCGGGCAGGTTTATACCTGCTCTAGGGTCGCCTCGACATCAGTCGACATTCAGCCGCCGTTCGGTACGCATTAAACAAGCGTACGCGTCGAAAAATTCTTGCCTGTTTCGAAGTACTGTGAAACGGACGAAACTGTCTCAATTTTAATTCTGCAAAATGGAAAAACTTTCTGAAGGTATGCAGAAAATATAATTATGCACAGTTATTGCTTATTTTATGTTTGAAATATCTAAATTTTGCAACAAGTAAACATAAAAAATTATACATTTTTTTTCGAAAATCGATTTTCTAAAGTAGTTTTAAAAATGTCTTCGCGAGTCTCGACCTTGTTTTACCAAGAAACTGATAGTGTACAGTACTAAATATAATATACTAAAAGCTGGCTGCTCAGGAGTGCTCAACGAATAGTTAGACTAATTTTTAGGGAGAAATACGTGGCGCGACATTAACGGACGTGTGAATGTAATCCATTGATTATTACGTTACAGCGCGTTGGTATATTTTCTGTCTATTAACATAGATTAATATTTATTTATCAATTCCATTTGTAGTATGTTCATTTATTGATTAATATTCATAGATCATTTAAATTTTAATACAGTAATTTATTATTCTAAGTGTACGCTTTACGAAAATCTCAACATTTTATAAAATATTCCTGCAAGAACTCTCAGTAGCTAGAACTGTGTTTCCCCCATGTTTGTACGGCGTAACGGTTTTCGGCAGTAAAGGTGTATTAGTGTATACGTACATAGTGTATACGTAGTGTAGACGGCGATTCGGCAAGGACTGACGAGGGGCTCCTAGAGCAGCCATGTATGAAAGAAAGGAGCCCGCCTGCTGTTCAGGCTTTATTATACCTGTTGTATACTGACACAGAGGTGATTCTCGTAAAGACAGATTTCATGTAATGTCGGTTTTTTTTCGTGCAGAATGTATGTAAATATATTTGTTAATCATTTATATCATAAATATTCGTTTTCTTTATAAATATAAAATCATTTTTAGTAGTAATAAATTATTTTTGTACATTTCGAGTCAGAACACCGTATATAGTTTTGTTAAGTATAAAATGATTTCAAAATAATGTCATTCAATTTTGTACATATTTATATTGGTATTTTACAGGGTCTTCCCAATCTTCAAATATGGAATTATCAAGAAGAGATGCTTTTTTCATGGTGAAAGACCGTTTAAAAAACGAACAGAAATTCGTTATTGGAGTTTTGAAAGATGCAATTTTCAAGAAAACAGAACATGTGATACAAGTAGACGAGGATGAAAAGTCATTAGGACTGTTATTTGCAAATTTTCGATCCAGATGGAAAGCAGCAAATAGAGGCCAAGAAAAGTTTCTAAAAAATAATGAAGAATGGTTGAATGGCACCGTATGTTTTTCAACATTATCCGATACTGAATGCACAACATCAACATCTGAGAAGATTGTGAAGAATGATGAAAAAGGAACATCTGGACGACCTTCGAAATCCATTGCTTCATCCAGCGATAGATCTAAGAGGCGAAAGAAGAAATACGTTCTACTTTATCTACAGAAGAATTGACGTATGCTGCTCAAATGAGTTTAAGGACTTCTGGTCAAGTGGATGCTGCTCAAGTTCTTAAAGATGTCACATTAACCAGCCCAACAAGAGCCTCAAAATATATAGCTGCCGTTCGGTCAAAAAATGAGACACCTTTAACCCCAGACGAAGCACTTTCTTTGATGATCGAGAAAGGAGAATCAAAGCGCTCTTATCAGCTATCAAGAAATGCAGCTAGAGCACGTAAATGCAAATTATACCCATCATACCATGAAGTAGAAAAAGCAAAAAATCGTTGTTATCCATCAGTTGTGTACATGAATATTACTGAGTCGTGCGCACAAATTAAACTACAGGCTTTACTTGATCATACCACATACAGAATTATACAACTTCAGGCTGATGTCATCGATACTCTAAATTCTGAAATTCTGCAAAAATTAGTACTTCACTGTAAATGGGGATGTGATGGAAGCAGCGGTCAAAGTGTTTATAAGCAAAAATTTGATGAGGCTGGAAAATCTGATGAAAGCATTTTTTATACTTCTCTGGTACCTTTGCAATTAATCTACAACAATCACGAGACGGATGAAGGAACTATTGTGTGGAAAAATCCTAGACCTTCATCTCCTCGATTCTGCAGACCAATACGATTGCAGTTTGTACATGAAGATGTACAATCAACATTGAAAGAAGTTACCGACATTGAACAGCAGATTGCGGGTCTTGCACCATACACTACTGAACAAAATGAAAAATCAATTTCAGTAACCTATTGTATGTCGTTTACGATGATAGACGGCAAAGTCTGTAACGCTGTAACCGGTACCACTTCTGCACAACGCTGCTTCCTGTGCAAAGCCACCTCTAAAGATTTTAATAACATCGACAAAATTATAAAAAATGGACATTACTACAGATAATTTAAGATTTGGCATATCTACATTACATGCATGGATTCGTTTTTTCGAGTGCTGTTTGCATTTGTCGTATAAGCTCACAACTCAAAAGTGGCAAGCTCGTGAAGAGGAAGTGAAAAAGATTGTGAAAGTACGCAAGGAAGACATACAGACTCAATTTAAGACAACACTGGGGCTTATCGTTGATCGACCAAAGCCAGGATATGGCAGCTCAAACGATGGAAATACCGCCCGCCGCTTTTTCGAAAATGCTAATATATCTGCTGAAATAACAGGAGTCAATGAAAATTTAATTCACCGATTTCATGTTATTTTGCAGGCAATTTCGAGCGGGTATGATATAGACGAAGAAAAATTCAAAGACTATTGTGCAAATACTGCCCGTTTATTCGTTGCTTTATATCCATGGTATTACATGCCAGCATCTGTGCACAAAGTGTTGATGCACGGAGCAGAAATTGTAAAATATGCCCCTTTACCGATCGGACAACTTTCTGAAGAGGCCCAAGAGTCACGCAATAAGGACATAAAGAACTACAGGTTACATCATTCAAGAAAATGCTCTCGAGAATCGAATATGAGAGACATTTTCTATAGGCTCTTAGTATCATCAGATCCATTTCTCTCAAGCATCAGGAAATTGCCCCAGAGACCGGCGAAATCTTTACATAAAGAAGCTATAGAAATGTTAAAACTACCTGAAGTCACCAGACAAGAGATAATGAACGATTCCGATTTGGATACAAGTGGGTCAACATCAGAATCCGAATCGAATGATTCCAACATTGAAGATGACATACAAGATTTTTGTTACTAGAAGTAAATAACAGATATTTGATTTATTGCAAATTTTGTACTCAAGAAATTGTTCAAAAATAAAAACATGGCTCAAGCGATTTTCTACTCATTTAAACCTAAAAATATTATGAAACATTTTCTATTAAAAAATATTTAAAAATTGAAAATTTTTTTGGAATCGTCTATATATCGCGTCTGCTATTTTGAAAATTAACATTCCTGTAACAAATTCGTAATCAGCGATCCCAAAAACCCTTAAGAAATATGATTGGGTATTTTTTACTGAATTATTTGACTAATTGGTTGAATTATGTCCGCCATTTTGGGTCCGCCATTTTGAAAATCGTAATTCTGATAACAGATTCGTATTCAGCGACCCCGAAAACCCCCGAGAAGAGAATTGGAGATCATTTTGGACACTTTCCGAATTTTGGCCAGCTTTTTGGGATTCTGCCCCACTGTGCGACGCACTGATCGCGTTCGCGAGCCTCATGGGCTTGTCCTCAATCCACACAGCCCGGGCGCTACGGGTGCACACAGCCCTTGAGCACTCGCACTCCCACACAGTTCGTCCACTCAGTCCACACAGCCTTCCTTACGTCCTTCCTTTCCACGCAGATTGCTCGCCTCGCACACACGTCGTACTCCGATAACGGTCCGCGGGAGGAGAGCGGTCCGCGCGATCCACGTTCGCTCGCTCCCTCGCTAGCGCGCCCCGTGCGCCCTCCCGATCGGAAGCGCAATCGACCGGCGCGCGTCACCGACCGTTACATTTAATATATATATAAATATATATATATTCTGTTTTCATGTATCTTTTACATTCGGCCATCCTGCATGACCTCGTCCTCGAGCTCATCCAGGACGCCTCGGCCCACCAAGGGTGCTGACCCTTAATACATGTTTCTTCGTTTTTTTACAGGTACATCGGTATAAATTATAACGCCTAAACACCAAGAAGAAAATCCACAGGTCTCATTACGTCCGAACCGCCTAATTAGTCTAACGTATATACATTTTACATGACGAAATCCTTAAAGCGATCCTCTAGTTTCTCGGCTGTTGTTTTACGGCTTTTTCAATCATTTTTTTACGGGCAAAGCACCGAAATAATCAATCTCATTGTTTTTGCATAATCTTTATTAACATTTAAATAAGTTTTACAAATTTTTTGAAGTCAAAATATATAATAGAATAAGAGTTATAGTGGCCGACAGGAAGACATCAAGTAAAAGAGGTGCTTGACGGTGACCAAGATTGCGGCTGTTCTGCTTATCTGAAATGAAAAAACCAAACGGCATTTTAATCTTGATATTTAAGGCTAGCGATTGAACTAGAGTGAATTCTAAATTACACAAATTGACTTTTTTATACACTTTTGAAAATTACATTCTATTTTTTACTCATTTTTTCTTGAGTTTTTCGCTCGTACAAAAAAAACTATCGAAGCAATCATGATAATCCTAGTTCAATCGCTGGCTTATAACATATTAAAGATGCTGTATAAATTTGAACAAGATCGGTGCAGTAGTTTCTGAAATATCGTGATCACCGTTTCGAAAAATGGTGTTTCGAGAAAAACGCGTTTGAAAGTTGGCGCATGTGATTTATAGTAAAAATTTCATCTCACCGTCAATCTGCTATGCCTGGACCATACAATAGGCCTTCCTCTTCTTCTTGGAAGTCACGCACAGCTGCTCCGTCTTCCCTTTTCGCGATTCGGGCCTGTTTTACAACATCACTCGTGCGCCTTTCTGAACGGTCGATCCGAGAGCTATCACGCTGTTGAACATACCCTTTAGCTTGTGGGCTGATTTTCACTCCCATGGTTTCCAAGGTCTTCAGGATATATTTGAATCCTTCGTTGAAGATTAGACAGCGAGAAACATGGCGATTTCAACCACTTTTGGCCCAGAATGGAGGTGCTTCGGAGCAAAAGTCCAGATTAACGAATTGAGCGACTCCTTATTATTTTGAGTTTCCGCTACCAGGCATCTGCTTAACAATTCTTCTTTGGATAAATCCTCATAAATTAGCAGTTCAACTTTTTGAACTGCTTCAGAGTGAGGCGGTTTATTGTGTTTGAATTGCTCAGCCTCTCCGAGAAACTCAGCTCTGCGCCATTTGCACCAACTAGATTCGCCTGCAGGACAATTTTGATGCTGTGGATTGCTGTCTGTGGAAATCTTGTGAAAGAATGTTGCCCAAATTTCCTTTCTCATTTCCTCGATAGAATCTGGATGTCTCCGAATAGCTAATCCATAATACGTTGTCATCTCACCAATCAATTTATCAGTGAGTTTTCCTGCACCTTTCCCACCAATGCCTTTATTAGATTTTTTTGCATTTCGGAGCCGAGTCCCCATTCTCTTTTCAACGTGTCCAACACACTCTTTTTTTACAACAACAACATCTTCTCCATATGGTTCTGCCTTCAAAATACCGTTGAACGTCTTGCTGTCACCATCTCCTATGTATGTCGAATATCGAACTTGATGTTTATCTACTGAACGAGATAACATTTTCACAACTGTATCTATTTCCATCTTCCCAGAACTTCCAGTATGATTTCGAGTACAATTTTCTTCATGATCAGCGAGCCATCCTGCATATCCAACTGGAT
This sequence comes from Ophion costatus, assembly GCA_951751655.1. Classification (NCBI taxonomy): domain Eukaryota; kingdom Metazoa; phylum Arthropoda; class Insecta; order Hymenoptera; family Ichneumonidae; genus Ophion; species Ophion costatus. The sequence continues at coordinate 11,881,220 of OX632357.1, read as the reverse complement.
CACTATTTTTTTTATTTTTTCACAAATTGCATCCAGCACAAAAACTACTCATTACACACGCATCGACCACTTTACCGGTGTACTTGGTAATTAAAGTTGAAACTCCGAATAAAGATGAAAATCCTCTTTTTTCCATGTGTCATCTCCAGATACGGTGAATTCATTTTCTGCTTTCCCTTGTTCTTGCAGGACTTCCTTTTCTTGATTAACCGCAATCGACAACACTGTATCAAAAACGGCCGAAGAAGCTGAATGAATATTTTCTAATATGGAATAGTACGTGTTCAAAGTAAAACATTGTCCCATATCCATCAGTCCACAGAAAATTCTATAGCCTTCATAACCGACTCCCAACAATCGCATCGCGAAAACTAAGCGACTATTTATTTCGTAGGCTTTACCGATTTTTGGACATGGATCTATTTCTTTTTCTTTCTCACACTTGCACGCCATAGAAATTTGAAAGCCCAATCCTCGTATATCACGTTGATGAAAAGTCACCGTACTTTTGCACTCTTTACAAATAACAGCCGAAGAAATGGTTGAAAAAACACTCACAAAATTCAAAATACAATACAAAACAGTCTGTTCAACGTTCACTTCAAAATTTTATTTTGACGGAGTTCCTTCGCTGACGCCGATGTAAACGACTTGTCTTGTTCAAAAGTGTGTCGGTTGCCTGCGAATTTTCGCTTTTTAGGTCGATCGTAACGCGCCGGGGCGTCTCTACTTCCTTTCTTTAACATTTTGAAAATTATTTTCAAAAAATCAGCTACGTGCGACTCGCAAGAGAAAATATAGTACGCATCGCAACTGCCACAGCAAAACTGAACTAACCGACGCTTCACGGCGTCTTAGTCAATATTCGAAAGCGTCTCTCAACGGTCTCGGCTCCCCTTTACTCGGGCCTAATTCACAAAAGGTTCAGGTAGCAGTTAGATTTAGGGATATCAATACAATGGTCAGCGCCGCTCGGCTTTCGGAGCAGCCCGACGCGCGCTCCGTATACCTGCTCCGTTCCAGGGCCGTCACTTGTGAACCACTTCGAATATCGAAAAATCCTTTGGCACACATTTTCTACACATGTTCTAGATGTGATTTATGAAAAAAAAAATCGATTTTTTCGACCCGAGAAACTAGAGGACCGCCTTAAAGGGCGAAGGCTTGGATGCTCGCCTCCTCGGATGCTTGCCACGGTCCACCTCGACATCTGGCGGCGTTTTTTCGGGCGTTTCCCCAATTGCTGCGGTGGGCGGGTTCTCGCCCGACTTCGACCCCTGCGAATCGTCCATCTCCAGGTCCTCCTCATCGTCGCCATCACCCGGTCGCCACGCTTTGAGCTGGCTCGCGTGGGCTGTCGTGGCGTAGCCCCGCGCTGTGCTCTCGCCCCTCAGATTTACGACCCGAAACGTGTCGCCTGGCAACTTCTCGATGACGGACAACGGTCCCCTGTAGTTTGGGTACAGCTTTGTGGGGTCACCCTGGCCTTGGGGCGCGACTCGCATGTAGACGATGTCCCCTTATTGGAAGTCCGGATTTAGTTGCTTCCCCGTGTCGTATCGCTGTTTCATCCGCCGCTTCTCCTCCTCCAGTCTCCGCCGCGCTTCGTCCTGCAAGGTCCGTGGAGGCGCATACCTCTCGTTCACCTGACTGGTCAACCTCCGAGCTTCGCCCTCTCCTCGTCGTGGCACTTAGCCGTAGACCAATTCAAATGCGCTTTTCCCCGTGCTTGCGTTAGTCTGCACGTTGAGGTCGCTCTGAACCCTTCCCAGGTGGCGATCCCAATCGGTCCCGTCCTCGGTCTCTAAGCTCGCCCGGATTGCTGGCACGAGCGTGGCATCGACGCGCTCGACCTGCCCATTCGCCTGCGGATGCCTCGACGAATTTAGGGTGTGCCGGATTCCATGTTCCCGAGAGAACCCGTCGAACGCCTTGGCGGTGAAGCAGGTGCCTCCATCCGACACGAAAACAGTAAACACTCGACTGTCACGAATTCGGATGAGGTGATCGTCGATGTGTGGCAGCGGAAAGTGGACGCGTTCCGTCATGGCGTTCAGCTTGCGGAAGTCGGCGCACAACCGCGCTTCCCCCGACTTCTTCCGCACCAACAAGACCGGACTCGTGTAGTCCGACTTCGTGTCGATGACGATGCCCTCCTCCTTCCAGCCCTTGACAATCTCTCTGATTTCCCGCCTCTCCTTCTCTGTCGTGCGATAGGGTTTGGACTGAACCGGCGGAGCCCCCGGTTTAAGTTTGATTTCCATAGCGACGTCCTTCGTGCACCCCAGGTGATGCAATCCGGTCGACACACAGTCCCGGAACTCATTCAGTAGGGCCGCTAGCTCGCGACGCACCACCGGCGGCTGCTCCGCCCCAATGGCGAGGTCCGCTACCGCTATCTCGGCCCTCGTTGACGTCTCCTCATCTGTCCCTGAACATAGAAAACATTCGTCATTTCAGCGGTCTCTGTTACGCTTAGTTTCCATATCACATTGACTCGCATACAAATCTCGGTACACCGCCCGGCATTTACAATAACCTATTCTTTATTCCCTTATGTTTTAGATCACCGCCAATTATATTTTCTATTTATTTTACACGACTGTTCTTTATTGACTCTATTGTTTTAGCACCTGTTTTATTTTTTTCTTTATCGATGGCCACTGAGCGGTACACCGTCTCCCGACCCCTTTTATTTTAGCAAATAACTGTACTTACAATTTTTCCGTTTTGGTTTTCTTATGGTGGGCATTTTCATCTATTTTACGGTTCCCGCTTCCCCGTTTCTCTAGGGCACAAGTTCATAGTTGCCAGCTGTGTTCCTCAGCGCCAAATCCCTCGCTGGACCCTTTGATGACGAGGGAACCGTTGTCGTATTTCCCGATGCCGCCCCCGTTAGCCCGCGGGTCCACCGTGAGTGATTAATTGCGGGTATCGTTTACAAAGGATTATAATGGCATGTTCGACGAACTTGGCGACTGCGTGCCTTTGTTCTGTCCACGTGGCGACACACGTTACGGCCCCTTGTGGGGTCCGTGATTCTGCTGAAGCTGCGGGAATCTGGGTCGAAATATTCCCCGATCCGACGGCTTTGGCGCTTTCGTGTACGATCGACCCGTTTTCTCGTTGGATCGCAGCACGACACCTCCTCTATGAACGGATGAAGTTCACGCGGTCTCCGTTTTTGCGAACTCCGAAACACGAGGAGCAGAAAAATGACGCACCCTTACCGATCGCTGGTTGGGAGCCTGAGAGCCTTCCTTTTTCTTCGGGCCACGATTTTCCCCCGCGGCCCGCCTTCGACCGTCCTCTTACACCCTCTATTTTCGCCATCCGTGGCTCCCTCCTCGAGTCCGGACGCGGCACATTCAAATTTATTCAAACGGACCTCGGTGGGACACTCAAAATATCCCTTGACAAAAGTGGGATCCTACAGTGTCAAGAGTAGCGTTGTGGCTAGGATAATCATATTTAACGATTATGCTCGATGCTTGAAGGAAGAAGTTGAAATGGAGCGTAGTCAAACGTGCATTCGATCAAAGTTGCATAAGGTCTACACCATTTGCGACACGAAAATTGCTCTGAGTCCTCATGACGATAAGCGGTATATCATACTTGGGACCTCTGAAACTCTACCATGGGGCCATTATGGCATACCATCGTGAAAAACTATGTACTTTTCTGTAAATATTAACTTGTTAAAATTGTGTATATATATTTTTTTCATAAATATCAACTCGTTGTAAAACTTGTGTATATTTTTTTGTAAATCTTAACTCGAGCTCGTTAAAATTATATTTGTTCTTGTAAATATTTTATGTAAAAACGGATTTCTGTGTATAAGTAAACGGCTTTTGTAATCCATGTGTTCCCATTATTTTCCATCATGCACTTTTCGGGAGTGGGGGAAAAAGGGATTAGAGAAAATGGAGCGCCACGTGAAGACGCATTGCGGTAGTAAGTCATAAAAGTCGAATAGATCAGCAAATACTCCCTCGCTTAAATGAATAAATAGTTTAAAAATGAATTTCTCAAAGATCAATGTCAGTTAAGTGTTAAGGACATGGGTCACACGTCCGGTCGGTAAAAATCCTAGTGCCAAGTTCTCTCTCAAACGAATCACATTCCGGGAAAGCGAAGAGAAAGGCGTTGTTCGTCGTTCAACAGAGCGGAAGGTGTTTCTTTTCTTTCATACAAAACATCAACCATTTAGGAGACAACTGGGAATCTGAAAATCAGCTATCTCTCTCGCACTCGTGGCCGCTCGGCCGGTGTGACACTTGGCCTTAAGGAGCATCCGAGCATATTGGGAAATTAGCGCGTGCGTAGAGGACGCCAGCGGCGGCTACGTCGACACTCGCCATGTGCTCCGGGCGGCCGCCATGAGGCGAACTGGAAGCGAAGTAGTCGGAGTCGAACAGTCGGAGCAGTTACACGTGCGGTAGCAAATGGCCATGGTTGAGGCTCGTGCGGTTGAAATCGGAGCGACCAAGACGGTTGGAAGCGTTAGGCGAGGTAGCGAGTCTCGCGTAGTCATTCATCGAGTAATATTAGTCATAGTCCTATTTGTTATCTTTGTCTAAGAAAGCGCGATAGGCTACCAGTATCCTAGAAATATTTATATATCTATATTTATCAGTTGAGAATAAATCAAGAATTTAATCGTTCCCAGAGTGTAACGATTTCTTAACAGTTCAGAAGTGGGATTGTAACTGCGCGCGGTGCGGAAAGTGGCGAAAGACAAAAAAAAAGCGGGAAGGCCACAGCCGCATGGTGGACGAACAGTGTTTCGAACAATTCGCGCAACAAGTGTCGCGAAACATGGTGTTGGGCCGCTCGTTCGGGCGAGGTCGGTCGAAGGAGACGGGCGCGACGCGGGGTAGAGTCGTCGGAGGGGGCAGTAACGAATCGTTAGCGTCCCGCGAAAGTGCCGGGTTTATGCCGGGCGACCACGTGGTCGACTCAGCGTCGGGCGTACGAATAGCTCGCGCCGACGCACAGTGGGGCAGAATCCCAAAAAGCTGGCCAAAATTCGGAAAGTGTCCAAAATGATCTCCAATTCTCTTCTCGGGGGTTTTCGGGGTCGCTGAATACGAATCTGTTATCAGAATTACGATTTTCAAAATGGCGGACCCAAAATGGCGGACATAATTCAACCAATTAGTCAAATAATTCAGTAAAAAATACCCAATCATATTTCTTAAGGGTTTTTGGGATCGCTGATTACGAATTTGTTACAGGAATGTTAATTTTCAAAATAGCAGACGCGATATATAGACGATTCCAAAAAAATTTTCAATTTTTAAATATTTTTTAATAGAAAATGTTTCATAATATTTTTAGGTTTAAATGAGTAGAAAATCGCTTGAGCCATGTTTTTATTTTTGAACAATTTCTTGAGTACAAAATTTGCAATAAATCAAATATCTGTTATTTACTTCTAGTAACAAAAATCTTGTATGTCATCTTCAATGTTGGAATCATTCGATTCGGATTCTGATGTTGACCCACTTGTATCCAAATCGGAATCGTTCATTATCTCTTGTCTGGTGACTTCAGGTAGTTTTAACATTTCTATAGCTTCTTTATGTAAAGATTTCGCCGGTCTCTGGGGCAATTTCCTGATGCTTGAGAGAAATGGATCTGATGATACTAAGAGCCTATAGAAAATGTCTCTCATATTCGATTCTCGAGAGCATTTTCTTGAATGATGTAACCTGTAGTTCTTTATGTCCTTATTGCGTGACTCTTGGGCCTCTTCAGAAAGTTGTCCGATCGGTAAAGGGGCATATTTTACAATTTCTGCTCCGTGCATCAACACTTTGTGCACAGATGCTGGCATGTAATACCATGGATATAAAGCAACGAATAAACGGGCAGTATTTGCACAATAGTCTTTGAATTTTTCTTCGTCTATATCATACCCGCTCGAAATTGCCTGCAAAATAACATGAAATCGGTGAATTAAATTTTCATTGACTCCTGTTATTTCAGCAGATATATTAGCATTTTCGAAAAAGCGGCGGGCGGTATTTCCATCGTTTGAGCTGCCATATCCTGGCTTTGGTCGATCAACGATAAGCCCCAGTGTTGTCTTAAATTGAGTCTGTATGTCTTCCTTGCGTACTTTCACAATCTTTTTCACTTCCTCTTCACGAGCTTGCCACTTTTGAGTTGTGAGCTTATACGACAAATGCAAACAGCACTCGAAAAAACGAATCCATGCATGTAATGTAGATATGCCAAATCTTAAATTATCTGTAGTAATGTCCATTTTTATAATTTTGTCGATGTTATTAAAATCTTTAGAGGTGGCTTTGCACAGGAAGCAGCGTTGTGCAGAAGTGGTACCGGTTACAGCGTTACAGACTTTGCCGTCTATCATCGTAAACGACATACAATAGGTTACTGAAATTGATTTTTCATTTTGTTCAGTAGTGTATGGTGCAAGACCCGCAATCTGCTGTTCAATGTCGGTAACTTCTTTCAATGTTGATTGTACATCTTCATGTACAAACTGCAATCGTATTGGTCTGCAGAATCGAGGAGATGAAGGTCTAGGATTTTTCCACACAATAGTTCCTTCATCCGTCTCGTGATTGTTGTAGATTAATTGCAAAGGTACCAGAGAAGTATAAAAAATGCTTTCATCAGATTTTCCAGCCTCATCAAATTTTTGCTTATAAACACTTTGACCGCTGCTTCCATCACATCCCCATTTACAGTGAAGTACTAATTTTTGCAGAATTTCAGAATTTAGAGTATCGATGACATCAGCCTGAAGTTGTATAATTCTGTATGTGGTATGATCAAGTAAAGCCTGTAGTTTAATTTGTGCGCACGACTCAGTAATATTCATGTACACAACTGATGGATAACAACGATTTTTTGCTTTTTCTACTTCATGGTATGATGGGTATAATTTGCATTTACGTGCTCTAGCTGCATTTCTTGATAGCTGATAAGAGCGCTTTGATTCTCCTTTCTCGATCATCAAAGAAAGTGCTTCGTCTGGGGTTAAAGGTGTCTCATTTTTTGACCGAACGGCAGCTATATATTTTGAGGCTCTTGTTGGGCTGGTTAATGTGACATCTTTAAGAACTTGAGCAGCATCCACTTGACCAGAAGTCCTTAAACTCATTTGAGCAGCATACGTCAATTCTTCTGTAGATAAAGTAGAACGTATTTCTTCTTTCGCCTCTTAGATCTATCGCTGGATGAAGCAATGGATTTCGAAGGTCGTCCAGATGTTCCTTTTTCATCATTCTTCACAATCTTCTCAGATGTTGATGTTGTGCATTCAGTATCGGATAATGTTGAAAAACATACGGTGCCATTCAACCATTCTTCATTATTTTTTAGAAACTTTTCTTGGCCTCTATTTGCTGCTTTCCATCTGGATCGAAAATTTGCAAATAACAGTCCTAATGACTTTTCATCCTCGTCTACTTGTATCACATGTTCTGTTTTCTTGAAAATTGCATCTTTCAAAACTCCAATAACGAATTTCTGTTCGTTTTTTAAACGGTCTTTCACCATGAAAAAAGCATCTCTTCTTGATAATTCCATATTTGAAGATTGGGAAGACCCTGTAAAATACCAATATAAATATGTACAAAATTGAATGACATTATTTTGAAATCATTTTATACTTAACAAAACTATATACGGTGTTCTGACTCGAAATGTACAAAAATAATTTATTACTACTAAAAATGATATTATATTTATAAAGAAAACGAATATTTATGATATAAATGATTAACAAATATATTTACATACATTCTGCACGAAAAAAAACCGACATTACATGAAATCTGTCTTTACGAGAATCACCTCTGTGTCAGTATACAACAGGTATAATAAAGCCTGAACAGCAGGCGGGCTCCTTTCTTTCATACATGGCTGCTCTAGGAGCCCCTCGTCAGTCCTTGCCGAATCGCCGTCTACACTACGTATACACTATGTACGTATACACTAATACACCTTTACTGCCGAAAACCGTTACGCCGTACAAACATGGGGGAAACACAGTTCTAGCTACTGAGAGTTCTTGCAGGAATATTTTATAAAATGTTGAGATTTTCGTAAAGCGTACACTTAGAATAATAAATTACTGTATTAAAATTTAAATGATCTATGAATATTAATCAATAAATGAACATACTACAAATGGAATTGATAAATAAATATTAATCTATGTTAATAGACAGAAAATATACCAACGCGCTGTAACGTAATAATCAATGGATTACATTCACACGTCCGTTAATGTCGCGCCACGTATTTCTCCCTAAAAATTAGTTTAACTATTCGTTGAGCACTCCTGAGCAGCCAGTTTTTTAGTATATTATATTTAGTACTGTACACTATCAGTTTCTTGTTGAAACAAGGTCGAGACTCGCGAAGACATCTTTAAAACTACTTTAGAAAATCGATTTTCGAAAAAAAATGTATAATTTTTCATGTTTACTTGTTGCAAAATTTAGATATTTCAAACATAAAATAAGCAATAACTGTGCATAATTATATTTTCTGCATACCTTCAGAAAGTTTTTCCATTTTGCAGAATTAAAATTGAGACAGTTTCGTCCGTTTCACAGCACTTCGAAACAGGCAAGAATTTTTCGACGCGTACGCTTGTTTAATGCGTACCGAACGGCGGCTGAATGTCGACTGATGTCGAGGCGACCCTAGAGCAGGTATAAACCTGCCCGGTCCGGAATTTCGTCCTAGGACTATCAGTAAACAAGATCTGAACATATATAGACGAATAAATACAACTCAAAAATTTGACTTTTGGCCAGCTTTTTGGGATTCTGCCCCACTGTGCGTCGCGAAGTATCGGAGTATTCTCCTTTCGGAGCCGTGCTGTCAAAAGGGTTTCGGAGCCACTCCGCGCGTGGTCTCCCGCCATTTGTTCTCCGACTGTAACTCTAAGCCCATATCGTTGTTAAATATCAAATTAAATATCTCGCGTTACCTTTTTTTTTGCTCAGTGTAATACGTTTATTTTTATCAATTCTCTGCGTTATTAATGTATACAAAAAAATGTATCACGCACTCTGAACGCTTATTTTTTTAGTTCATACGTTAATTTAAATATAATAATAAATCTAAATTACAACTTATTTATCTTCTAAAAAATTGTTTACGCTTTACTCACACCCGTCCTTATGCCGAATAAATTATAATTCAGAAAAGTAAGCGAAAATATATTTATATTCGTATTATTATACTAACTCTCATACTTTCATCAAACGATAAAGCATTATCCCCAAAACCAAGTCAATCCAGCCGCGAATCGTAAGTGCCGGAAAGTGCATTTTTAAGGGCGGGGTAAAGTATTTAAATTGTTTTTTTTTTCATTTAAAAAATTTTTTAAAAATAAATGCACAATATATAAAGAATATTGTGTTAAAATTTCAAGTCGATCGGAGTAAAATTGACGAAGTTATGAGTATTTGAGCGTCTATTGCTCCATGCCGGGTTTTATACCTGGGCGGCAGCTGCGCGGCGCGCTATTGTATTTTTCGACCCCGAATTTCTTGATACACGGGCCTGTTCCGGTCCTGTTATGTATATTCGAGGCATGATGTATATTAGTATACACATTAGTCTGTACATCAGTTGATCATCTTGATGGAAGCCTTTTGCTCTACGGACCTGGCGTCGACGACTTTGAGTGAGTATAAGAAAATTATCGAGTTTTATTTTGAATTTCTAAAAATTCAAAGATAATTGAAAAATCTGAAAAAAATCATACGTATTCAGAAAAATAAACGAATCACGAAAAAAAATTGGGTTGCGGGGAAATTTTTTGACTAATTTTCTTTTTTCATCACTTTGTTAATAACATTTTGGAATTATTATTATGCGAAATTAATCTTTTGAGTACCTTTAATATGCATGAATTTTCTCAGATTCTTATGCAATCGAGAAGTGTTCTCAAACTTATGTGCAATGAGCGCTAAGCGACCAAACTCTTCTGCGTTTTTCAAACCGTTTTTCTGAGACTTGTCATATTTGAAGTCCGTGTGCACGATAACTCAAAATCTACTGGACCAATCGCTTTGAAATTTTGCACAGTACTTCTTCACATAATTCACCAGGTATTGTCGAGAGTTTTTTTGTTTTTTTAAATGATTACTAATTTTTCAACAACAAATTAGCCGATTTTTTTTAGCGAACATCGGGTTGTTGGCTCCCAAGTGCTACGAAAAATCGAAAAAAAGAAAATCCTCCCGTCATTACCTCGAGAAACATCTCCTTTAACAAATGCATTTTGATTTTTTTGTTTCAGATGATTCTGTTGCGAGTTATGGTGCACACCGCAAACCAACTTTTTTTCGAGGCGCCTCTGGGGTTTAATTTTCACTCGCTCAATTTTGAATATTTTGCAATGCAAATTTAGGAGAATGTTGTTCAAATGTTACTTTATTATATGTAAATTTTTCAATAAACGAACACTTTGTCGCGCCAAAAAAAAATCTTAAAAACATGCCTTTTTTCGCCGAATTAACTTTACCCCGCCCTTAGCACAAGCCATAAAATTGTCCCGTTGGCAGCGTTCCTGGCTTTGGTCCGCAGGGGCGTAGGATTGTTCCCCACGCTGAGTGCTTTTCTTTAAAATATGATTACTATTAATTCTTATTTGATTAGTTATTTTTATTAGGTATCACTATTATTTTAATTAGTTATCTTTTAGTGTCGAAAAATGTATCGCGCACTCGAACCGCTTATTTTATTAGTTTGTACGTTGATTTAAATATAATAATGAATCTAAAATACAACTTATTTATCTTCTCAAAAATGGTTTGCAGTTTACTTATTTGCGTTTTATTTATATTGGCTTTATTTATATTCGTTCTCATGTACTTTCATCAAGCGATAAAGTATTATCCCTAAAAACATTCATCCATCCGGCCGCGAATCGTAAGTACCAGAAAGTGCACATACACTGACACAAAAAATTCAAGGAGCAAGAAAAGTTGACCAATTTTTTTCGTGTTTTTCGAAAGGCTGTAACTTCGTCAAAAATGGTCATACGAAAAAAAGGATTTTGAAGCTTGAAATTTCTAGTTTTTAGTTCAGACAATGATTTTTTTTTTAGGATCACTGATTGCGCGGTCGGAAGAAATATCACGACAAAAAAAATTTGCAAATTTTTACGTTTTTCAAAGTTCTGCACGCGTTTCGGAGAGTTTTTTCGGACGTAACCAATATCAAGGTCATTGAGCCCATTCAATTCACTTCAATTTGCTTTTTTTTCTCCGTACGACCATTTTTCGCTGAGATATCGGCCTTTGAGTGAAAAAACCTCCTTTTGTCTTCAGTCATCGATATCTCAGGAACTAATGGTCGTAAGGGAATTCGACCGGCAGTTTTGGAAACGTGAATACATACTCTACAAGCTATAATTATTATTGTAGGTTCAACAAAAAATTATTTTTGGCATCACTTTTAAAAAAGTACAAAAAAACGATGTTTTCTTGGTTTTTCTAAAATCCACCGCTAGTTTGCAAATATTGCGACAAACACTAATGTTGATGGACGGTCATTCAGCTCACTATGTCCCCAAGAGCCATGCAAAATTCCAAATTGATCCGTTCATCGGTCTTTCTTGCCCGATTGACCAAAAAATGAAGAAAAAAATAAAGGAGCAAGTTTCCTCCTTCTCATACATCATTTCATGATTATTAAGAGGAAAAAAAACTTTTCACTACTTTTCGTACCATTGGGTATTGAGTACGCATTAAATGTTGGAAAAGAACCCTGAAAATCATATTGACTAAAACTTTTCGAATTTTTTTTTTTTAATAACAAAAATGTTTGAATTTTTTTTTATAAATAAATCTATTTCGATTTTTTATTTTTTTAATGTTGACATTTTTTTTCGATTCAACATTGTACCGCCAGCATTAGAATTACTCAAAGCGTACGTAGAATTACCCAAAGCGTACCTCCACGTGGTATGTTTTGGGTAATTCTAATGCTGGCGGTACATTGTTGATTTGAAAAAAATGTCAACATTTTAAAAAAATCGAAATTGATTTTTTTATAAAAAAAAATTCCAAATTGATTTTTTTATAAATAAAAAATGTTCAACATTTTTTTTTATTAAAAATTTTTTTTTTCGAAAATGTTTAGTCAATATGATTTTCCGGGTTTTTGTATTGTACGAAATTGTACGAAAAGTAATGGAAAGGTTTTTTTCCTCTTAATAATCATGAAATGATGTCTGAAAAAGAGGAAACTGATTCCGTTAATTTTTTTTTTCAAATTTTGGTCAATCGGGCAAGAAAGACCGATGAACGGATCAACTTGGAATTTTGCATGGCTCTTGGGGACATATTGACCTGAATGACCGTCCATCAACATTAGTGTTTATCGCAATATTTGCAAACTAGCAGTGGATTTTAGAAAAACCAAGAAAATATCGTTTTTTTATACTTTTTTAAAAGTGATGGCAGTAATAATTTTTTGTTGAACCTACCACAATAATTAGAGCTTGTAGAGTATGTATTCACGTTTCCAAAACTACCGATCGAATTCCCGTGCGACCATTAGTTCCTGAGATATCGATGACTGAAGACAAAATGACGTTTTTTCATTCAAAGGCCGATATCTCAGCGAAAAATGGTCGTAGGGAGAAAAAAACGCAAATTGAAGTGAATTGAATGGGCTCAATGACCTAGATAATGGTCAAATCCGAAAAAAATCTCCGAAACCCGTGCAGAACTTTGAAAAACGTAAAAATTTGCAAATTTTTTTTTGCCGTCATATTTCTTCTGACCGCGCAATCAGTGATTCTCAAAAAAAAATCATTGTTGGAACTAAAACTAGAAACTTCAAGTTTCAAAATCCTTCTTTTTTTGTACGACCATCTTTAACGAAGTTCAACTTTTCTTGCTCCTGTAATTTTTTGTGTCAATGTATGTTCACTTTCTGGTACTTACGATTCGCGGCCGGATGGATGATTGTTTTTGGGGATAATACTTTATCGCTTTATGAAAGTATATGAGAATGAATATAATAATACGAATATAAATGTATTTCCGCTTACTTTTATGAATTACAATTTATTTAGCATAGGGACGAGTGTGAGTAAAGCGCAAACAATGTTTTAGAAGAAAACTAATTTGTATTTTAGATTTATTATTATATTTAAATTAACGTACAAACTAATCAAATAAGCAGTCCGAGTGCGCGATAAATTTTTCGACACTAAAAGATAACTAATTAAAATACTAATGATAACTAGTTTGAGACGCGGTTGGTCGTTCTGGTTCGTTGTTTATTTTTTGGAGCCTTTTGGAATATTTCGCTGCAAAGATTTTTCATACGTGTTTTCGCCTTTGATTACTTTCGTAGGGAGATTATTCGTGTGACGTTTCAACATCGCATTTGAAGCGATAGAACAAATGTTTTCTCCTCGGATACGCAACGCTTTATTTAGGGCCATTCGCGAGTGTTACTTGCTCGCTGTTGCGAAATAACCACTTCGACACACAGAAGCTCTGAAAATAGTCCGATTATACGCGTCCTGTGAGCAGAAAAGACAACCATGTCCTGCAGGAGTTGGCACTGCGCAATTCTCACCTATTTTGAGTAAAAAGTTGACGCGCGGAGATTCGTCTCGCCCATCTATTTTCACCGCTTTGCCCGTCTAGCGGTCACGACAACCGCCCCCCCCCGCAGGTGACATCTCACGATTCAGCGCTACGAGAAAATGAGGTTGATAGCGGATTCATTCCCGCAGACTACGGCCAGACGTGCACTAGTGACCGCGCGGTGACTGAGAGATTCTTGCAACGCAACGCTATAGCGCACAGGTACGTGCGATCATCGTCGCGCTCATTATCACTATCCGATTTAACTTCAATGCGCTTGAATATATAAATAGTATTGCGAAGCAGGACTTCCGGTTGCGGAGCGTGCGGTGGTTAACGTGCGGCCAGAGTGAGGAGCTAAGCCTGTAGAGTGAGGAGGGAAAAGTATCGTAAAAAGTGGCAAGCGTGTGATAAACTGGGTAAGCAGCCTAACGGGTGACCGCGGAAATATTGGCTGAAAGTGGGACGCGTAAAATACGTCGAAAAAGTCGAAAAATCAAAACGTGCAGTGGAAGAGGTTAGGGTGGAGAGGGTGGCGTAAACCGGAATTTTAGAGGAGAATGGCGGACGATAGAGAAGCAGCGGTTGATACAGAAGGGAGCGCCGGTAAAGTAGGCAGCGGCAGTGTCAGCGACAACTCGAACAAGGAGAGCGCCTCTAGCGCTCGGCAGGAGAACTCAGGCGTAGTACGCAAACGCGGCCGTCCGAAAAAAGGGACGACGGGAAATAAGTGAGTTGGCGCAATCTACAAGTTCGTGACGAAAGGAAAAAATGAGGAACGCGAGGTAGTGGAGAAGGAAGGAATGATGGGCTTTGGAGCCGGAGGAAAGGTAATTCTTTCGCCACCGAACGTTGCGAAAGGGACAGATAAACGGCAATCGCCAAGGGAACGTACTGCGGAGGAAGAGTCGTATGGGACGACCGACGAGGACGAACCAGCCGCGGTAGCATATAGAGAGGAGGAGTGGGAGTTGGCGCAGTTGGGCGGAAACCGTCAAGTAAGACAACCGAAAGTCGTAGAGAACGTAGAGAACGATGGACATGCAGATATAATAAACACCCAGCTTCATGAAGTAAGGGAAGACGAACAAGGAGGAGCGGGGCAAGAAATAAATCGAAGGGCAATGGAGTTGTTGTCAGCAAAGGAAATAAGAATATTATTGGAAAATATGGAGTTGCGGCTTAAAGATTGGTGCAGGGGAGAGTTGTGCAGGTGGGCGAACGATTCGAGCCGAGCGGCAGACCTAAATAATCGCTGTGAGAACTTGGAATCAATGGTAGCCGAGATGTCGGAAGAGACGGAGCAAATTCAACGGAGGAGACAACAGGAGATGCAGCATGAAAAAGGGAGACTGGCGGAGTGTGGCAAGGACAGAATGTGCGTCACACCGGAATTGGAGGACAAGAACAATAATGGCAGCTGGAGTGTCATAGCACCAAGGCGAAAAAAGGTGGACAGAGAGAGGAGGCCAAGCACTGAAGAAAGAAAGCGGAGATCCTACAGCGAAGCAACAAGGTCGGGGAGGCAGAAGGAAGAAAGATGGAGTAGCGGAAATGCAAACCGCAGGATTGGGGATAGAAGATTAAGTGGAGATCAGCACGGGAGAGAGAAGCGGAATCGACTCTACAGACAGGAAAGTTTGGAACCAGTCTACTTGCCGACCCCGATGGGCGCCGAGGAAATGGAATACGAACTTGCGGAACGGAGAAGAAGGAAGCGGAATATTGTGGTGCAAGGGGTGAGAGCGACGGGGAGGAGATTAGAAGAAGAAATCAAGAAAATTATAAGCGAAAACTTGGAGGTCGAACCAAATATCTAAAGGATACAGAGAGCGCCGGGGGGGGGGGCCGATAGTGACCCTAGGATCGATGGACATAAAAAAGGCGGTAATGACAAGAAAAGGGGGACTCAGAGGCCTGGACATCTGGATCGACGACGACCTGACGACAAGGGAAAAAGAGGTCCAAGACTGGCTCAGGGAGGAGGCGTACCGAAAGAGAGAGGAGGGTAGATCGGTGAGGATTGGATACCAAAAAATTAGGCTAGATGGAACGTGGTGGATGTGGAATGACAGGCTGGGTTTCTTGGAAAACCGGCCCTTTCATTAGTAAGGTGAGGGGACCAGTTAACGTCATAGTATGGAACGTGGCAGGGTTTAACAAGATCTGGGCTGCGTGGGATTTCTTGGGACAATATGAGATAATAATTTTGCAAGAAACCTGGCTGGAGAAGAATAAAGAGGAGAAAATCCTGAGTAAGCTAAACAAGGAAAACCGGTGGTGGGCAAAGGTGGCGGGGAGGAATAACGCGAAAGGAAGAGCCAAAGGAGAACAACTCCTGGAAATAAGAAAGACGATAGGCAAGAACTAGCTTGTAACCGAATGGGAGTATGGAATGATTCTGAAAATGGGAGGGGAAAGGAATCGCAAAGAACATTGGGTCATTGCAGCTTATAATAATGTTGGTTTCAGTAAGGTGGGAGCCGCGCTACGGGAATGTGTGGAGGAAGGGTTGGCAGAAGGGGTAGGATTGTTAATAGTGGGCGACCTGAATGCGCGAATTGGAATGGAACAGGGGATGGTAGATTGCGAGGGGATAAGCATAAAATGGGGAAACAGAAAGTCTCAGGATGAGGTTTTGAACACAGAAGGTAGGAGACTATTGGGCCTTTGTCAAGATATGGGGCTTGTCGTCCTGAACGGAAGGATAAAGGGCGATGAACAGGGCAAAATAACGTATGTGGGCGCGGGTGGCAGTTCGGTCCTGGACATGGTGTTACTACTGGAAGACGAAGAAGATAGCCTTGTGGAGAGTATTGAAATAATTCCACGCATTGAATCAGACCACTTACCTGTTAATCTGGTGTTAAAAGGGGCACAGGGGGAACGACGTGAGGGAAGGGGTAAAAGTTAACAAAACGGAAAAAGGTCTGTTGGGATTGGAACAAGTGTGAAACATATCAAGAAGAATTAAGAAGAGAGTGGGTGGAATCAGAGGAGGGGGAAACTAGCCGTAGAAGATGGAAGGGCATGAGGGAAACGATGAGAGAGGCAGTGGGAAGGGCGGGTATGACAAAAATAATCAGCGACAGAAGAAAGAACGAAGGGTGGTTCAACGGCGAATGTAAGGAACAAAGGAAGAGAGTATGGGAAAGCCTAAAAAGATATTTGAAAACACAAAAAAGGGTCGAACAAATAAAATTGAATGTAGAGAGGAAAAAGATACGACAATTATGTGAGCGAAGGAAAAAAGAATGGTTGGAGGAAAGATGGAAAAAAGTAAATAAGAGTGGAAACATGCAGGAATGGTGGGACGCGGTAGGGAAGTTCAGACCACGAAGGAGGCAAACAGGACATGGGGTATGTAAACAGGACTGGTTAGAACACTTCAAAGGCCTACTTGGAGCTAGCAAAAATGACGAATGTAACAAAGAGAAGTGGGTGGAAAGGGAGGAATGGGTAATAGCAGAGGAACAGACCAACTCTGTAGACGGGAGAATGGATGAAATGATAGGAGAGGAAGAGCTGATTAGAGCCATCAGAAAAATAAAAAAATAAAAAGCACCAGGGGAAGATGGTCTGATAATTGAAATGTTTAAAGGAATTCCGAAAGAGAGGATAAAAGATTTGTTAAAAACGTTGAATATAGTGTGGGAAAAGGGGGAACTGGTGAGAGGGTGGAAGTTGGCAAGGATATTCCCGATCCACAAAGCAGGGGACGAATTGATGGCGTCAAACTACCGAGGGGTTTCCTTGTTAGACATCGGGTATAAGATACTTACAAGCATAATGGTGAAAATATTAGATACTTGGATTGAAAGGGAGTGAATCATCCGGGAGAGCCAGGCAGGATTTAGGGCCGGGAGGGGAACGAGGGACCATATTTTTATGTTAAACGCAATGATAAACAATCGAATTAAGCATAAAAAAGGGAAGCTGTATGTGGCATTTATTGATTTTAAGGCAGCCTTTAATACTGTAAATAGAAAAATACTACTGGAAAAATTGTGGAGGAAGAGGGTTAGGGGGAAGATGTACCAAATGATACGAGGGATATACAGGATGACGGAAAACGATATCATAACGGAGAATGGGATAACAGGAACTTTCAAGACGGCTAACGGGGTGAGGCAGGGTTGTCCAATTAGTCCAACACTGTTTAATTTGTTTATCGATGACTTGGACGAGGACTTAGAGACAAGACACGAAGGAGGGACTGTAATTGGAGGCGTGAAAGTATTTTCACTAAAATACGCAGATGACATCGCAATTGCAGCAGAAAATGCAGGGGATTTCAAGAGCATGCTCAAAGCACTAGAAAAATTTGCAAAAGGATCAAAATTACAAATAAATATAGAAAAAACGAAGATCATGGTGTTTCAAAACGGAGGAAGGCGAGCTTATAATGAGAAGTGGGACTTATTCGGGAAAGAAATAGAGGTGGTAAAAAGTTTAAAATATTTAGGCTTTGTATTTTCGTCTCGGAACACGTTCGGTAAGCACCTATCAAACATAGTAGGGAAAGCACAAAAAGCAATAAATTCGGTATGGGGAGTAATGAAGGGGGCGCAGGTAGAGGAGCTTGGAAAAGAGACTTCATGGATTTCATGGAGCTCCATGGAGCCCATGGATTCGTTAATAAAAGCAGGGGCGCTATATGGAGTTGAGATTTGTGGCTGGGGACGACGGGAGGTGATAGAAGTTTTGCAAGGGCGGTTTGTAAAAATGGCAATGGGCCTCACCAGAAACACACCCGGTTATATTTGGAAACTGGAGGCTGGAAGGAGAAATATTGAGGTAGAGGCGAGGAGGAGGGCACACAGTGGGGCAGAATCCCAAAAAGCTGGCCAAAAGTCAAATTTTTGAGTTGTATTTATTCGTCTATATATGTTCAGATCTTGTTTACTGATAGTCCTAGGACGAAATTCCGGACCGGGCAGGTTTATACCTGCTCTAGGGTCGCCTCGACATCAGTCGACATTCAGCCGCCGTTCGGTACGCATTAAACAAGCGTACGCGTCGAAAAATTCTTGCCTGTTTCGAAGTGCTGTGAAACGGACGGAACTGTCTCAATTTTAATTCTGCAAAATGGAAAAACTTTCTGAAGGTATGCAGAAAATATAATTATGCACAGTTATTGCGTATTTTATGTTTGAAATATCTAAATTTTGCAACAAGTAAACATAAAAAATCATACATTTTTTTTCGAAAATCGATTTTCTAAAGTAGTTTTAAAAATGTCTTCGCGAGTCTCGACCTTGTTTCAACAAGAAACTGATAGTGTACAGTACTAAATATAATATACTAAAAAACTGGCTGCTCAGGAGTGCTCAACGAATAGTTAGACTAATTTTTAGGGAGAAATACGTGGCGCGACATTAACGGACGTGTGAATGTAAACCATTGATTATTACGTTACAGCGCGTTGGTATATTTTCTGTCTATTAACATAGATTAATATTTATTTATCAATTCCATTTGTAGTATGTTCATTTATTGATTAATATTCATAGATCATTTAAATTTTAATACAGTAATTTATTATTCTAAGTGTACGCTTTACGAAAATCTCAACATTTTATAAAATATTCCTGCAAGAACTCTCAGTAGCTAGAACTGTGTTTCCCCCATGTTTGTACGGTGTAACGGTTTTCGGCAGTAAAGGTGTATTAGTGTATACGTACATAGTGTATACGTAGTGTAGACGGCGATTCGGCAAGGCTGACGAGGGGCTCCTAGAGCAGCCATGTATGAAAGAAAGGAGCCCGCCTGCTGTTCAGGCTTTATTATACCTGTTGTATACTGACACAGAGGTGATTCTCGTAAAGACAGATTTCATGTAATGTCGGTTTTTTTTCGTGCAGAATGTATGTAAATATATTTGTTAATCATTTATATCATAAATATTCGTTTTCTTTATAAATATAAAATCATTTTTAGTAGTAATAAATTATTTTTGTACATTTCGAGTCAGAACACCGTATATAGTTTTGTTAAGTATAAAATGATTTCAAAATAATGTCATTCAATTTTGTACATATTTATATTGGTATTTTACAGGGTCTTCCCAATCTTCAAATATGGAATTATCAAGAAGAGATGCTTTTTTCATGGTGAAAGACCGTTTAAAAAACGAACAGAAATTCGTTATTGGAGTTTTGAAAGATGCAATTTTCAAGAAAACAGAACATGTGATACAAGTAGACGAGGATGAAAAGTCATTAGGACTGTTATTTGCAAATTTTCGATCCAGATGGAAAGCAGCAAATAGAGGCCAAGAAAAGTTTCTAAAAAATAATGAAGAATGGTTGAATGGCACCGTATGTTTTTCAACATTATCCGATACTGAATGCACAACATCAACATCTGAGAAGATTGTGAAGAATGATGAAAAAGGAACATCTGGACGACCTTCGAAATCCATTGCTTCATCCAGCGATAGATCTAAGAGGCGAAAGAAGAAATACGTTCTACTTTATCTACAGAAGAATTGACGTATGCTGCTCAAATGAGTTTAAGGACTTCTGGTCAAGTGGATGCTGCTCAAGTTCTTAAAGATGTCACATTAACCAGCCCAACAAGAGCCTCAAAATATATAGCTGCCGTTCGGTCAAAAAATGAGACACCTTTAACCCCAGACGAAGCACTTTCTTTGATGATCGAGAAAGGAGAATCAAAGCGCTCTTATCAGCTATCAAGAAATGCAGCTAGAGCACGTAAATGCAAATTATACCCATCATACCATGAAGTAGAAAAAGCAAAAAATCGTTGTTATCCATCAGTTGTGTACATGAATATTACTGAGTCGTGCGCACAAATTAAACTACAGGCTTTACTTGATCATACCACATACAGAATTATACAACTTCAGGCTGATGTCATCGATACTCTAAATTCTGAAATTCTGCAAAAATTAGTACTTCACTGTAAATGGGGATGTGATGGAAGCAGCGGTCAAAGTGTTTATAAGCAAAAATTTGATGAGGCTGGAAAATCTGATGAAAGCATTTTTTATACTTCTCTGGTACCTTTGCAATTAATCTACAACAATCACGAGACGGATGAAGGAACTATTGTGTGGAAAAATCCTAGACCTTCATCTCCTCGATTCTGCAGACCAATACGATTGCAGTTTGTACATGAAGATGTACAATCAACATTGAAAGAAGTTACCGACATTGAACAGCAGATTGCGGGTCTTGCACCATACACTACTGAACAAAATGAAAAATCAATTTCAGTAACCTATTGTATGTCGTTTACGATGATAGACGGCAAAGTCTGTAACGCTGTAACCGGTACCACTTCTGCACAACGCTGCTTCCTGTGCAAAGCCACCTCTAAAGATTTTAATAACATCGACAAAATTATAAAAATGGACATTACTACAGATAATTTAAGATTTGGCATATCTACATTACATGCATGGATTCGTTTTTTCGAGTGCTGTTTGCATTTGTCGTATAAGCTCACAACTCAAAAGTGGCAAGCTCGTGAAGAGGAAGTGAAAAAGATTGTGAAAGTACGCAAGGAAGACATACAGACTCAATTTAAGACAACACTGGGGCTTATCGTTGATCGACCAAAGCCAGGATATGGCAGCTCAAACGATGGAAATACCGCCCGCCGCTTTTTCGAAAATGCTAATATATCTGCTGAAATAACAGGAGTCAATGAAAATTTAATTCACCGATTTCATGTTATTTTGCAGGCAATTTCGAGCGGGTATGATATAGACGAAGAAAAATTCAAAGACTATTGTGCAAATACTGCCCGTTTATTCGTTGCTTTATATCCATGGTATTACATGCCAGCATCTGTGCACAAAGTGTTGATGCACGGAGCAGAAATTGTAAAATATGCCCCTTTACCGATCGGACAACTTTCTGAAGAGGCCCAAGAGTCACGCAATAAGGACATAAAGAACTACAGGTTACATCATTCAAGAAAATGCTCTCGAGAATCGAATATGAGAGACATTTTCTATAGGCTCTTAGTATCATCAGATCCATTTCTCTCAAGCATCAGGAAATTGCCCCAGAGACCGGCGAAATCTTTACATAAAGAAGCTATAGAAATGTTAAAACTACCTGAAGTCACCAGACAAGAGATAATGAACGATTCCGATTTGGATACAAGTGGGTCAACATCAGAATCCGAATCGAATGATTCCAACATTGAAGATGACATACAAGATTTTTGTTACTAGAAGTAAATAACAGATATTTGATTTATTGCAAATTTTGTACTCAAGAAATTGTTCAAAAATAAAAACATGGCTCAAGCGATTTTCTACTCATTTAAACCTAAAAATATTATGAAACATTTTCTATTAAAAAATATTTAAAAATTGAAAATTTTTTTGGAATCGTCTATATATCGCGTCTGCTATTTTGAAAATTAACATTCATGTAACAAATTCGTAATCAGCGATCCCAAAAACCCTTAAGAAATATGATTGGGTATTTTTTACTGAATTATTTGACTAATTGGTTGAATTATGTCCGCCATTTTGGGTCCGCCATTTTGAAAATCGTAATTCTGATAACAGATTCGTATTCAGCGACCCCGAAAACCCCCGAGAAGAGAATGGGAGATCATTTTGGACACTTTCCGAATTTTGGCCAGCTTTTTGGGATTCTGCCCCACTGTGCGCTAGCAATAAATCTGGTGGTAAAAATCATACACAATTTATCGGTTATAAATTCGATCGCGATAAAATACGGATCACCGGCGCGGAACAATTAACGTGGAAAATTAAAATCAAAGACCCTTTTCCGTGAAAAACGTTCAAGTGCTCCACACCAACGTCGCACGGAGATCAACTCAGAGGACGCAGAGCCATAAATCAACGACGAACGCAGACCCCGAGAGAAGACCCAAGCCAGCTACGCACACACGGACTGCAGGTCAAAACACCAGCCTATATCCATTACGAGAAAAACCAAACGCCACCTGACAGCC
The DNA here is from genome assembly GCA_951751655.1 of Ophion costatus. Lineage (NCBI taxonomy): Eukaryota > Metazoa > Arthropoda > Insecta > Hymenoptera > Ichneumonidae > Ophion > Ophion costatus. Next base: position 11,858,643 of record OX632357.1, on the reverse strand, counting down.
CACCAACGACAGCATTGGCACGAGCTAGGTACAAGATCATCATCAAGTAAGTCATAAACTCATAATGTCCACACCAATCCAAATGGAGACTTCGGAAGACCTTCATCCAACTCAACAGAGTCAAACCTACACATCAACAAGCGCGAGTAATTATTATCAACCACACTTCGAAAATAACACTTATCCGTTACACGCTAATTATAAAGAATTCACAAGATACTTACCTGAGTTCGATGGGACCCCCAAAACATGTTCCCTAAATAACTTCCTAAGCTATTGCGACAACGCAAAAGAATTTATCCCAGCTGTAAGCGAACGATTAATCATCACATTGCTCAAAAGTAAATGCAAAGGAATCGCATGTGACAGCCTTGAAATTTTCGCAATTTCAACTATCGACGAACTCACAATTATCCTCAAACGAAAATTCATTCCTTCCAAACCCCCACTCACTTGGATTAATGACATGAGCACAATCCAGCAAAAAGACAAAGAGACAGTACTCAGCTTCTACAGCAGACTAAATACTGAATTAAAAAAGACTCATCAAGCTATCGAAACATCCAATCTCAGATCAATCGAAGGAGCAAAAATATTCGCGGAAGACGCAGCAACAGATCAATTTAGAAAAAGCCTAAACGCAGCCTATCGTCCCCACATAGCATGCAAACGATACGAGTCACTCGAAGACATTTTCAAACACGCTACAGAAGTCGAGAAAATGTTAGGACCAATTGACGCAGAAAACACACAAGCAACTTGCCTACCAATTCAACCTTCTAACAGAACAAATAACCAAAACGAAAACAAATCTGGAAGCTCAATCAAATTCTGCACATACTGCAAAAAGACAAATCACGCGAAAAACGATTTCTTCCGTTTAGCGAAAGACAATCAAACAAAAGACACGACGAACAAAAACAACGTATCGTGCAACTATTGCAAAAAACTAGGTCACACTATCAGTCAATGCCGTAAACGAGCATATAATAATGGTCGAAAAGACGAGGCCCAAACTGGAAAGCAGCCGGGAAACGAGTCGACGACCCCTCGACCAGGCGTCTCGGCGGGCCCCAACACACAAGGACGCCAGACACAGTAAACCCACCACCGAAACAAAAAATCCTCCGAGCCTTTTGCAACCTGAGCACCAACACAAATAATTACAACTCACCCACGATTCAAATCGAATCCGAAGACCTAAAGAAAACTCATACATCAACACTCGTAGACTCAGGATCACAACTAAATCTAATAACAATCGCCAACATTGTTCATCCGAATCTTATAGACAATTTAAAAATCTATGAATTATACGGAATTTCGATCACCGACAAACCCAGGACACTCGAACAAATCGACATCGCTATCCATAACCAGTCCGTAGAATTTAACGTTGTCCCAGATGATTTTCCCGTGGAATTTGATGCAATCCTTGGCCACGAAACAATCGGCGAAAGCAAAGGTAGAATCGACTGGGAAGGGCGTTACGTGCGCCTCAATAACGTGGACATCCCATATGCGAACACAGAATCACTTCTTCTGCGGGCCAGACAGAAAACGATCACGTTCATTCGGGTCCAAAGCCCACTAGACACAGGCTACGTACCTCGTATACCCTTTCGAGACGGCGTTTTTGCAGGAGAAGCCTTGGTTCGAAACACCAACGGTAAAGCCTACCTGTACGCCATAAACACCTTGAACGAAGACGTCAGAGTAGAGGTTCCCGTAATTCCACTCTATCCTTTCGATATGAGTACAGACGAGAATGATCAAAAAGATGACGACCCCGTGAATCAACAGGCCCTAGAGCACGAAAAACCTCGGACGCGAGAAAACCGTGCCAACGGAGTAATGAACCATTTGCGGCTCGATCACCTTAATGACGAAGAGCGTAATGCGGTATCTACACTCGTAGAAGAATACGTAGAACTCTTTTATCTACCTGGCGAACCCCTTCGGTCAACAAGCGAATGCAAACATCGAATTCCCACCGTAGACGATCGACCGGTTAATACGAGACAGTACAGACACCCACCGTTTCAAAAACCGGAAATAGAAAAACAAATTAACGATCTGCTACAATTAAACATCATCGAACCCTCGAAGTCGCCTTATAATTCACCAGTATGGATAGTTCCGAAAAAAGCAGACTCAAAGGGCAACAAACGTTGAAGACTCGTAATTGACTTTAGAAAACTCAACGACGTCACCATGCTTACCCCTTGCCGTTAATAACAGACATTCTCGACCAACTCGGCGGCGCGAGGTACTTCTCAATTTTTGACTTAGCATCTGGCTTTCACCAGATAGAAATGGATCCGCAAGACAAACACAAAACGGCCTTCACGACCCCTCACGGTCATTACGAATTCAACAGAATGCCATTCGGCTTGAAAAACGCCTCAGCCACATTCCAACGATTAATGGACCTTGTACTAAAAGGATTACAGGGGAATGATTTATTCGTATACTTAGATGATATAGTAATTTACGCGCGATCAATTGAAGAATATGAACGTAAATTCAGAAAACTCGCTGAAAAATTACGCAACGCAAACTTAACTCTCCAAACGGAAAAATGCGAATTTTTACGAACCGAAGTGAGATACCTAGGGCATCAAATTTCGGCAGACGGATTACAACCAGATCCGAAAAACATCGAAGTCGTGAGAGAATTCAAGACACCGAAGACTCCAAAAAATGTTAAAGAATTCTTGGGTCTAGCCGGATACTACCGCCGATTCATAAAAAACTTCGCGGCGATAGCAAAACCTTTATCGGATCTCACCAGCAAAAACGTCAAATTTCGTTGGACATCGCAACACCAACTAGCATTCGAAACCTTACGAGACAAGCTAAGCTCAATGCCAATTCTCCAATATCCAAATTTTTCGGAACCATTCATCGTAACGACCGACGCATCCAACTACGCAGTCGGTGTAATCCTTTCATAAGGAAAGATCGGAGAAGACCCTATGATCGCAGTTGCTTCAAGGGTCCTCAACAAGGCCGAAAGGAATTATTCCACGCTAGAGAAAGAGATGGTCGCAGTGGTGTTCGCCCTAAAAACCTTCCGACCCTATCTTTACGGCAGGTCATTCACACTGCTGACCGACCACCGGCCACTTGTCTGGGTAAATTCCATGAATGACCCGACGTCACGTGTACTGCGATGGAGAGAAAGACTCAAGGAGTTCGATTTTGAAATCCAGTACAAACCAGGAAGAGTTAACACCAATGCCGATGCACTCTCTCAAAATCCGATAACTCTTCCCATCAAATTAAAATGGCCAATTAGTAACACCCCATATGGAGGAAAAACCCTTCATCCGCATCCAGGTATCGCAAGGACATATTCATCATCAGAAACTATCGCCAAAAATAAAAGAACGAAAAAATCAAAACCTACTTCGGAAGACGACATCACAGACGTCTATCCTCTGAATCAAGCAATTCCCATTCCTCGAGCAACAGACTTCACAGATACGGCAGTTCCGAGAGAAACGTACGTAAGTCCCGTTGCAGAAGGATCTGAGGAAATTAAAAATAAAAAAACCTCTAATTCCCAGGCAAACGATCTCATCGATGCGGTAGTTTCGAGAGAACCGCACGTGGGTCCGTGGGCCAAGGGATCTTTTCTACCTCAAGGTGACCGGCCTGATCAACCGATCATCAGCGATCTCAACAAAAAGAGACCGCGTCCTAAATCAAATTCTTCAGAGCATCAAGACACAAATTCTTCAGAGCATCAGAGAGCAAACTCGTCAAAACATAAAAAAACGAATCCTGCAGAGCATCAAAAATCAAATCATTCAGAGCATCAAAAATCAAATCCTTTAGAGCATCAAAAATCAAATCCTTCATAGCATCAAAAATCAAATCCTTCAGAGCATCAAAAATCAAATTCTTCAGAGCATCGAAGATCAAATTCTTCAGAGCATCGAAGATCAAACCCTCCAGAGCATAAAAAATCAAATTCTTCAGAGCATCGAAGATCAAATTCTTCAGAGAATAATAAATCAATTTCTTCAGAGCATCGAAGATCAAATTCTTCAGAGCACCAAAAATCAAATTCTTCAGAGCATCGAAGATCAAAGTCTTCAGAGCAATAAACTCCAATCTCATCGAACCACCGAGGATCGAATGCATCAGAAAATAAAAAATCGAATTCACCCAAATAGCGAAGGGAAAAACGCACAATCGTAATCAAAAGGAGAAGCGACATCCGTCGATACCTCCCTTCCGGAAACCCTTCAAATCGGAATCTTCATCGTCATCGGATGACGACGAGGAATATACCATCCACATGGCACCGAGCAATTTCAGCACGCTTAAAACCCCTTCATCCTCAGAGCAAGAATCGGACGACAGCAGCTTAAACAACGTCGCCAAAAAAACCGGGAAACGCGCCTGCGAAACAGCGGGACGCACTCCATCACCTATAGGACGAGCGAAAAACAAATCGTATAAAATTCCCAGCCGTCCAAACAGCCAAGGAAGCGCAAACGAAGAAGCCATCGTCGAAGACAAACAATTTCCTCCTACGAGAAACGAAAATTTCAAGGAAAGTCACACGACTGAACCTATGGACATAAGCTCCTTAAACGAGGATAGAGAATTAGCAGACGAAATTGATACAAGTCAAGTCACGAAACTCCCAAACGCTAGTACGAAGCAACGCACAACCAACGCAAAAAATACCACAAAAACGAGGAAACCAACTCCTCTACCAACGCGCAGATCCTCCAAACAAAGGAAAGCCAAGAAATGCTTCTGCTGTCCAGACGCAAGTGGTCACGCACATGCGAGTGCCACCCGCGCTCAAACAAAGAAAAAAGAAAACGCACTACCGAAGGGTAATCAACAGGCAAAAACGACCGGAAACCCTCCCGGCCGGGAACAGCCCTCACCCACCCTTCCACATGTCGCAAACACCGAGAGCTCCGAGAACGAATCTTCACAGCATCAAGGAAAAATCCCATCCGCGTTAATGCTAAACAAACCCTCCCCCAACTCGCAAAATAGAGACAACAATAGCGAAACAAACACCGCCGAGGAAGAACCAATAAGCAACAACGAGCAACGACCGGAATTCGTTAATGTCATCGAAACAAGAGACAACATCGAAATGACAAAGAACAATTACATTTGTTTCATTTCAGCCGATGGCACAGTCTCGAGCGAAATCAGTAAGCAATTAATCGAGACGGGCTTGCTCAAAAATCTATCTCCGGCGAATACCTTCGAAGTCGGGCAAGTCCTCATCGCCGGAACACCAAAGAAAAGCGTGTTCGCTCTGGTAACACAGGAAAACGGCACATCGCCTCTAACAAAAGAAAATCTTATCAAAACCCTAAGAAATCTAAAAACATCAATGAAGAAGTTGAACATCAAATCAGCAGCGTTTTCCCAAAAGCGTAGCAACCTCAACGACTCAACGTGGACAAAAATAAAAAACATTCTCCAAGAAATATTCGCGGACACCGCGATCGAAATAAAAATCTGCCGCGACGAAATCATTGTTCCACCTGAACGAGACAGGCCAGAAATAATAAAAGAATGCCACGAATCTCCAGTAGCAGGCCATAAAGGCGTCACGAAGACATACAACAGAATTAGGCAGCAATATTTCTGGGACAATCTCAAAAAGCAAGTGGAAGACTACATCCGACAATGCGCCAGTTGCCAGAGGAAAAAATTGGTGAGGATTAAAACCAAACAAACTATGGTCATCATAGACACCCCGATCAGCGTATTCGACAAAATTGCGATGGATATAGTCGGACCGATAACTCCAGAATCTGAACTTGGTCACCGTTTCATACTAACCATTCAGGACAATCTCTCGAAATTCTCATTTGCCATTCCGCTGAAGAGCGCTACGGCCCAAGAAATAGCCTACGCATTAGTCGCGGAATTCATCTGTCTATTCGGATGTCCAAAGTAATACTCACGGACCAAGGTGCAGCCTTCATCGGCCGAGTGATGAAACAATTAACTAAAATCCTGAAAATTAAACAAATCAAAACAACAGCATTCCATCCACAGTCGAACGGATCACTCGAGCGAAATCACCAAGTGCTCACGGATTACCTGAAACATTACACCAATAAAAAGGATTGGCACAAGTGGCTACGACTGGCAACTTTCGCATACAATACGAGCGTACACGAAGGCACAAAATTCACACCCTTCCAGATAGTCTGCGGCAAAGAAGCCCGACTACCTTCACAGTTCTCGTACCTGGACGAAATTTTAACGTACGACGAACACGTAAGAAATCTCGCTCATCATCTCCAAGAAGTACGGACATTGGCACGCAATAACCTCGAAAACGCCAAACAAAAATCCAAAGTTTATTACGATAAAAGAATCAATCCCGTGAACTTCCAAATTGGAGATAAAATCTACCTAATAAAAAATCAACGAATAGGAGATTTCGACGACAACTACCTAGGTCCTTGCGAAATTACACAAATCTTCCCAGTACAAAATGACATCGAAATCGCATTAGGAATCAATAAGCGGAAAATAATCCATTGCGATCGCGCTAAGTTAGCACACTAATAAATCAACCTCATAAGCCCAAAACCCGGTGCACTCACACCTGCACGACTCTTTTCAAATCTGGTAAGACCCCCATAGCATTCCCCTAACCATCGAACTCGACTCTCACAATTTAAATAAACATACGAATATTTTGCGAATTTACCTTAACATATAAGATTAATTATATAACTATTATTCAAATACATGTTAATCTTAATATTATATAAAATCAAAACAAACTCATACCTACCTATTCCTTATTCACTCACGCTGGCACCTTCACCCAGATAAAATACAAAAATAAGAAGCGAAACATAATGGTTCACAACATTACACTACTGTATCAGATTAAAGCGCAAACATCAGTAGTGTAATGGGGCCGATTCTAATACAAAATTCCTACTACCGACATGTTACCGACATTTAGCCGTAAATCGTACCAAAAAGCGGTCGGTAAGGTAGGAATTTTGCAGTAGAATCGACCCCTGCATTATCGACTGTCGATGTCTACTTACCGACCGATGGTGGGGGCTGTCTGCTTACCGACCGATGGTGGGGGCTGTCTGCTTACCGACCGATGGTGGGGGGCTCTCTGCTTACCGACCGATGGCGATCCGCTCCGCCGACGCGGGGGGGGGGCAAACACGGGGACCCACAACCGACTCCTAGCGAGGCCGCGCAACGACTGACAAAGAGTCGAAGTGCTTTTTAGTAAAAGGGACTTCCCCTCCCGCCAGAAGGAGGGAGTGGCGGTAGGACGAGTGGAGGGGGGGCCGATTTCTCAGAAATCCTTTCCGTGACCTGACAAAGAGCCCCCTCCCCCTCCAACAGTCAGCGGGGAGAAGAATAGGGGGGGGGCTGATTTCTCAGAAATCGTTTTAAAAATTTGAGGATGGTGAGTCATCGGGCGTCTTCTGCGGCTTGACCCCCCCCCCTCCAAGCGATAGTTTTGTCTATACATTGACGCGTTGAAACCTGTCAGCGACTTGAGGTGTTGAATGATTATTTTCTGAGAATTTGAAACCTAGGGGAGGGGGTGTTTAAACATTGATTATCCAGTCAAAATGGCGGTTGGATTACGTCAGAGGCTTTCGATGCGTGACATTTTTCTGCGCTCGGAACCCCCCGCCCGCAATTAGTAGGTGATAAGAGGAAATAAACAGATCAAAAAGACCGCTGTTTATACTGGAGCCATGCGACGTTTCGCGCGCGTGCAAAAACACACACCCCCCCCCCCCCCCCCGCCAATCAAATGCGATATCGGTAACCGTCGTCTCGGCCGCCATGAGAAATAAGTGGGGGTGTCTAGAAAAATATTTGTCAGTATAGCCTCCCCGCCGATATGAGTCATTCCAGAGATTCAAAAAATGCCCTTTCTCAAAATTTGAATAAGTTTGCCTCCGATCAATTTCGAAACGCTCCTCCTCCCCCCTCCCACTCAAAAGTTCCAAAGATCAAAGGGAGTAAAGCATTCAACGATAATGTTCATCCCGAGCGATACGGAACTGTAGGTGATTAGCGAGAAAAATAACCTCTTGTCGAGAAGTTGCTGCGGAAGACTGCGCAATAAAAACGATCATGCGGTGCAGCGAAAAACAAAATTCGTCCAAGAGACGGGAATTAAGAGTGCGCATCGAACGATTGTTGAGAGACATTCAACAATTCAAGGGGGAAATAGACTCGTGGGTGCAGATGCATTCGCTGAGGATATTTGATAAAATTAATTTGGAGCCACGGCCCGCGAAAAATCTCCTCACCGACAAACGTCATTGGTCGAAGGCATTTCGAGAAAAATGTTGAGTACGAGATTGAAAAGAGAGCACCGTCTCGCTGCTTGGAACTCGATCTTGTGTATACAAACTCGACGTTCGAGCCGGCGCGCATACACTCACACACACACGCGCGCGCGCGTATGAGGTTGTGTAGAGATCTTCTTCTCAAATATATATTCGCGAGCCCTTCTGCATAGGCATTTGATTTCAATTCATCGGGTAGTCGTGACCATGGATGATTGCGATAAAATTATCGATACGTTGAGGGGTGCGCGGAACACTTTCTCTCACGTGGAGAAGTGGCAAAAGTTCTATGACGTGCATGTCAAACTCTTGGGGCAAACATTGAAAAAACCAGAGCTCAACGTCGGTCAAAAACTTAAAATTCTATCGACAATAGCGAAATTGTTGTCGTTGAAGGAAAAAATCTTGCGTGGAGCAAGCAGCGCTGGTGTAAGCGGTGCTGGTGCGAGCGATGCTCGTGATAAGCTCAAGTGGGTCGATCTCGAGGCGGCATTCAAAAATCGCATAAAGACAGGCTCGATCGTGAATTTCGAGCACAAAGATGTGCACAGTTTCCTCGAAGATGCGATGCGCGTGGTAGTATCAAAACTCGACCATATCGTGCGCGAGGCGGGTAACGTGAAGGTGAATGTGACTTTAGCGTGCAAATTTCACCTCATGAAGGTGGATGAAATCATTAAGGAGGAAAAGACAATTCAAACGAAAAACGCAATCATTCTGCGATCGAGCAACATTGCCGAGTGGTTCATCGAGCACGTCCAAGCAAAACTCTCCGCAAAAATCGAGAACTTTCAGGAAAAAGAGTCGGTATGGACGTTACACGAAATCTCACATCTACTTGTGAACATCAACAAGTACGAACCACTGGGAGGAAGCTCGTCCACCTACACGCGTCGCCCGCAAGATATACAGATGAAACGGGCCGTCATCAATATCGAAAACAATGACCCCTATTGTTTTCTCTGGTCCGTCACCGCAGCTCTCTCACCACGACCGAGGCGTGATGCCCATCTCACGAGTTCGTATCCTCATTACAGCGAGGTGCTCATCTACGAAGGTCTGCATTTCCCGATGAGTTTGTCAAAGATCACAAAATTTGAGCGATCAAATGGCTTATCGATCCATGTGTATGGCATTGATGGTACGACAAAAGACGGCATTAGTAAAATTGTGCCGATATATCTGAGTAAGCAATTGTCAGATAAACCGACGATTCATCTACTCATGATCAAGGCGGAAATCGATGAGGAGGAGGAGGCGGAGGAGGAGGAGGAGGAGGAGGATGCCGTTCCTAAGGTGTATCATCATTTCGCGTGGATTAAAAACATGTCGCGACTCTTGAGTGTGCAGGCGTCGAGGAAAGGACATCACCTGTGGATTTGCGACCGGTGCTTGTGCCACTTCATCACAGAAGAAATATTGCAACGCCACAAAGAGGACTGCAGTAATAATTGTCGTGTTACTTTTCCCGAAGGTACGAATACAATATTGAAATTCAAAAATTACAAGCCCAAGGAAATAGTTCCATTTGTAATTTATGCGGATTTGGAATGTTTGCTCGAACCTGTCACAGACCACAGGCTAACACTGTAAATTATCAGAAGCACACCCCTCACAGTATTGCGTACTATAAGCATTGCAGTTTCAATGACGCTCTCTCGAAGTACAAGGCGTTTCGTGGAAAGGCCTGTATCGAATGGCTCATGCGTGAACTAGAAGGACTCGCCAGCTCATTGCACGACATTTTTCAAACTATAGTACCAATGAGACCTTTGAATAGCGATGAAAGTCAAAGTTTCAAATTGGCCGAAAAATGTCACATTTGCGAAAAACCATTTGCGCCCACGAACGTGAAAGTGCGAGATCATTGTCACTTTACGGGCAAATTCCGCGGTGCCGCTCATCAAGAATGTAATTTGAATTACAAAATTGCCCACGTAGTGCCGATAGTTTTTCACAACTTGTCGGGATACGACGCACACTTTTTGATAGTAGCATTGGCTCGAACCTTCGAAGGATCCATGAGTCTTTTGCCAATTAACAAGGAGAAATATATTTCATTTTCGAAGCGCGTCAAAGGTACACGCGTGCAATATCGATTCATCGACTCTTTGAGATTCATGCCGAGTAGCATCGAAAAATTAGCATCATACCTGAAAAGCGCTAAAAAATAGTAACACGCAAGCATTGCGCTAACGCAACGGAATTTGAATTGTTGACGAGAAAAGGCGCTTTCCCCTATGACTACGTGAACTCTTGGATGCGACTCGATGAGACTGAATTGCCCGCGAAAGAGAAATTTTTCTCCACATTGAGTAATGAAGATATTTCGGCATACGATTACGCGCACGCGTGCAAAGTTTGGACTGTCTTTAATCTTAAAACTTTAGGTGAATATTCCGACTTGTATTTGAAAACTGATGTACTCCTACTGACAGATATTTTTGAGAATTTTCGACGAAATTGTATTGACACGTACGACCTCGATCCATTGCACTATTTTACCGCACCCGGTCTATCCTTCGATGCGATGTTAAAATGTACCGATGTAGAACTCGAGCTCTTGCTCGACGTTGACATGTTAATGTTCATCGAGAAAGATATTCGCGGTGGCGTAGCGCAGTGCTGCAATAGGTACGCGAAAGCAAATAATCGCTATATGCGAGATGATTTTGAGCCAAACGAGCCCGCGTCATACTTGATGTATTACGATGTCAATAAGCTGTAAGTAGTAGGACTGGAGCGGTTCTAACCCACCGTTTGAGTGGAGGGAGCGAGGGGAAGGGGTGGGTGGAGCGAGCGGCGCGGGAGGGAGGGGGCGAACGGCGAGTGAGGGGAGGGGGCGGGGCGCGGGGAGGGAGCGCGGGGAGGGGGATGTGTGTGTGTGTGTGTGTGTGTGTGTGTGTGTGTGTGTGTGTGTGTGTGTGTGTGTGTGTGTGTGTGTGTGTGTGTGTGTGTGTGTGTGTGTGTGTGTGTGTGTGTGTGTGTGTGTGTGTGTAAATGTTTCAACCACCTCGTCCGAAAGTCTCAAATTTTACGACTCTTTTTCCTTACGTCGAGCGCCAGGGACCGTCATACCCTGTCGCTTCGCATGTGCAGCTCGGGTCCCATCATTCCATAGGTCCACACTTGAAAACCCATAAAATTTTACGATAGCATGCGACGAAGACAGTGATCCGGGCAAAAAATGCATTTCCATTTTACAGGGCTTTAGTTTTTCATCTCTGAATGAAAATATATACAGAGAGTGCAACGTCAAACCTTGATGCCGACACTTGAGATCATGCAGGTCTGGACAAGTTAGCCCCATGGTTAAGGATTTTTTCTTCGTTAACACCACTCTCCAAGCTATTAGAATTTTTTTTACTGCTCCGCTATTCAGAGCATACATGATAACGGGGTGTTTATGTTGAAAAACTATAAACTTTTGGAGATCTATGGATCGGAGACCGTTTAGGCTTCGACCGTGGGCCACTTCAGCGCCGAGAGCTCATGAATTTTTTTTTCACTACCCGCATCTCGACTGAGATGCTCTTTTATTTTTCCCGGCATTCCAAAGCGATATTAGAAAATTCTCGTGGGCTGGTGATATTTTCCGAGATGATAGGGAAAGACGAAAAATGTCTAAAGGGGAAAACCATGCTTAATCATCTGCTGCGCTCAAAAGTGTTCGCACTTTCGATCGAGCAGTCAGTTAGTGAACATCATCTCTTTTGGGAAGCCTCGTTTCATCAAATATGGAGAGCAACGCGGAGATGTCAGAACAAGTCTTGCACGACCAAGCCGCGCTCCTAAGTTCATTCGAAGATTTTGCTGTGTGGGAACAACGGTGCGTTGAGTTTATCGAAGAATTGGAAACGCAAAGCCGGATTAAGCGCCCGCGACTATCAATTGGACTTCAACAGTCATTGATAGCCCAAATAGCGCGGCTGGAAGGGTTGAGGAATTCTGTGCGTAATCATTTTATACACACGGGTGCAGGACACGGTCATCATGGGCTAATCTGGCGAGAGATTAATACATCCTTCAATAGTCGAATATTGACCGGTTCCGTAATCAATCGCAACCACATCGAACCACGGCAATTTCTCGATGCTCGCGACCTAGGGCTTCAACATGTGCAAAATACTATCTGCAAACACAACAGTATTAAAGTTAATACAGTGTTTGATGGCGAATTCGCGAGTGGAGACAAACATGCCAATAAAAGTGTCAACACGCGAAACTGCGAACTATTTAATACAAGCGATTTGAATGAGTGGTACCAGCAACCCGTTATGGAGCCCACTTTAACCTCACTCGACGAATTTCAAGAACGAGATAGTGGCTGGGCTTTGCGGAAAATACTTAACCTCACGATAAATGTGAATAAGTATAATCCGATGCGTGCTGGGTGCTCCATATCATTGCCGCGGGAAATAATGATGAAGAGGGCTTTGGTTAACGTCAAATCGCGTGATAATGCATGTTTCGCGTGGGCAGTTGCCGCTGCTCTACACCCAGCTGAACGACACAGTGACCATCCGTCGTCTTACCCCCATTATTCGACAGTGCTGAATCTGAAGGATATCGAATTCCCAGTGACGATACATCAAATAAAAAAATTTGAACTGCAAAATAATCTGTCGATCAATGTGTATACCACCACCACGAAAAAGGACATTGTTCCAATACGCGTGACTCAAGAGAAGAAGGGGAAGCACATCAATTTGCTGTACATGCAAGATACTGAGGACGACAATGTGGGGCATTTCGTATGGATCCAGAACTTGTCGAGACTCGTGAGGGCGCAACTGAGCAAGAGGGAGCATAAAAAATATATATGCGATCGGTGTGTAAATTTAGCATTATTAATACAAAATTACATATCTACTAAAGGAGAAAATTGGGGAAAAAAATCTTGTTTGTTTTGCAGGTGTTTGCATTACTTGGGATCCGAGGATAAATTGCAGTCGCACGAGGTCGATTGTGGAGCAATAAACGACTGCGCAATCCGACTACCGAATGACACCAACAAATGGCTCCAATTCACCAACTTTAGCCGGAAAGAGCGGCATCCCTTGATTGTGTATGCCGATTTGGAGTGTGTTTTAGCAAGGACTGATGAGAAGAACCGAGCAAATCTATGTATCAACATCATGAAGTGTTTAGTATAGGATACTACGTGTGTCGTGGGTATGATCAAACACTATCTTCATATCACTCACGTCGCAGTAGCGATTGTGTTTCGTGGTTTGTCGAAGAACTGAAAAATCTAGCATTGCGCAAAAAAGAAATTTTCTGTGACAATGTCCCAATGATTTATCCGATACCGAGCGAGTGGGCCAGTTTTCGCAAAGCGACCCAATGTCATATATGCAGGAAACCATTCGCGCAAGAAGATGTACGCGTTCGAGATCATTGCCATCTGACTGGACGCTATAGAGGCCCTGCCCATTCTAATTGCAACTTAATCTACAAACAGTCATTCTTCATTCCCATAGTTTTTCACAGTTTATCCGGTTATGATGCGCATTTTATAATCAAGGAAGTAGCCACAGCGTTCGAAGGAAAAACCGATGTGCATCACAAAGGAGAAATACATCTCCTTCACGAAGCATGTTGAAATTACAGACGATTCAAAACACAAGATCCAATTGCGCTTTGTCGACTCATACAAATTCCTCAACACCAGTCTCGACAAATTAGCCTCATTTTTGACCGAGGACAAACTCAAAACTTTACGCATGCAATTCCCAACGCTATCGACGGACAATTTCAATTTGCTGACGCGAAAAGGGGTCTTCCCTTATGAGTATATTGATGACGTGACCAAGCTAGACGACACTTGCCTACCACTACAAGACGCCTTTTATAGTTCCCTGACAGATGCTACAGTATCCGAGAGCGAGTACACACATGCTGAGAAAATTTGGGAGCGGTTCTCCATTCGAACACTGGGCGACTATAGCGATTTATACTTGAAGACAGATGTCTTGTTATTAGCTGATATTTTCGAAAACTTTCGAAATACGTGCATCGAGAGCTATGGCCTAGATCCCGCGTATTACTACACATTGCCGGGGTATACCTGGGATGCAATGCTAAAACATTCGAATGTCAAGTTTGAATTACTAACCGACATCGACATGGTTTTATTCGTTGAGCGGGGTATACGCGGTGGTCTCAGTCAATGCTCAAACCGATATGCACACGCTAATAACAAGTACATGGAGTCGTTTGATCCATCGAAAGCATCGTCATACTTGATGTATTTTGACGTCAACAATCTGTATGGATGGGCAATGTGTCAACCTTTGCCATACACAGATTTTCGATGGGTCAACGACATGTCCAAGTTTGATCCATCTTCCATCGCGCTAGATTCACCGACAGGCTACATCCTTGAAGTCGATTTGGAATATCCACAATCTCTACATGATGCGCACAAAGACCTGCCGTTTTGTCCAATACATGAAAAACCGCCGGGTAAGCAGGGGCAAAAGCTGTTAGCAACCGTCTGTGATAAAAAACGCTACATCATTCACTATCGAATTTTACAGCAGTGCTTACGACATGGACTTTGCCTTACGAAAATCCATAGGGTATTACAATTCACACAATCTCCATGGCTACGTTCATATATCGAGTTAAATACGCAATTTCGAACGCTAGCCAAAAACGATTTTGAAAAAAATTTATTCAAATTAATGAACAATGCGGTGTTTGGCAAAACGATGGCGAATGTGCGCAATCATGTCGATGTAAAGCTTTTGACGAAATAGGAAGGCAGATATGGTGCAGAGGCGATGATTGCGAAGCCAAACTTCCACAGCCGAAGTGTTTTTTCGGAAAACCTTATTGCTGTAGAATTGCGCAATCTCGAGGTGAAATTCAACAAGCCGATATATGTGGGTATGTGCATAGTCGACATATCCAAATCATGCTTGTATGGATTTCATCACGAGTATATGGTACCTCTGTATCGGGATAAGTGTAAAATAATGTATACCGATACGGATAGTCTCATATATAACATTGAGAGCGATGATATGTACATGGACATGAAGCGCGACATTGTAAAATTCGATACGAGCGATTATTCGATGGACGATAGGTATGGTATGCCGCTTGTCAACAAGAAGGTACCCGGTCTCATGAAAGACGAATGTAATGGTGCAATTATGACGGTGTTCATTGGACTTCGATCGAAAATGTATGCGACACGTGCTGAGGGTAAGAAGGACACTAAAAAAGTCAAAGGTGTCAAGAGCAGTGTTGTGGCTAGGACAATCACATTCGACGATTATGCCCGATTCTTAAAGGAAGACATTGAAATGATGCGTAGTCAAACGTGTATTCGATCGAAGTTGCACAAGGTCTACACCATTCGTGAGACGAAAATCGCTCTAAGTCCTCATGATGATAAGCGGTATATCATACCTGGGACCTCTGAGACCCTACCATGGGGGCATTACAGCATACCGTTGTAACAAACTATCATGCATATAAACTCGATGTAAAATTGTGTACATTTTTGTAAATACTTGATGTATAAAACTTGTGAAAATTGTGTATGTTTTTGTAAATATTAACTCGATGTAAAACTTGTTTGTTGTAAATATTTGATTTTGTAAAAATGGACTTTTGTAAGTAAAGGAAACGGCTTTTGTAATCCATGTGTACCCATTATTTCCCGCATACACTGTTCGAGAGTGGGGGGAAGAAGGGATTGGAGGGAGAGAAAACGCCTGCTGTGGCGCACCACGTTGACGGGTAGAAAGAGAGTCATAAAAGTCTAAATGTTTTTGGCCTCTTTTATTGACGACTACAAATCAGATTTACTTATCCAACTATTGTGGGCATTGTCGAAACCCAGCCATTTTACAAACATTCGATGACCACGTTTTTTTAAATTTGTAAAATTTTTTCTACAAATCAAGAATATCGATCCACTTATAATTACCACGAAGACTAAATTGCATCCACATCTTATTTTTCAATGTACGATTGAAACGCTCGCAAATGGAGGCCTTCAAGTTGCTATATGTTGAATACATGTGTATATTGTACTTTTTCATTAGGGATTTAAAGTGACAATTGTAAAATTCTTTTCCCTCGTCGACGTGCAAGTGCTGTGGTATGCGTCCCTTAACGAGTATCGACTTCATTGCGGCTGCTGCATCTTTACCACACTTACTCAGCATTGGTACGGCCCAGGCGAATTTTGAGAAAGTAACGATGACGGTGAGGAGGAATTTATGTTCGGTGTTTTGATGTGCGTCCGATGACATATCGACGAGATCAGCTTGCCAGGTCTCATCCAAGCCACGGATGTCCACATGTCGACGCGGATAGCTTCGTCGAGCAGGCTTATGTAGCTCCAGCACGAGAGCGCTCTTTTTCTCGTTCATTTTCTAGTCCACTCAGTCGCGCATCCACTGCAGCAATGGTCCGTGAATTACGAATCACCAAATCTTGTAGATTTTTGACATTGGCCTCGCGTGTCTTTGCAATATCTCTCATCGTAGCTTCAAGTCCATTAACCAGCAACTGATTACTCTCGTTCATTTCTTTGCGAATGTTCTTAATGATAGTTCGGGATCTTTTGTGTAAAGTACTTAGAGTGATGGCGTCGTCTTCCCCTTCCGGATTGGCAATGTTACACAATCGTTTCTGCCCCACGTCATAATGACCATCTACGGTGGTTTTAAACCCAATCCCAGGTCGGCCTGGAGGACCTTGCTTACTGAGGAGTACACTCTGACGCAATTGGCGTCCAAACACATCGACACTCATGATGAGAATGCATAAATTTTCCGACGCCCAGTTAATAAATTATTTCAGCTTCACGCAATTCCTCGATAATCGATATAATTTCATTCGCATGAGCCGAATTTCTGGCTGCTTATGATGCCAGAAGTAGACGAAGACGGTCTACCAGCTCATTGGGATTGTCCCAATATACATAGTCCAATTGAGCGTTTTTTCTAGCCAGCTTATACGTTGGCATACCCTTTCCCACGTGGTGATCGGCTATATTTGCAATATAAGTGTTGAATTTGTGATAGGTATTACGCCGTATAGCCGCACTAGGCTTATAAAATTTTTTGTGAGCATTCGTCGCAATGACTATTTTTTCATAGTTTTTCAAATCGTCTGGTGTGAGAGTTTCGACATTGGGCACTTTTTTAAACAGCAGCTCAGTTAATCCAACAGTTTTCGCATAATTCACGTCTCCCACACGAATATGTTGAGAGTCGAAATTTATCGGAGAATCACCAATCATTAATCGGTTGTTTGAGAGATTCCGCACACCATATGATACATCCAGGCTTGCTTTTCTGTTTGTTCGGAACAGCAGGAGATATCGGTGATTAAGTCATCGACATTTTGTGAGTCATCATCATCATCCTCATATATCAATTTGAAAGAATCTTGTGTTTCACTCTTGAAGGAATCGTGTGTCTCGTTCTTCAATTCATGTTTCACACTATTTATCGCATCTCCTTCTTTATCGTCGGCTTTTTCATCCTTGATTTCCTCCTTCGCCGGCTCACCGTTTTTGTATGACACCAATTTCTCCAATGGTCTGACTATAGGCTTAAAGACATCTCGCATTCTCTGCTCATCACTCTCTTTGCCAATTTTCATCATTCGATGCTTTCGTCTGATTGCATCGCTCGCCTTGGCAATTTCACGCAATACATTTTTTTCTCTCAACAGTTGTTCGCTCTTCATGTTGTCACTGTCGACGCGTGCACAATACTGCCTCTTGAACCACCAGCGACGAGTCATTTTTCAATGGTGAGAAAATAATCAAAACCTTGTCTATATCGACCCTCGTTCATATTGCTATCTTTGTCGATCGTGATAAATGCATACTTGTCGGAATTCCAGCATTTCATGCACATGTTTTTGAAGCATGTATAAATCATATCCGTATTAACGTGATCGTTGTACACATGCTTGAGATTCATATAATCCTGCTTGAAAAGCACCACGAAATTTGCATTATCTCTCACGAGATGTTTGGGGATACGAGTGTACGTCTGACAAAGATAAAAACTGTCTACAATCTCGTGTCTTCCGATGGAAAAGAATGCTCTAACATTATCCTGTTTTTCGCACGCAATATCACCAAAGATGAATATAGAGTGGGAGCGTGCATCACTTGGTGCAATCACTTGTTCATGCTCATTGAATGGATTATATGTAACTCCATGCACAGGTTCAAGTAATTGTTCGAGCAACTTGTACTTTGGTTGCTTCAGCGCCTTGGAATACAAATAAATGTTCTCAAATCTCAAGCCATTGGGATGGATGATGAGAGTGAGCAAAGCATTGGTTTTACCACAACTTGATGGACCACAAAACACCGCACGTATGCTATCCGGCAATAACTGTACATGACGCTTTTGTCTCTTCTCCCGGCCATCTTCGACAAATTGATCGAAATTTATCACGGGAAGGCTAGGTCCGTGAGTTTGCTTCTTGGATGCCATCTCGCACAGGACTAACGGGAAAATCATATAAATAGCATTTTTATACGGATTCGCCGTCAGTCGAGTATTGTCTTTAGACATGATCGTTCATAGCGGTAAAGGTGTCGTCAATCGCCTAATCAACAAACTACCCGTTGAATTGCATCTGCCTGGTTATCAATATTGCGGACCAGGCACAAAGTTGGCCAAGCGTCTTGCTCGTGGTGATCCAGGCATTAATCCATTGGATGCAGCTTGCAAACAACACGATATTGCATATTCGAAAACTCCGGATAATCTTGAAGCGAGACCATTGGCGGATAAAGTGTTGGCTGAACAGGCTTGGCAACGTGTTAGTGCGCGCGACGCTAGTATCGGTGAAAAAGCCAATGCTTGGGGCGTGGCAAATATTATGAAGCCAAAGAGAAAATTTGGTATGGGGATATAGGCCCGCAAGGGTGGCGTTTGTTTGAAAAAAATAATTGGCGCTGCGAAGAAGACAATGATTCAAAGTGATAATCCACATAAGATTATTAAATCAGCTCTAAAGGGTGCTCGTGCAGCTGTAAAGATGCAAGGTGGTAAAGTACGCACACCTCGAGTTCTACCTGTACCCCGTAAAATTGGTGGTTTATTACCGTTCCTCGTGCCTATTTTTGCGGGTCTTAGCGCTGCGGGTGCTTTGTCAGGTGATGCGGCGAGCATAGCTAAAGCGGTAAATGCTGCTCAAGCAGCTAAACGTGAATTCAATGAAAGTAGGCGCCATAATCGAACAATTGAAGCGACCGCATTGGGTAAGGGCTTACATCTGAAACCATATAAGCAGGGATTGGGTCTTCATATTAAGCCAAAAAAGTAGAAGTTACGCTACCTCACTGACCTCTCACTGACATCGATCTTCTCAAATATGTGAAAATCCTAAAAATTCCACATTTTCGTGGAGTTTGCATGCGCGATACATTGCCAGCGAGCGGGCCCCTCAAATGTGAAGCAGCAATCGTAAATTTGGATGAAAATGTCGGTCCTGGAACACACTGGGTCGCTTACAAAAAGACTGGATGGAAAGTCATGTACTTTGATAGTTTCGGCAACCTTCCACCACCATCCGAACTCATGAGATATTTTCGTGTCGGTAGCGTAAATTATAATTATACTGGATATCAGGAGTATGATACGATTGAATGTGAACATTTGTGTCTCAAATTTCTTTGTCAACAATTACAGCACAAAGAAAAATATACACTATATATAGGGGGGAAATGACGTGGAGAATTCAGTTGTTAATTTACCAGCATCATGGATGAAAGTTTAACATTGACCATATCTGGCTCATCATCCATACTCGACGTGCAATACTTTCCCCCCATCGAACTCTCGCCTCACAAAAATTATACTCTCGGTCTCGTGGAATTGTTGACTTTCAACTCTATTCCCAATATCGACGATGGTCACGATAAACTTTACGTGGGAGAAGAGGGGTTGACGATACCTACGGGTAGTTATGAAATAGAGGACATCGAGACGTTTGTACAAGCAGAGCTCTCGCGTAAAAACATCAGCATCAGCATTAAACCCAATAATAATACGCTACGCAGTGAGAACGAGTGTGATCATGATGTAAATTTTGAGCCGACAGATTCTATTGGACATCTACTAGGCTTCACCGCACGCAAATTGGAAGCCAATAAAAGACATGAATCTGACCTTCCTGTAGCCATTCTCAAAGTGAATGCCCTACGCGTTGAGTGCAACATTACCGCTGGTGCCTATATTAACGAACAAGAAGTATACACAATTCATGAATTCTTTCCATTTGTGCCACCGGGCTATAAGATCATTGAAGTTCCCTCGCATGTAATTTATCGGCCGATCACAAGTCGAACGATTGATACGATACAGCTTCGCATAGTGGATCAGGACGGTGATTTGGTAAATTTCCGCGGTGAAGTAATCACCATACGCCTGCATATAAAGTCGTGATGGGTATAGTTTTCAATAGATCTTCGAATAACAATAAACAACCATGGATAAAAACGTTCAGTCGTCGGCCAGCGCCCAAAGTGCTAACACCTCAAAACGTGGTACTCTTGAAGAATTTGGGTCTCAAAGTGCGTAGCGAAAGCGTGTAAAAAATTATTTAGTCTGTGCTCTGTGCATCTGCTGCGTAAAATGGAAGAAGAAATCGTAAACATTCAGCCAATCGTGGTCTTTGATGAATCCATCATCCATTGCGAGATTCACGCTCATCAGCCATATGCATCTTCAACCTTCAATAACAGCGATGAAATCCGTATTGCCATCCAACATCAAGACC
>OX632357.1:11830018-11832518 GCA_951751655.1 Ophion costatus | reverse complement strand
TCGTGGAAAGACCTGTATCGAATGGCTCATGCGTGAATTAGAAGGACTCGCCGGCTCATTGCACGACATTTCTCAAACTATAGTACCAATGAGACCTTTGGATGGCGATGAAAGTCAACGTTTCAAGTTGGCCGAAAAATGTCACATTTGCGAAAAACCATTTGCGCCCACGAACGTGAAAGTGCGAGATCATTGTCACTTTACGGGCAAATTCCGCGGTGCCTCTCATCAAGAATGTAATTTGAATTACAAAATTGCCCATGTAGTGCCGATAGTTTTTCACAACTTGTCAGGATACGACGCACACTTTTTGATAGTAGCATTGGCTCGAACCTTCGAAGGATCCATGAGTCTTTTGCCAATTAACCAGGAGAAATATATTTCATTTTCGAAGCGCGTCAAAGGTACACGCGTGCAATATCGATTCGTCGACTCTTTGAGATTCATGCCGAGTAGCATCGAAAAATTAGCATCATATCTGTTGTAACCCGCGGATCTGGTGTTGGTGTTCAATCATTAATAAACGCGTGGGAGTTCGTGCGGTAATGTCTTTATTGCTAAAAATTAAGTGTAACGGTCCCGAGAAAAAAGATGGCGCCGACCACGTGCCCGATGCCGCTTCTGCCGTGAGGGCGGAAATCTCACGAGAGCACCGACGTGAAGGAACTTGGATTCCCGGACGTATGTTCCCGAAAGGTAAAAAAGCCCGTACCAAATGATTCCGATATATTGGTACGGACCCGATGAAAAGAGCCCGAGGAAAATTTGGAATGAGCTGGGTGTAGCCCGTGACACGTGTGATCGCACCAAGACCCAGAAATGAACAGAACGGTCAAGGCGAGGCAATCGACCGAGAGCGACGTAGATCGTCCGCGCGCGCATGCGTCGCGGGCCGCCCCGTGCGAGCCCCGTCACGTGGCGCCGCCGCTCGTCGACCGTGTCTCCTCGATCGTTGCCGCGCCTTTTGAAAGCCAGAGATCCCGTCCCGAGGGAATGCTGATTCCCGAACATATCTGAAAAGCGATCAAAAAATCGTAACACGCAAGCATTGCGCTAACGCAACGGAATTTGAATTGTTGACGAGAAAAGGCATTTTCCCCTATGACTACGTGAACTCTTGGATGCGACTCGATGAGACTGAATTGCCCGCGAAAGAGAAATTTTTCTACACGTTGAGTAATGAAGATATTTCGGCGGACGATTACGCGCACGCGTGCAAAGTTTGGACTGTCTTTAATCTTAAAACTTTGGGTGAATATTCCGACTTGTATTTGAAAACTGATGTACTCCTATTGACAGATATTTTTGAGAATTTTCGACGAAATTGCATCGACACGTACAACCTCGATCCATTGAACTATTTTACCGCACCCGGTCTATCCTTTGATGCGATGTTAAAATGTACCGAAGTAGAACTCGAGCTCTTGCTCGACGTTGACAGGCTAATGTTCATCGAGAAAGGTATTCGCGGTGGCGTAGCGCAGTGCTGCAATAGGTACGCGAAAGCAAATAATCGCTATATGCGAGATGATTTTAAACCAAACGAGCCCGCGTCATACTTGATGTATTACGATGTCAATAATCTTTATGGTGCGGCTATGTGTGAGTCATTGCCCTACGGCTCGTTCGCTTGGGTAGAAAAATTCGAGCAATGTATCGAGGATATTCCAGATGACGCTGAAACAGGATACATCTTGGAGGTCGATTTGGAGTATCCTCGGGAGTTATACGACCCTCACATTGCAATTGCATTGAAAATTTCCCCATTGCAAGAAAACGCCATGGAAAATATTTTTGAAAAAAATTGGACTAGGTAGAGTCTGACATAATCATTAACAATTGCAATGGGGACATTTTCGTTATTGATTATATCAGACTCTACCAAGTCCAATTTTTTTGAAAAATATTTTCCATAGCGTTTTCTTACTATATAGTAAATATCGTTCCGTGTCACTATAGTGATGCCAGAAGGCCCTGGAAGCATAAATATAATCAATTGATAAAAATATCTGAAAAACTAATTTGGTTTTACGAAATGCGATAGTCAATCAAAGCAACTTAAAAAAAATGCAGGCACTTTATGGCACTTTTTATTTTTGTATCTTATTTCTTCTTTCGCTAACCAATATATTTTTTTTTGTTAAACAGCCGGGAAAGGTCCGGAAGCCTAACTAAAGAACAAATCTTTGTAATACTTGAGATTTAACTTCAATGTTTTTATGTGGTTTACAAAAGGATGTCTACTACAATAACTATATTATTCAATAAGACAAAAAGAGCGATAATTAAAAGAACTTACCTGGTTCTGAAGTTTCCATGATGAAAAACAACACTTTGCACTTCTTCTTTTGCTTACGAATATACTGAACGACAACGGAGTGTACCTCGCTCCGTGCAACCTTTGAATTTAAAATGTCACCCTTTTGTTCCCCAACTACTTATGTATCGGCAAGTACGAATCTCTTCCCCAAACACAATAGTTGGTGATGAGCCTTTTTGG